>OZ038326.1:7723228-7810728 GCA_964035795.1 Pterobdella sp. o SKG-2022 | reverse complement strand
AGTCGAGTCGACTTGGAACCAGTGTCAATTGCTGCAAAATTGACCTGAAAACAGTGTTGACCTAGGGGCTGAAAACTGAAAAATATTACAACACTGGAAGGAACTTGACACTAAAAAAATCTGATTTTTTTTTTAGATCGGCCATTAATCTCTTCATATTGGGGTTTCGTTAGCTCAACAAATATTTCACAAAGCGCTACTCCTTGTGTTTATAATTGTCTGCCCACGCGGGATTGAACCCGGTAACTGGATAGTCAGTCAAATGCTCTACCACTGAGCTATAGGGGTCGAATCAGTAACTTCCAAATGATTTTTTTCCGCAACTTTTTTTTTTATTTAAAACAAAAGATTAAGTAGTTATTAAAAAAATTATATGAATTGACATAAATTTAATAGTAAAAAAAAATATTGAACACTGTTTTCGTTAAAATCTACGATGCTTTTCGTTAATATTTTCAAAAAAAATGTAACACTGTTAACGAAAAAAGTAAAGAATATTATTATAACGGCATGAAACTGTTAGCGAAAAGCTTGCTACTTTCCAAGAAAACGTTTATTGTTAAACTTTCGTTCTGAGTCAAAAGATAGTAAAAATATTGAAAACACGAATAGAAGAAAAACAAGCTTCTTTAGCCAACATAAATACTAAAAATTATTCGAAAACAAAAGGAAATTTTATTAAGTACAAAGCTTTTCGTTATCAAATAATAAAAATTTTGACTTGATAATGTTACTTTGTTAACGAAAAGCTTTGTACATTATAAAATTTCCTTTTGTGTTAAAATAATTTGCAGTATTTAATTCGAATAGAAAAGATTATTACGTTTTGCTTTCTTGAAAGAATAGTCAGAATTTATCGAAACTAAAAAACAAGACACAATCTTTCCAAAAAACGGCTTTGAGCATCGCTTTTATAAAGCAATCTCTACATCATGGGTTATCCCGGTTTTTGCAAAGGTTAAAGGGCAATTTCTGAATGGAAAAAGTTTTCTAAATGTTAGTAAGAAGATACAAAGAGAAAACCTCCAGAAGCACATTACAGATTTGAAAATCATTGTTCGTGAAATGTCACAATTAGAAAATAAACTAATTGAAATCTTGAGAAACACTTGGTCAAAAGTTATATGTCATGCAATTAAAAATTCATTACCCAGACAGAACTGAAACAATTGAAAATAAAAAAATTGATGAGACTAAGCAAGAAATCGCAAAACATGCCATTCGACTATGAAGTCCCAATAATCAACCTCTCTTCTTTCAAGAACCTTAATCTAGAGGGACTTAAGAAAGGTCTTAACCACGGTTTTGTCAACAAGCACAAAGATACTAGAATTAACCTGGCCCTGGAGTTGGAAGTCATAGCGCAAAAAGCGGATGAATATATAAGGAACGATGAAAAAGGATCTTTTCATGAATTCTTGAGAAAGATAACGAATTCCCTCGCTAAGAACGTTGAACATTCAAAAGACGACACTTTCCACCAACTTAAAGACTTGAAGGCAAACCGTGATATCGCAATCTTGTCTGGAAATAAGGACTCCAATGTGGTTATTTTGGACAAATCGGACTATCAGAAGCTGGTTCAAAAGATGATTGACGAAGAGATTGAAGGGAGTAAATATGTACAAGCTGAAGAGACCATAAATAAGATTCTCACTTTGTTCCAAGGATTCCTTCTCAGAGACTTTAAGAACATAAAAGAATATAGTTTCATCAGACCATCAACCAGCTAGGTTTTTTGCCATTGCTAAAACACACAAATATGAGAAAATTTCAGACATAAACAGAATTTGAAAATTTGGCCCATAATTGCTCAAACAGGTACCTGTTTTTACAACTTGGGTAAATTTTTGGCAGCATATTTGCAACCATTCGCTACAAATCAGTACACGATAACAAACACGGAAACTTTTCCTTCATTAACAGGTAACCTTTCTCCGCAACAGCCGGATGAATAGAATGTCTCATACGACATTGAATCCCTGTTTACGAACGTGCCGGTGAAAGAGACGATTGAATATATCACGAAAGCGGATCATGAAGATGAGAAACTTCCTTCTGCTCCAGACAGGTTTTCTGCAAGTTATTGCTTAAAGCCACAACGGAGAATTAGTTCACAGCCAATGGGAAGCTTTACAAGCAAATCGATGGGGTGTCAATAAGGAAACGGTTATTGGTGGTTTTCGTGGGATGCTTTCTCAACTATATGAAAGAAAAAGTAGTTGTGCAACAGTGACCTCTTCTCGAAGTGTTTTGGTGATTTTGAACAGAGAGACAACAAACAATATTAGTCAAAAGCTCTCTGTGAGAATCAACAAGCCTTTCCACTACATTTTTACAAACTCAATCAATTCTTGGTTGTCCAAACATCTGACCTTTCATGTGTCTTTCTTCAGCTTTGCATTATCAGGGCTTTGCAGAGCAATGGTTTTCACCATGTTTCCTTGATTTGACTTGGCATTATAGAAATCTTTCATGTTTTCTGAAATGGTTTACCGTTGCCTTTTTCTATTTTCTTTCATTTCTGTTGTCTGAATTGTTTCAGTTTTTTAAATTTGAAATAAACTTTTTTTTGACGCACGTGTCCAAAATTATTTTTATTATTGGTAAAACTTAGTAAAAATGCTTTAGAATTAGTCATCAGAAATTTATTTAATTGCACTTACTTATTTCAACTTTTCATTACTTGATATCTTTTTCTTACCTAATTTGCTTGCTTCAATGATGAGAATCTTCCCAAAAAAGGAATTGAAAATGTAATGCGGTATTTATGAAACGCTTTTACTCGTAGATCAAAGCTCTAGCTACAAATTCAATGTAGCGAAAACACACTGCGAAATAGGTGCTAATTGTCGGCCCACATGAGATCGAACCCGGTAATTTTGGATAAATAGTCCAATACTCTACCAGCTGAGCTATAAGAAACGAAAAGTTTTAATTTATTTTATGAAAGTAGAATGGAGGAAAGTAATCGAGAATTCGAGCATAAAAAACAGAATATATTTTTTTAAATTCTTATAACAGCGTGTTCGACAAATGCAACTAATGAAAATTAAAAATAGCAGAAAAGCAGATTTGCACTGTCTTGAATTTAATGAAAGGATTGACTTCAATCTCTTGCTGCTGATATTCAAATGTCTGTTTAATGAAGGTTAGTCTGTTTTTCAAGAAATCTTGAGATGCTATCAAACATTCCAGGTAAGCAAAAACTGAGATCAGCCAATTCACTAAAGATTATTCTGAAAAAGTATAAGCTCAAAACCTCTGTAAAAAATGTTGTATGCAACCGGTTCTACCATGTGAAAAGACTTCTCTGGAAAACTCAGTTTTTCGTTTTCACACATTATTTTGGAAAAAACCTCAAATTTTTGTTTTAAATTTTTTGGCAAAAAAATCTTTATATATTTTTTGTTTTTTAAAATTTTTATAGGTTTCTTCATCTCTTTTATTTCGTATAGAGTTCATGTGGTCTTAAACTTCTGAAGTTAATGCCACTATAATCGTATGCAGAATTGTAAATGTTATATTAAAAGATTCAATTAAAAATATTCAAACAACCAAAACCCTGAACGAAAGAAACAAAAATTTCAAAATTGTTTATTAAGTCAATTTTACAGTAAACTAAAAAGAAATTATAGTAAAAATAGTATATCCGACAGTTTTACAACTAAAATAAGTGATGCATAAAAAGACTATTATTAAAAATCTAGCATAGTTTTACATGGCTGCCTAGCTATGTTAAGGTTAAAGCTAATGTTAGGATGAGAGCTGAAGTAATGGTCAAAGCAAATGTTAAGGTTAGGGTTGAAATTGAGCTCGGAGATGAGATTAATGTTAGAGTTAAGGTTGAAGTTTATCCAGGGTTGAAGTTGAGGATAGAAATAAGATTAGATTAGTTTTATAAATTTTTAAAAATAAAAACATTTAAAAGATTTTTTTTGAGATTATATTTGCTGACGATTCACAAGTTTGCTGAAAGATTTAAAAAACTTTCACATTTTCTTATAAATTTGCTATAAGAACTTGGAAATGGCATGACGAGAGCTATGGAATACAGTGAGCTACATTGAGCTATAGTGGCGTCAAGTGCTAAAAAAGCTAGAAGAGAAGCAAACAATCACCGGAAGCAATATTGAAATCAAAAGACCTGTGAATAAATTAAGTTAGTATTAATTTGTATTGAAAAGATTTCTAAAAATTTTTATTATAATCCCACAATGAGTTTTATTGCTTTTATTATTTATAAACTGACTTGCAACGGTTGCTTCTTTAGCTGTATTTGGATCTGAAAAAAATTATAAGTTTTATCAATTTGATTTAAGTTCACTTTTAGCATCTGCCAAAAGCGGTTGTGAGAACTGAGCAATTCTGACTTTGCTGGATCACGGGCTGTTTATTTCACATTAAATTTATTCAAACTGTATTAAATTGATGTTTTACAAATATCCAGCAAAGTCAGAATTGCTCAGGTATCACATATTGAAATAATAAACTTCAGAACAGAAAAGTTCAAATAAGAAAATTGATGTAATCTAGTTTGCAATAAAACATTTTAGAAAATTTTTGCTAAGTTTTTTTCTCCAAGCACGTGCGTCAAAGAATATTTCATTTTCAAATGAAAAAACTGAAACAATTTAGACAAAAAAACGCAAAAAAAATAGAAAAAGACAACGAAAAAAAATTTTAAAAAACACGAACAATTTCTATGATGCCAAGTCAGGTCAAGGAAGCGGTGAAATCTATTTCTTGGCAAAACTTCTATGATGAAAAGCTAAAAATAGCCACATGGAAGGTCAAAAGTTTGACACTCAAAATCGTTAGAATGTGTAAAAAATGTGATAAAATGGCATATCATCTAGGTGGGTCTCATGAATAAAAAGGGCTTTTGATTGAATTCTATCAAATAAATACGCCTTGCGTTCTGAATAACTGATTAAAGCAACCAAAACGACGAATATACGCATGGAAAGCCCCTGAAGATGGCATCTTGTGCCATCTCGTACGAAACCGTTATAAAAACAGAGTAAAAAATGACCACGCTTATTCTGGAGCGGATGCAAATTATGATCACAACATGGTTATGATAAAAGTGTGTTTATATTTGAAAAGACCACACCCAACAAAACAGCGTGTTTTGTGGAACAAAGAAGCACTGAAAAACTGTAAAACGGTAGAGAGTCTTAAAAAAGAAATAAAAAATTGCTTTGTAGACAAGGAGAGATTAAAATCTTCAAATATGTGGGTCTGGAGAAAAATGGAAAAAGTGGACTGACAAGCTGGCCAATGAAAATGTGCAAGCCTGGCTTGTTGAGAAAAGTTTGAAGGCATACATGAAAAGAAAAAGTTTTACATGGATGCTTTGTATCCTTATTTTATAATGGCTCGTGAAAAACCATACAGTTCATATTATTGCATAGCATCGGGCAGTATGAAAGTATGAAGTAAAATTTTCTCTGATTTTTTATGAAAATCAGTGCGCAATTAGCTTTTTTTTCTTCGGGTATCTAATTGCTTGATAAACTTATCGTGAAAAACCGCGCGTTTGTATTTCCTAAGCAGCTTGCTTTGTTGAAATTGAAAATCTGGTCCGATTCTGCTGTCTCTATGTAAACCTCCTTCATTAAATTTTTTTAAATATTTTTTAAGCACAGCCGAAGTCTATTTGAACGGTAATTTCCTCTCTTTCTCCAAAACCTTTAAGGATAGGGAGCCATCAGAGTTTTCTAAAATTCGTGTGTCAAGGACTTTCGCGGATTCTTTTTACTTGATAGTTTATAATACTATGGAATGAATTGAAAGCGTTGAAAAGTTCATCATCGTTGAATTTCTTTTTTCTCACATACTTGTCACCTTTGTGTCTAGTGTAAAACAAAGGATTGGGGGAACAACTGTTATTTCTTCCATGTAGTGTTTCTCATACTTAAAAATTTTACTTTGATAACGGAAAGCTTCATATTTTAACAAAAACTATTAATTTCTAACTGCTTTTCTAGCAACAAAATTAAAACTGTCACTTACCCCCAAAAGTGATGCATGTAAAAGAACCGGGTGAGCTTACGCAGATCAGCTCATCGGAAGGGCATGGATTAGAATCGCATTGATTGAGACCTTTGTGATGCATTGTAATTGTTATTACTATTCTAATAATCTTCAAAATAAACATTTCACTCATCATCACTAGTACTAAACCCTTCAACTTTATTTTTCGTAGCTACAAAAAATAATCTGAGCGCATAACCTTTGCAAGTTAGACCCTCATTTTTGAATCCGGGTTTGCACAAACACTGGAAAGACCCAGCAGTATTCTGACAACTTTCCAAATTAGCTGGATCGCATGGGTTGCTCAGACATTCATCCACATCTGTAGAGAATTTGGGTTGAAAAGGATGTACTATTTTTAGTTATACTAATATGTAAAATATACTAATACCTTGGCAGGCTCCGTCCTAACCATCTCAATCATCCTCATCATCATCAGCCCCACTACAAAAACCGCCTTCAGGCGGTGTCGGGCCCAACGGAGAGTTCCTATTCACGACGAGAAAAAACAAAACACGAGAAACCATCATTTTTGCCATCACCACAACCCCATACACCATCACCAATACAACCCCATGCACACCACTACCACCATCAAAAAGAGAGAAAGTTGGTTTTTTCCAAGGTCTGGGTTTACGGCCCTCTTTCCCAGACCGTCATCTTATAGGGCCCTTAAATCCAATCTTATTCATGCTGGAGACATTCAACTCGACCCTGGTTCTAAAAAGCCTTGCGGAGAATGTGGTAAAACATGCACAGCAAAGGCGTTACGGTGTACCATGTGTGGACTTTTTTATCAACACAAATGCAGCGGCTCATTGAAGACGGAGGTGGTCAGATGCCGAAAGGTATCTCCTTTCAGAGAACTCCTATTTTCTGCAACTAATTGGTTTCTCAATGTCAGTTTTTCAACCAAAAATACAGGAGAATGAGATAATCTGTGTTGATTTAAATGTTCACAATGAAATATAGGATAAGCATGCACGTTCTGACGATACGGGTGCTCAGCTGGCAGAGACCATCTTGGATGCCGAAAAAGGTTTTCTCAACAATGCTGAACTCACCACGTGGCAAGATCCAGCTTCCGGCAGCTTCTCTTTTGCAGATGTTACTATTGTCTACAATAGTATTCACCACCACTCACTGTGACTGAACACCGCTGGATTCTCTTTCATCCAATCACAAGTCAATCTTGAGGACTCTCCACCTCCCGTCACAACAACGGAAGGAATCAAAACGACTGGTGTGGAACTGGAGGAAGGGTAACATCTCGGTATGCACAGTAGACCTTGAAGAGCGATTAGCTCAACACTCATCTGACGAGAAGACATCCATCATCTCTGCATATGAATCCTTTTGCACCGCCATCCTTACTGCCGCAAAATCTCACATCGGTCTCAAAGTCGTAAGTATGGCTGGAAAGAGTTGGAAAACAACAGAAATCTCTCAAGCCGAAATAGAGAGAGACACCGCAAGAGCAACATCCGGTATCCCGTCTGAGCAGTACAAAGATCGAGGGGCTCATCTGAAACTTCTGGTTCGGGAATGAAAGATGGAAATTTTGCAGCGGAAGGTGATGAAAAAAAAGAGGACTAAAAAGAAGTGGTCCATCCTCTGCAATCTCACCACATACAAAACCTTTGACACTGCCGTATCATCTCCAAAACCGGCAAAAAGCAGCTTAAAGCAGAAGGCCAATGCATTCGTCAAACTGTACCGAAGTGTGAGTTCGCTAAAGGTTGAAAAACCGAACGGTGGTTTCAAAAAACTTTTGAATGTTCGTCTACGCTCTGAACCGGTCAACTTTGAAAAATGCGGAGAGTTTACTCTAAGTGAGGTCAATGCAGCCCTGAAAAGCCTCAATCTATTCAAAGCCCCCGGGCCCGACATGATCCATCCCAGACTCCTTCACCACCTTGGTCCTATACCCGTTAATACCCTATGATGAATCTGCAACCTATCCTGATCGATAATAGAGATACCTCAGGCCTGGAGAATAGATGATGTCCGCCCAGTACTTGAAGCAGGCACGGACGCTCAGTGTCTTGATAGTTATCGGCCAATCTCTTTCACCTCGACGATGGGGAAAAATATGGAGACTGGTAATCAACTGATTGCGCTATTTTGCAGAATGTCAAAATCTTTTCACACCTTTTCAAGCTAGGCTTCGTACCGGCCGCAGTACAAAGGACCAGCTTTTCCGACTTTCCTAAGCTATCAGCGATGGGTTCCAGCGCGTACCAATGCAGCGTATGGTAATGGTTCTAATCGACTACTCTAGAGCATACGCCAAGATGTGGCGGAACGCGCTTTTTTTCAAAATGCAGCAAATGGGAGTTCTGACCAAGATGATACGATGGGTCTAAGCTTGGCTTTCCAACAGACGAACATGGGTGATGTTTGACGGAGAAAAAAGCAAAACGGTCATTTTGAAGCAAGGCGTTCCACAGGGATCAGTTTTATCGCCACATCTGTTCCTCTTCTATATTAATGACCTACCCAACGGCATCGCTCAATCCAACGTGAGCTTTTTCGCAGATGATGTAGCTGTTTCGAGTCAGACTTCTGGTCTACAAGCAGAACAGAGTTTGCAAACTACGCTGAACCACATCACCGAATGGAGCAAACGGTAGAAGATGGAACTCTCTTTCCAGAAGTCAAAATGCTCTTTTTTCACCACCAGCACTTACGAAGCTAGCTGGTATCCCAACTTGAAGCAAAATGACCACGCACTTTAGGATAATCCCATCCCCAAGTTTCTTGGTGTCACATATGATCGTCAGTTAACCTTTGCCCTCCATGTAGCGGAGGTCGGCGAAAATCTGCAAGGACAGGCTAGTGCTTTGAAATGCCTTGCGACGACTGACTGGGTTTACGACAAACAAACTACGGGCTACCTACATCGCGACGGGCAGATCAGCTGTTGAATATGTAGCGGCCGCATGGCTACCGAGGGTGTCGTCTTCAACTATGATAAAGCTGTGTCAACGATTTGCGAGACGAGGTATCACTAGACAAGTCAAAACCACTCCAGTGAAAGCGATCTTTGCCAAGGCTAATTTTCCAAAAATTGACACGAGAGCCACACAACTCTGTGCCAGAGCACTAGAAAAGTCGAAAAGAATTGCAAACATAAACCCGCGCCATTTTGACAACGCACGAAAAAGCCCAGCTGGCGGACCAAATCCGGAGCGGTATGGGAGTCAATCTTCGGAAATACCAGTCTTGCCAAACAGCCAGAACTTCTCTCTCCATGGATGCAGATAGATGAACATATTTTTGAGACTTCAGTTGGCGTTTGCATCATCTTGTGCATTCTTTTTTTATGTATCGCCAGACCTGCTTTGCTTTTGCAAGTTTTGCCACACCCTTCTGCCTCACATGTGAATCCAGTAGACGTTGATTTTCACTACTCTGGTTCTGGTGTCCTTGCTGACATTCGTACATTTTCAGCCACTTTCTTCTATAGTTGACCTCGGAGTTCTATCTTGTACGATCTGTGACTATTTTTTGCAAGTTCTCATGCGGGATTGCTGCATTCATTAAGAGTTTTTGCCAGTAGCTGAGTGTCCTCTGTTGTTTTCTCTTTGCTTTTTGTGAAACTCTTCAGTTCGGCATTCCAGCCTAGTACGATACTCTACCAATCTGTCGTCGGATAGACGCAAAATATGGTCTATGCGCCTGAGGTGAGCTATTTCTATTTTAGTACGATGCTCTATACTCCAAGTTGGTGTCTTAGGTCCCACATGTTCACATGTTTCTCTTCTATTTCCCTTAACGGTTCTTTGTTACCACTGCCCGATATCAATCTTTACCTCCTGTTCATTGCTTTTTGCAGTTGTTTCACTTCTGATTTGTAGAACGGTCTTGTGTTGCAGTTGAAAAGCATAGTGCTATCTACACAAGTATCTGTACTAAAGCCTGTGTGTTCTTACTCAGTCGACTTTTGGTGAAATGCTTCCTAATCCTAGCAAAGATCAGTGCACCTCTTCTCAATTGTTGGAAAATGCCCTTTTTTCTACCGAGGTATACTACGAGCATTCTGATGCTGTTTTCTCCCATTGTTCTTGACTTGGCTCCTTCCTCTTTGGCATCTTGGTTTCAGTCTCGCTCATGCGGTCACCACACAGCTCTGGAGCTTTAGTTAGTCTTCTTGAAGTCGTATGAAGATCTGTGTCGCGTCTGCTGTTGATCGATTCTGTTGTAATCCTGCTTGATTCTCATCAAATACTTCCACCTTCTCAGCCCAGTTCCGAAGTCACTTTGCCATTATTTTTGCTCTTGAAAGGTAACAGGAAAATACCCCGGTAGTTATTTTTGTCTCGTCTGTCACCTTTCTTGAATAGAAAGAGTATGTTGCCAAATTTCCCATTTCTATGCGCGGTGTTCATACATACTCCTTATTACCTTGCATAGCTTGCTCTTAATTGCTGGTGCTGCAAGCTTGATGTACCTTAAGCGCATACCGTCATCCCCAAGAGTTCCATACCACATCTCTTTTAAGGTGAGTTCGATTTCAGCATTGGTCGGGTTACGTGTGAGCTCGGTATTCGCCTCTTATATTTCATTATCCTGCCGTTTCACACACTTGTTTACTGCTTCAACTATCTCTTCTTCGGAGTTCTCGAAACGATCCTTCTGTAAGTTTCCAGGTGTTCTTTGAACTCTTCTTTGCTGAACAGGAGGAAGTTTTTGCTGTTGTTTTGGTTCGTCCCACGCAGCTGTAGTCGGCCCAGGATGCTATACATCTGACCGATGAGCCTTTAAGCTGGGCCTCTCTAAATTCCAACGCCGTGTTTTCCCATGCTCTGAGACATCGTCGATGTCAGTTCTTCACTATCTTAAGGTGCTCCACAGCGTAGTTAAATGCCTGTTTGTTCCTCATAGACTGATTCAATTCGTACAGCCGTTTTTGCTCGTTACGGACTCTTAAAGCTTATTTCGCTTCTTCTATAGTTTCTGGAACTCCTCATTGTCAACCGTCAGCCAATCTTTGTTTCTTCTTGATACTTGTTTTGCCGTACGCACCTCTCTCTTCTCCAACTTTTTTCAGTCTTTGAAGACGCTGTCAGTCTGCTGTATTTCAATATTCCCCGTCTTCATCGTAAAAATCATCTCTCTTGTCTTTGTTCCACAGTTTTTCCCAGGCAATGTTTGATACATTCGGCGTCTTTCTGATATTTTTTGTTTTCTCTACCCACCTCTTCTTGAAACCTTCATTTAGGTACGCTTACTTAGGGTTGTGGTTGGATAATCTTTGGGGGTTGCTAGTCCGTACTCTTTTGAACACTCCATGACGGTGGTTGGTGAGCGTGACAAAACCGTCCAGTTCATACCACTGTCTTGAGCCTGGATGTCTCAACGTTCTTCTTTCGGAGTGAGTATAGAAAGAATTCGCCCAGCATAGATCGTTGTCTGCTAACCAGTCTAGGAGTTCCTGACCCTGTTAGTTGGTGATAGACATGCCCTGGTTTCCATTGATCTCATTCCCTGTACCAATTTGCGCGTTGAAATTTCTATTAATGATAACCACTTCGTTCTTCGCTTGGCCGTAGATGATTGCTTCTAAGATGTTGCATATCTCCTGGAAAGTCTGCTCGTAACATTTTGACCCTTGTACCGGGAAGTAAGTTGATATGTAATTAACATTGTCTATCTTCACCAAGACCAATCTGTCAGTGATCAAATTTTTTCTTCTTTGCTTGATTCAGCTGTTGTAAGCATCTCGGTTCATTAACACTCTAATCTTTTTCAAGTGAACCAGGAAGCGATCTCTTTTCTGGTGATGGTACTCACGCAGGCCCTCTGAACGCGCATCACTTTCTGTTACCAACCCCAAATACCAGTTTTCTTTTATGCTCTTTTGGGTGATGAAGCGGAAATGACTTCCCGTCAAGTTGGCTCGTTGCACATTCCATGTACCAATCTTCAGCTCCTTGCTTTGCCACATCTTTATCCTGTCTATGTTTTTCTCCTCTCTTCTCTTCACACGTCTCTCGCATCTTCTCTTGTCTCTCGCTTTTTGAGGTCCTGGGTTCTTTTCGATGTTACGTAATCTCCATTCCACCCAGGTTCTTCGTGCTCTCTTTCACTTCTGACGTCATCATCATCATCATCATAATCACCCTCATCATCTTTATATCCTTCAACTTTTTTTTCCGTATTTACAAAAAAAACAATCTGAGCGCATAACCTTTGCAAGTAAGACCTTCATTTTTGAATCCGGGCTTGCACAAACACTGGAAAGACCCAGCAGTATTCTGACATTTTTCCAAATTAGCTGGATCGCATGGGTTGCTCAGGCATTCATCCACATCTGTGAAAAAAGTGGGTTGAAGATGAGGATACTATTTTTAGTACTTCTACTAGTACCTTCGCAGATTCCGTCCTTGAGTTCCTGGTATCCAGGCTTGCATGCACAGAAGAAGGACCCAGGAGTGTTGGTGCAGATATGTGTGCTCTCACAATGTCCCTTATTAGCACACTCATTTATGTCTGAAGTGAAAAATGTGGTTTGTGTTAATTTTGATCATTTTCCATTCAGTAATTTGTTTCGTTCATTCATTTATCCACTTTTCCATTTATTTATCTGCGCGTACATTTATTTTTATCTCTATTTATTTATCTCTTTTTTTCTATTTTTCTTCCCACCAATCATTTATATTTTTTCTCACCTATGCAAGCATTTTCCTCCAATTTAAATCCAGACTTGCAAACTGTACAGTTGGTGAAGTAGTATTTGTCCCTCATGAAGTTATTAACACATTCACATTCATTGAGGGTTTTTGTTCCTAAGCTGAAACTAACGCATTTGTGTTCCCCGCAAAAGCCGTTGTTGAAGGAACAGTCTGTAGAGAATGTAGCAGAAGGTTTACTAAACAAAACAGCATCAGGTTTAGTGTTTTGATTTTGTTTGCAAGATTATAATTTAAGGGCATTGACACAACAAGTTCAAGCCAAAATTATTTCAAATCTTTTTATAGATGAAATAATCCCGAAAAACCTTCCAAATAGCTTTATTAATTTTATATAATTATATATTCCCAACGTTTTTGTTCAGCATTTTTGACCTGTAAAAAAACGCCAAAAGACTACTCAGTTATAAGTAAAAATATTTGAAGCGTCAACACACACATATATCACCGCAAAAAATAATAAAATAAACTGAATATTTAAAAATATTTTTGAGTAACTTTTATTTAACTTGGATAATAAAACATCATTATTTTTGTTCAGTTATTTCAAACACTATATTGTAAAGACAAACTTTTGACATGACACAATTTTCCGGTCCAGCCATCATAACAAGGATCCCGTGCTTTTAACCTAGTTTTATCGAAGCGAGCTGTATTGAAGTTGAAGGGCCAATCAGAACTTGGTGTACCACCTGTCATAGTATTGATTACTGCCAATGATAAAACTTTTTATTTCTAATAGAATAACGCTTGTTGAAAACGACCGAAAATGTTATCTATTAGTATTTATACGAACTTTCAAATCATTGTTACTATTATTATTACTAGTACTTTCACTATCAGTACTACATACTCCCATAAACAGAAATGGCATTTGGACCACCGCAAAACTCGTCTCCCTCTTGGCATTTGGTGTTGCATGCAGAAGATGGAAGCAACACTACATGCTTGTTGTCACAAAAGCATTTTGATCCATTCTGTCAAATGTGCATATACAAATAAAACGTTGAATATAGCTTTGATGACTCATTTCTTTCGAGGTTCTAACACTTACAAGAATCTTGGTGACTACTGTCTTGTTGGCAAAGCATCGAACAAAGCAATCCATCAAAGACTTCACTTCATAAATTTCCGTATCGGGCTCGTATGCCTTTTGACAGCCAAAATACAGGATGTCCCACGGCATAGCTGAGTGGTGATGTGAAAATTCAATATTTCTCTTTCAATGTGCATTTATGTTTTTGAGAACTCGCTTTTGACTGCTATAAACATAAAGCATTTTGAAAAAGTGTTATAGATGTAGAATGTAATACATTTTTAAAGCTTGCTATTTATATATGTGTAGTCTACTCCTTTTTCGTCATCATTGTTGTAACTTTGTTTATTGTGGGTTCTTAACTTTACTATATTTTTATCAACAAGATAGAAGCAATTTATTAACCAGAACAACTAATGCTCATGATTATGGTATTAATCAACAAAATTATAAACGCTCACAAAAAAGTCAACGCTCATATATTATAGGTGCACGGTCACTCATTTCAGGCATTGCCCTATGGTGGTAAAAAAACAATGACTCACGAAATAGAAGCTCGTAAAAGAAGATGCTTAAAATAGCAATGTTGCTTTGAGTTGTCTTTTGTATAGATACATATCTGAATTTTATATAATTTTGTTATTCTATGGTTACTACTGTCATTTTTACCACAAAAATCTTTATTGCCATCAATGCTTCTGTTAGGAATACTGCTACTAACAAAGCTAAAAGTATCTATTATAATTAAAATTTTAATCTTTTGAAGATAATCTAATACCTAGATTTTTTAGGCCAAAAAGTAGGCCTAAAGTTGAAATGAGTTGAACTTGTAGTAGATAATTTGCTCTGATTGCCATTAAATTCAAAAGAACTTGCTTGTGCTGGGTCAAAAGTCGTGTACATACCTATACTAGCCCCCGATAAAGCACCCGCTGTTGTTTTGTGGTGGTGGTAATGATGGTGGTGGTGTTGGTTTAGTTTATGGTGGTGGTGGTGGTGGTGGTGGTGGTGGTGGTGTTGGTGGTAGTGGTGGTGGTGTTGGTGGTGTTGGTGGTAGTGGTGGTGATGGTTGCAGTAATAGTGACTTAGAAGAATTGACTGGGGTTTGGGTAGTGAATTTAAGTAAATTAGTTTTGAAACGTTCAATAAAATAGTTAGATGAGTAGGAAATTCAATCAATGGACTGTTTGATACACAAGTTGGTTTCAATGCAGTGGGAATAATGATCGATATAAAGAAAAATTTTCATGCTTTATATCTTCTTGTTTTTAGAAGATTAACCTACCAAAACCTGTTGCCTAAGTCTGCTGCTACCCAGGTTTAAAGAAGAATGCAGTTTCAATTATAGGTAGTCATTCAAATGCAGTTTAATGTAAAACTGAAAACCGACCAAATGAATTGCTATAAAAAGCAAAACTTTATCTCTGCGCATGGATGGAGAGTACTGACATAGCAGCATGTAAAACGTTTGTTTAGTGCGCGTGTCACAAGCTCAAAAATGTAGAAACTTCAAAAACATCAAAAAAATTGAAAACATAACGGTCTCTGGCAAGGGTTGAATGAGTGCTCAGTTATGAAGCTGAAACATGGAAATTGAATAAAAGCCTTGAAAAAAATTGATGGAACCTACACAAAACTGTTACGCATAGCCGTGAACATTTCATGGAAAAGTCACATCACTAAAACCCACCTATACCAAGACCTACCCAAAGTAACAACAAAAGTTAAACAAGAATGAAACTAGCAGATCGTTGTTCAAGACATCCTGTAAAGTCACCCATAAACTCGTATTTTTGCAATCAACCAAAGGAAAGCAAAACAGAGAAAGAATAAAAATGACATATGTAGATGTTTTACTGAAATATACAAAAATAGAATATATATAGCATATATTAAACTATGATATAAATTGGCAAATAAAATTTCTTTCTGAAACATACAAACTCAAAAATTCATCAAAACAACTGATCACAACTGACTATACAATAGTTTTTTATCTACTAGTTGTACAGTAATCCATCTGCTTACTGTATGCTGATTTTCTTAGATCATCATAACTTTAACATTTAAATCGTGTTTATTGCTGGTATAACTCTCATAACATTTTTCATTACTATATTTTATATCAAAACTTTTGCATAAACTGTCGCGTTTATGAATATAATTATTTAAATATTAGTTTATTCATCTAGTTACTTTTAAAGTTCGTTTTTCATTATTACGCATTTATACAACTACCATCTATAAAACGTTACTATGGTTAGCAATTACGTTTTCTCTTACACTCTTCATTTCATTGCTTGTTGTTACTGTTTAATTTTTACTTCATCATTCACCTGTTATAATGGTCCTTATGGAGTAGCGCCCTGTGAAACCAATCATTGTGCAATCGAAACCCCAGATAGGGGCAATCAAATGGTCAACTTACTTATTTCTAAAAATGACTCAACACCACCAATAACACACTGCCATCTCTACCATTATCCACGTTGTGTCATGCTCTTCAGATCTTTTACCCTTTTAACACCCTTCAGCTAAATTCTTTTTTCCCAATTACACAAACTCATCCTAATCACCCAACCAAATACCTCCCCACCAACTTACAGCAACAACTTCCATCTTTAACGCTGACATAACCAATATAGTACTCTGCGCCAAGATCGAACATGAACCATCCATCTGGACCATCGTTTAAGGCATACGACCTTCTGTCGGAGTCGAAGGCGTTTGTGATGGGGTGTTGGTTCGATGGATTCTTCACCCATCCGTTTTGTCCCTCCCTAAGATCTTCATTATACAGCTGGAGTTCACCATGAACTGGAAAGTATTATAAATTTTAATATTATTGCTATTTCATTTTATTATTGTTGATTTTTTTCAAAATTCATCCGTTTAGAGATTTGGTATTTGGACTTTCATAAAATTCTAAGATACCAAAAATCTAATTTTGATGACTTTTTTCTAACATTTTCAAAAAATAAATTTACCACATAGCAAAGTTTATTTTTTACAGCTTCAAAAAATATATTAACATCAGCAAGCTTAAAATAACTAGTTTCCTTATCTGTCTTGTTGCTAATACCCTTTTTTCCACCGATACTATTATTGCCTTAGTCTTCCATACCTCAGATATGTTTTCATTCAAGTTTTTTTTATTTTTTTTTACAAGTTTGTTTTGGTGTCTTCATGCCGATTTTGAAACATCCTTTAGAGTGTTTTTTTATAAAGTTTCTATCTGGAAGTCTTGCCTTGATAAAATAATCTACATCATAAAATATCTAATAAAATTTATGCTTTTTTTGTGTTCATTGTTTTGTTTAAGTTTTTTGCTCATAGCAATGCTTTGAACTTTGAAAATTGTTTGTTTGATGAAAAACTTTAATGAACTGTGGTTGCTAAGTTACCATGTCTCCATTTTTTTTTGTGCAGCTTGCTTCATTCGCTAACTATATGAGCTAAAGTTTCATTTTTTTCTTTGGACATCAGACACTGAGCGCTTTCTCTTCTGCGTCTGATTTTTGCTTTCTGATAGTAAATTCCAAGGCTTAATCTCCAGCTGCTATAAGCAGACTTTCTGTTTGACATTCAAGACATCCTTTTTTGAGCCATTGCCAACATTTCTTTGAGGCGAAATTCTTTTCTTTGTTCATTTTTCTTCCAATTTTTCAGTTTTGTCTCGCATTGAACCATAGAATTTTCCAAAAATTTTATAAAAACCCCATTAATAAAAATGGGAGCACCAATCATTTTTGAGCTTTTGAGTATCCATGAGTGCAGGATCATGTCATAAGCTCACTGGTAATCTATCCAAGCCATAGCTAAGTTGGTTTTTTGGAATTACTATCCATTGTTGTAGTTTTTTCCAAAATTGGATAGTCTTAAATACCCTTTGTCAAAGCTCGACATCCTATTGTTCAAACCTTATCAAATCATGCTCTTCTAGGTACTTGGAAATTTTCTTAGAGATGACGGAGGTTTATGTTTTCCATAGTAGCAGGTAAGCATGTGATGGGTCTATAACTTTCAGATATTTTCTCTTAGATTTGTTTATCTGTAGAAGCACGGTTCTCGTAGTCGTCATTCGTTTCTAAAATTTTAAAGATTCGAGTTTTTAGCCAGTTTTATATATATGTATAATATATAGACTGGTAGTAGCATCTGAAGAAGGGCACCAAGATCAACGTGTACTACTGTACGGCTCTGAAGCATGGGTAACTTTTTTGATCAGGAACTTTCACATTATTCTTTTTATAGTTACTATCATCATTTTTATTATTCAAATTATTATTATTTGTATTAAACTCACGGAAATTAACGCGTACAAGACAAGCACCAAACAGCAACAACAACTTTGGAGACATTTCCAGGGCTCTTTGACACATTTCAATTCCGACGAATGACAACCAAGTCTCTTTATATACCCAAACCTACATGGGCGTTACGTCGTTCATTTCGCCATTAAAGGTACACAATAGAAATCTTTTGAACAAGATTAAGTTCTAAAACAATTTTTATTGTTGCTCTTGTTATTATTTTTGTTTTTTTTTCATTTAAAATTTTTTATTATTGCTTGTATTATCATTTTGTATTTGTATTTGTATTTGTATTTGTAGGGCGCGCAGTTTGCAAACTAGGTTTGCTGCAGAGGCGCTGTTCTAATCAGAAGGGCTATGAGAAAGAAATTTGGCTATAAAGATGCGTTTTTAAACGCTTGCGAAAAATTTTAAGAGAAGGTGAAAGACGGACATTAAGTGGAAGAGAGTTCCATAAGTGAGGGGCGATATGCGAGAAGGAGCGATGTAAGAAAGGTTTAGAAGAGACAGGCTGATGTAGGCATAAACCAGTGTTGGAAGACCTGAGAGACTCAGAAGTCTGTCTGATGGAAAGACGGTCATATAAATAAGCTGGCTGATTAAAGTATAAGATGTTAGCCGTGAGCCATAGCAACTTGAACTGGGCTCTTAGTACGACCGGCAGCCAATGGAGGCGATCGAGACAGGTGTGAGATGAAGAATAGTAGTCGGCTTGAAGAGCGGTTTTAGCAGCGCGATTTTGGAGAGATTGCAACTTAGAAATAAGACAGTTCGGGAGTCGACAAAGAAGAGAGTTACAGTAATCAATCCTTGAAATATTTTGAATATTTTTCCAAGTTTAATCTCCAAAACGAAGGATATTTTGAGATACGTTGATTGTGATAAAAACTAAAGCTTTTGATAAACCTTATCAAAATTGATTGGTGAAGTTATTGTTTAAATATGTACAAGTTGCTCATAAATAGGAATGTAGGATGTCAGCACAGATTTGAAAATTCTTTTCAATAAAATGATAAATTCATCGATATTAATTCATGAATAACTGTTTTTTTCTGTTTTCACTGTCTGTCAATTGGTTAGTCTTTCAATCTTTTGATTCCCTTTGATAGACAATTAAGAGCTTAAACCTTACACGTCAGAAACCTTTTTTTGAGATGCATAAATAAATAAAAATATTTTAATAATGATTAATCTATGGTCGATAATATGTCCGCCATCGAAATAATTTGTTCCGAGATTGATTCTATTCAAGCAGCTCTCAACACGTTAAAAAGTAATGTGTTGAACTTAATAAAGCCTGAGAAACCTTCGGTTCCAAAAAAAAGAGGGCGAAAGCCGAAGACTATGACCACCTCAGCTCCTTCACTTTTCTCGCCTACCACATCTTCTTTGACTACTTCTTATCCTTCAACTACTTCACTTTCTTCGACCACTACATTTACTTCAACTACCACATCTCCTTCAAGCACTTCAATCTTCTTAACCACTACATCTCCTTCGACTGCCTCAATCTCCTTGACCACTACATCTCCTTCAACTAACTCTTCATCCCATGCAATAACTCCACTCCTCTCAACTACTCCATCTTCTTCATCAAGCTCAACCTCAACAACTATGACCACTTCTCCAACTTCATCCACAAGCGTGACATCATTTTCAACTTCTCCATCTCCTGCTTCTACAACTACATCTTCTTCAACTAACTCTTCATCCCATGCAATAACCCCACTCTCCTCAACAACTCCATCTTCTTCATCAAGCTCAACTTCAACAACTATGACCACTTCTCCAACTTCATCCACAAGTATGGCATTATTTTCAACTTCTCCATCTCTCGCTTCTACAACAACTACTTCATCTCTTAGTTTAATTAATAATTTTCCATCATTAATTTCACTAGAATCATTCTTACCAATCAATACAATCACATCTACTCTTACTTCTAACTCACCTCAACCTACTTACAGCACTATTGTTAAGTCAAAAAACAAGCACACCCTTTCCTCTCCACCCACTAACAAAATCTCACACTCATTCCCCCCCAACCAACATATGAACCAGCCTATCAAAAAAACTCCACCAATAATTAAATATTTGACTAAAATTACTTCCACCATAGGTGAGACTCCAAGTGAGCTCTGCAGAAGATTGGTTTCATCCATTAACCTTTCTAAACAGACCTTTAAGTCTTATCCCAAGCGTGTTCGTGAGTCTACTGATGCCGTTGTCTGAGAAGCTGACTCTGCTGATTTGCTCAAAGATGCCAAACTTTTTCTTTCCTCTCTTCCCAACATCCGCCTTCATGACCCAATTCTTTTAAACCCAACAATTACTGTTCTGGGTCTACCGACATGGGTTTCGGATAAAGAACTGGAAACCTCTCTCAATCTTCTCTTTCCATCTGCTCATCCCAGTGCTCTTCGTGCCTTCAGACAGAGGCCTAACGCACGAAATCCTTCTACCCGTGATTGGCTTATCCAAGTTCCAAGCACTGTTTTTCCCACTCTAATCAAGTCCAAGAATATTCACCTCCCTTTTGGTAGATTTCCTTTCCACTCCCGAATTCACCCTACTAGATGTCTGAATTGCCAGACTTATGGCCATAATATAGCTAAATGCCACAACCCTAGAGTATGTGAGCACTGTGGCAAAGACCATCCGTCTGACAACTGCTCTAGATCTTCTCCTCCCTTCTGTGTTCCTCGTTTTAGATCAAATCGTCCTTGCCATGACCATGTCACCACATCCTCTTCTTGTCCGGTGTACAAGCAACAAGTGCGACTTAAGATGGGGCGTACGGCCTGGCAATGAAGGCCTGCCTTACTCATGCACCCTCAAAATCCATCTCCTTTTGTGAAGTTTGGCCTTCTCAATCCCCGTTCCACTCGCAACAAATCCACTCTTATCCTGGACGCGATCTCCACTCACTGTTTCGATATCCTTGCATTGACTGAAACGTGGATCTCGGAAGATGCTGACAATGTCACAAAATACGACATTGTTCCCCCAGGTTACCATGTTCTACATTCTCATCGTTCTAGTGGAAAGCGTGGTGGTGGTATTTCTTTGATTTCCTCCAACTCCGTTAAACTGACACTTGTAAAATCTGAAATACACTCTTCCTTTGAAGTATTAACTGCCCAAGCCTCTTTCCTAACACGTTCCTTAACCATTTCTGTTATTTACCGCCCTCCTAACTCAAGTAATTTTATTCGTGAACTCACAGCTCATCTTTATTTTCTTTCTTCGACATTCAATCATTTCATAATGGCTGGAGATTTTAATACCCCTAATTGTCATCATCTTGATAATCCCCTTAATATTCTTTTGCGAGAGCACGGTTTGACGCAGCATATTAACTTTCCAACTCACAGGCTTGGTAATACTCTCGATCTTGTTATCACACCGGCTTCTCTCTCTCATCTTATTTCTGACCCTGTCAGCGAAATTTTTGAATCTGATCATTTCCTTATTTCGTGCCGTCTTAACCTCGTACGGCCCCACCTTTCACCTCATCGTGTCACTTCTCGGTCTTTCAGGAATCTCAACTTGGCCGGCTTTGGAAAGGATGTCAATTTTATAAGCGATTTACTTATTAATTCTCCAATCTCTAAGGTTGATGACTTTGTTAGTTCCATGGACAAATTGTTTCTTTCGCTGATGAATACTCATGCTCCTTTACGCAGTCATACTTTTCGCCCCAGCTTGCATTCACACTTTCATCTGTCTGAAAATGCTCTCTCTGCCAAACGCCGAAGAAGGAAAATCGAGAGACAGATATCCAGTCTCCGAAAGCTTTGTGTGCAAGTCCCCGATGATCTTTTACAGGAATTCCGTATTTCACGTAAACTCGCCCGCGCCGCCATTAACAAGTCACGTGCTGATTATCTTAATCTATCGCTATCTTCAGCGACACCTAACTCCAAAGCCTTTTGGAAAACGGCGAACTCCATACTTCACAGGTCTCCTCCACTTCCTCCGCGGACTCCTGCGGAACATGATCTTTTTGTTGAAAACTTTAGCACTTTTTTCAAGACTAAGATTGAGTTGATTCATAGCTCGTTACCGATCACTAATCTTCCCCGTCAGCCCTCCTTAACTGACAGTGATCAATCAAATCTCTCATTTTTCTCACCTCCTAGTGTTGACGAAATCATCAAATTGATCAATTCTCTCCCAAATAAATCCTCACCTTTAGATATAATCCCTGTTTTCCTGCTGAAGCAGTTTTCCGGCATCTTCGCCTCCATTATATGCAAACTTTCGGCTCTTTCCTTTTCACAGGGTATTTTTCCAACTTCATTCAAAACGGCGCAGGTAACCCCTTTACTGAAAAAATATAATCTAGACCCCATGCAACCATCCAATTATCGTCCAATTTCAAACCTCAGCACCATCTCAAAGATCTTAGAAAGGGTTGTTCTCAAGAGATTATCCTCTCATGTTTCTGTACTGCGTAACTTCAACCTTTTCCAGTCGGCGTATCGCTCACATCACTCAACGGAAACTGCGCTTTTGTACATCACTGACAGCCTCCGTAATATCTGTGCTACCGGGTCTGCGGCCGTCTTAGTGTCTTTAGATATTTCAGCAGCTTCTGACACCATTAATCATCCAAATATGCTGCATATCCTTGAAGACTACTTTCACATTTCTGGCATTGCTTTATCCTTGTTTCAGTCCTATCTTTCCGAACGCAAGCAATTTGTTAAGATAAGCTGCTCTTCTTCTACCCCTGTCTCCCTTCGTTTTGGTGTTCCTCAAGGTTTTGTTCTTGGGCCCATACTCTTTTCTCTTTATACCTCTCCTATTAGCGAGATCATACAGAAGCACGACGTTCTATATCATCAGTTTGCTGATGATATTACCCTCTTTACAGGCGCCTCTTACCTTGATCCTCATCCCAGCCTCACTAAGATATCTGAATGCATCACTGAGCTCAATCTTTGGTTTTCTAACAATCACCTCATGTTGAATCCTAACAAAAGCGAAGTGATGTTTGTCGGCAGTCCCATACTCCTTTCCAAATCCAATCTTCCCACTGAAGTAATCTTTGACGGCACTACAAATAAAAATAATAATAATAATAATAGTGTAATTAAATTGATAGTATACTTCTCAAGTTTTTATTTGTTCTAAGAGATTTGAACGTTTGAAAAAAAATTTTCATTTCACCATATGTGTAAAATTATTCGCTTGGAAAAACTTGAAAGCTTCGTGTAATAAGTTTCTCAATAAACAATATTGTTTGTTTCTATTATAAAAAAACTTAAGCTTCATGAGAAAAATTCAAAACAGCAATAGTATTGAAAGTACATGATATTTCTGCTATGTCTAAAGAAAATAATTAAAAGTACATAACCAAGAGTTATACCCAAATATTAATGGTGACACACAACTATTGTATAGGCACTCAAAACAACGGAAAAGCTAATAATTGCTTCGTCAAAATAATAATAATTATTATTTATATAGCGCCAAGGAAGATACTGAGGCACACCCGTGTCAAACATTGTTTAAAAAGATGTTTCAAGACGAGATATTTAAACAATCAATGGTCATGTTTTTTAATGTCGGGTGGCAGAGTTCCAAAAAGCAAAAGAAGCATGTAGAAAACGTCGTTGGAATATATGATAGTAGAGCAATGCTTTTTTAGGTATTGCAGCTTAATATCGAGGTAATCTTGGGTCTGAATAAGGTTAGATAAGTAGCCTAGAGTGAATGTGGTATAAGTTATGAGATCTTTTTTTTGTTGAAAATTTTAGTTGAATAAAAAATAGTATCAAAAATTGCCTCTTTGTGAAGTTAATTTTAAACACAAAGTATTCAAAAAATTTACAAAGCTTTTTTGTAAGTCTAGTTTACATAATCGAGTGATTACTTGGTAATGTAAGCTAGACTTACATAAAGCTTTGTGAATTTTTTGAATACTTCTGTTTGTTGAGCTCACTAACAAAATTACAATTATCAAGTCTGCTAAGAAATAAGTGTGGGCAATAATCGTGGGAAATAAAGCTCGAAAGTGACGGTTGCATGAACGAATGACGGTTGTAATGTAGGGGTCGAACTATTCCTCATCAATAGTGATTCCTAGGAGTTAATTTAGGCTCATTTTTGTGAATTCCTCATTCTTGTCATTACAGCACCAGAATGATTCAAATGGTCTTAGTTGTAGGAAAATTTCTGAAAGGTTCTTTCGTAAATGACTTCATAGAAAAAGCTTTGACATCAGCCCAAATTTCACCGATTCTTGAACAAAATGATGTATCTCGCACTGATGAAAAATGTCGAAATGAGATGACAGTATACCCTTGGTAAATGGTCGAACGATAGTTTGAGATTTTACTTGCAGTGGCAGTATCGCTTCCAGCTTCATTTCAATATTTTCAGCTTGTCCCGAAAAAAAGATAAAAATGCGGAGACAGCTAAGTTGACGAAATATGCCAATATTTAGCAGACCAAAAGTTTGTAAAAGTAGAGGTTGAAACTTTTGTCTCTTGGGGTTGAATGGGTATACATTAATGAGACAGATCAGGGAAAAAATAGTCCAAAAAACAAGAGAGCCACGTTCAACTATTTTCTTGATACAAGCATTGAGTATGGTTATACAAAAAAAGAATGCTTGTAAAGTTCTAGGTACACTTGAAAGTTAGAAGAAACTTTACATTTATGACTTGTCTTTGTTCACTCATTTTATTTTTCTTTGTTTTTATAAGTAGTTTCAAGTTTAAAACTCAAAATCAAATGTGAGAACTTTTCTAATGCATTTATTGAAAATCAAAATTTTTGATAAGTTTAGCCTTTACATAAAACGTTACTTCCTATTAGTATTTGTAGTTTCCTCTCGTTTGAAAGTGTCAATTATTTTAAATATGCAATAATCAATGATGAGGGTTTGCATTTTCGAATCATTTCTAGATCTTCACAAAAACAAATGCCAGATTCAAGCCGGTGTGGAAAGACAAGAACATCAAACTGGAATGCAAGCTAATGCACATGCTCGTGTTTTCACACGCTTGCCAAACATGGACACTTACTGCCGATCTCTCAAGGCTTTGTCGAGTATGATAATGCTTGGATTTACTCTCTTTCTGAGATTTTAAAAACGTTTTAATTAATAAGCTTGCAGCTTATGAGAAGAATATTTTGAATCGAGACTGAGTCCTTTGTGTTACATGTTCTCCCAGCCACCACGGTTGCAAGAAAGCTCAATGTCAGATATAAATATAACAAATAGTAGAAAAAAAACTTTTATATGACGTTTCAAAATAATTTAACATCTAAGATATGACCTACCAAGTGGCCGACTATTTTCTATTAGAACACTGAAGACAAAAAGACGATAGATCTTGTGGTTTGGCAAGCGGCTAAAGTATCTAGCCCATTGCAAGTGATAAAACTTCAACAAAAAAAACAAGAGCGGAACCAGTAGTCTAAAACCGATTTTTATTTGTTATTACATTTTTCAGCTTTTAGTAAAAAAGAATTTTAAGTCTTAATTCCCTAGATTCCTGTTTTCGATGAGTTGCCCATGTTGAAGCGTCATGAAGAAGAATGCTAATAGCACATGTTTTATAAACTCTGATTTTAGCGCAAATGCTGAAATGCTAATTACTTCCGAACACACTTTGTTAGTCGACCAAAGGCTGTAAAAGCTTGTCCTACTCTGATAGGGATTTCACGATCGACACTTGTTCTCGGAGGTAGCGAGGAAGCAAGAAAGGTAAATACAACATTTTTTAAGCATTCATTCATTGAGTTTAAAAATATAATTTTCACAGCCTGAGAACATGAAGACTGCTTTTTATATGTGTGTAGTAAGACCAAAATGTTTGCATGCACTACTCAAACAGCTAAAAAGGTTCTGTAGATGCCTGCAAGAAGATGCACATAGAGCAGCATCATCGGCATAGAGCAATTTGCTTACAAAACTTTTTGTTTTTGATTCATACCGGAATCGTGTAGACTTGAAAAAGTCACCACCATTCCATGTCATAAAAATCTAGCTGGTTATAATTGCCGGACATTACCGTTTTAAATATTTTGTACTTTAAACCCCTTTATCGTTAAACGTTTAGTATATATTTCTAGATTGGTTATATTTATTTTTCGGTTTTATATTGTTAGATTTGTTATAATTACTTTCCGGTAATTAAAATGTTCTATTATTTCCGAAATTAGTAGTATGTAAGGGATGTAAGTTTGTGAGGTTTCATCCATGTGGATCGTTTTGGTATTGATATAGTTGGATTAGTTGGGGTTATTGCTGTTAATAAATTGCTTGCTTTTGAAACTTTTCAAAGACATCTTAATGTACTTATGAGCAATATCAAAAGTCTTCATACTTAGCTGATCTCATTAACTTATGCATCTCAACATCTGATTTTCTTTATGACAACAAACATTTCACTACCCATGATTCCGGACCGATTGGCTTGAGTTTAATGGTCACAATTTCATAAATATGGATGGATCATAAAATCAACAAAGCCAAAAAAATAGCAAAAAGAAGAAAGTTTAAAGCTCAAAGGTCATTAAAGGTCTACATGAGTGATACGTTCGAAATTATGCAGAAAGACACTAGAAACACTTCAAATCAAGATTTTATAACAATACTTAATGAAATCGACCCAAAAATAAAGTTTACATTCGAAACAGAGAAAAACTCCAAATTACCTTTCCTAGACACACTGGTGATCAGAGAGAAAGACGGGAGTCTATCGACCACTGTATATCGAAAGCCATCACACACGGGGCTCACAATAAGCCCTCGATCCTGCCAAGACTTAATCTTTAGACCCCAGTTTATTGACTCTTTAAATCAAACCCGTCTGTTAAAGAAATTGAATATTCAATGAACAACTTTGAAGACAATGGTTACAATAGAAACAAATGATATATTGGGCAGACTAGGGTCACAATAAGAACGAGAATGGCCTAACACGAAGCAGATGCAGCTTCCCAAAAAGGGCTAAAGACAATATCTGGTATCAGCAAACACGCGAAAGAATGCCCTTTTGGAAGAATAAATTGGAACAAGCCAGAAATCATAAAAACAATATCAGATCCTAAAAAGTTTTCTTTTCAAAAGAAACTACTGACAAAAAAAGTTTAGAAATAAGAAAAAATAATTTAGTAAAAAACGGTTAAAATGATCCTCAATTGCTCGTAGACACAAAAGCCTGGTATCACTTACTCGAGAAACTTCGCAAAAAAGACAAAAAACAGGATACTGTCCGAAGGAGGGAACATGGAGATTAATTTCATTGCGAAAAATAAAAAATTTTATTCTTTGAAGTTATAAAATTAATTCAGTCTCAATAGTTATAATCATAATTTACCTGAAACTAAAAAATTTATTCACTATAAATACCAATAATTTCGACAAACTTTATGCTAATGTATTATGGTAAGGCTATACTTACCGAAAATTTTAGCTATTTTTGCTTAAAAAATGTACTAAAATTTTTCCATAAATTGACGTTGAAGAGTGTTTAACAGAAGAACCTGTGGTGACATTCCGTATGAAGAGGGTTATACCAATGTCTTTAAGAAATGTATAAAGTTATTAATGATGGATTAGGCGGTGAATTCGATATTATTTTCGAATTTAAATTGAAACATGGAAGTCAAGATCCTGCTTTTATTGCAAAACTTTTAATAGTTGTTTTGAAAATAAAAACATATATAGACTCTAGTGGCAAAATGACTTGAAACGACAAGATTACAATGAACAATAATTGAAGTTTTTTAAGATTCAAATCGACCAAAAAGCTCGCAATTGTATGAAAAAGTGTAGAAAAAATATAATAGATTGAAAAATAACTCGTGTTTGAACACTCAACATCTATACAACCAACTTTGGATATACATGTTAGTACCAATAAAACCAGTAATCAATCATGCTCAAGCTGGTTGTTGTAGGATTGGTTGAAGTGGTAGTATCGGTTGTCATGGTTGTCGTTTGTGGAGTACTTTCTTGTTTCAAACTTGTTAAAATGATCAATTAAGTGGAAACAATATGGCGGATAAAAAAACAACATATTAACTCAATTAATGAAATCAACCAACCATAAAGAGCCTGCACTGCGTTGATATCATCTTCTGTCAGTTGGAAGTCTGCTTTATATTCATAATACGCATACATGACAGCGTCCCAATAGTTTGAATGGTTTATCCCTATGACATGTCCTATCTCGTGCATCATCACTTGCAAAAAGCTTTTACCTGGCCACTCGTTCTTTTCTAGACGATTAAAATTTGTTTTATACATAACGATATTGAATTAATGTTTGTTAAAGTTAGAAAAATGTTTCACCTTCCACACTATTCCAGGTTTCATCATCATCAACATGTAAGGCACCAATTTCTGGAGGAAAAGCATGGGCCAACACACCACCTGGTCCATCGAATGGCGATCCATCATTATGATGTCCACTAGAGAAGTCAATTTGAATGTCAGCTTCGTCTTGGTTCACACGTCTAAAAGACAAGTTGGCTTGATCATTCCAGTACTGTAGACGATTGGTAGAGATATTTATATCTTTGTAAATAATTAATCTCCAAAATTTTAATTATATAAAAACGATGAAATTATTTATTGATACCAAGTTCTTCGATATTTTTATATCGTCATCAAGTAACTAATATAGAACATTCTCATCTTATTATAGATAATATTATAATGTCTAAGGTAACCTACTTTCAAACCCAGTTCTCAAATTTTACATTTAAAATGAACCTTGAAGGCCATGGCGATTTCACGATCAACTCTTTGCTGCTCTTTTAAGTCACGAGCGTTTGATGGATAGCTGTTGATGGCATATTTCAAATGCTTTTTGCTCCACGCATCTGCATAATAGCGTTTGTAATGTTGCAATGATGGAGTCATACGACATTAATCGATATAGATTTTAGTTTTTTAGAGACATCGTATTTTCTTGTGTAAACTTGAATTTAAAACAGTAGAAAACTTCAAATTATGAGAACTTTGAAGACACATGGAGAAAAATTTAACTGAAATTTTCAACAAGTAAAAACTTGTCCTAACTTATTAGGCTAAAACCTCATAATCTGAAGTTTTTTACTGTTTAAAATGTAGATTTTAAAAACTCACCGATTAACACGAATCTTTTGGAAATTGTAGGTCGAGGAATATCTTTCACTCCACATCGGGATGATTTCATCATTTTGATTGTTTTATCGTCTAAATATCCTGTTTTCTCAATGCCTGCAAACTTCTGCATTTTCTTCAAGGAATCGCTCAAATCTCTCATAGCAACTGGTCCTTTCGATGTTGATCCGTCCATATAACCATATTTGACAAGAAATGCCTGAAATTTTGTTTATTCAAATATATTTTCGACTATTCAATGATACACAATGATATTTTGAGACTCACGTATGCGTCGTCCTGGTTGAATTCTTTGCCAACAGAGGGTCTTTCCAGATGCTTAGTGGGAAGGCAATAAACTGCCACAAATGATATCAGTAAAAGTGAAATTAATTTCTTACTAAGAAGCATCATGTTTGATACGATTTTAAAAGCTATCAGCTGAATCTCGAACAAGTTTTCGATGAGAAGGTAGTAATTCAACTTCTAGACACTGCCTTAGTACCTTCTTCGAGAGTTTATATAGGCTTGTAAGAGCCTCTTGAGGAGTCAGAATGACGAATATTCACTATTCAGCATGAGTCAATCATACAAGCAACAATACATTGTGACAAATATTTAATATAACTTTTCTTTGAAATCAAATTTTTCAAGAAATTTTTATAAAAGTCCAACTTTCGTCAGCGTCAGAGTTAAAAATTGTCTCTATGAAAACATTCATTATTATCATGACTGTATTATTCTATGTTCAAATCGTCAATATAAAAATTTCAAAAAAATTTTAATATGCATGGCCGATGAGTAATGCCGTCACAAGGATCTAACGAGCCTTCTAAACAACTTTCGAGAAAAATGAAGAAATTGCTAAAACGAATGAGCTTAGCCACTCAACGTCTAAGGAATAAACATTGGTTTAAAGAAAAAACTCATGTTTGAAACGAGTGTTATTAGAAATCTCTGCCGCTTGGAATACAGGAGACAAAACACCAAAATGAAGTGATAATCAAACAAACAGACAAATAATGAATATTATTATAGTGACATAAAACTGTTTAAGTTTTCAAGACCTGTTTAAAAGATATCTTTATATAAAGACTCAGTGAAAATATGATAAATCTTATTTCTTTTCTGCCCCTCACACTTTATCTTTCAAAGCACACACTCCCAGTCGTTTCTTTCATTTACCCCTCTTTTCTTCCTACTGATTTTCTGGAAAAAATAACTTGAGAAAAAATATCTAAAAATATTTTTTAAGATTATAAGCCTTATTCATGAGCTGAGTGGTAAAGCCTTTGTTAAAAGTTTTTGTGGAGGTTATGGTCTTGAGGTGATTTGGGAGATTGTTCCAAAGAATTGGTGCAGCACCTTCAAATCTTCGGTTCCCCAAAATGGTGTTAGCTCTCCTTTTTGCTATGTTTGTTGTGTTCGATGATCTGAGTCTTTTTCTTTCAGACAATGAAGAAACAGTTGATACTTTTGTTGAAAGATAAGAAGAACTTTCTATTTTAAAACATTTATGTACATGTTATATAATCTTGTATTGAATTCTTTCTTCAATTTTTAGCCAGTGTAGATTTTCTAAGACAAGAGTTATGTGATCAAATTTTCTAGTTCCTGATATTAATTTGGCGTTTGTGTTTCTTATGGATTTTCTGGGTTTGTAATTTGGGTAATCCCATTAGTACAATGTTTCCATAATCAATGCGACTCAATATCAAGGCTGATACAAGTGTTTTGAGTGACTCTTGGTTCAGGTAGTTTTTAATGCTTCTTATCTTCCTCAATGATGCAAATGACATTTGCAATAATTTGTTTATGAGTCTTCATGCTTAGATCTTTGTCAAAATAGACGCCAAGATTTTAAACTGAATAAGAAGGACTTATATGATCATTGTCGGCCCCTATAGCTAAAGTTACCGGGTTCAATCCCGCGTGAGCTGACAATTAGCACCTGTTCTACAGTGTGTTTTCGCTTCATTAAATTTGTAGCAAGCGCTTTGATCTATGAGGAAAAGCGCTTTATAAATACCGCATTACATTACATTTAACACACGAACTGGTTGAGTTGGCAGTTTGCATATGCTTCTACATGTTGAGAACCAAATGACTTCAGTTTTTGAGCTGTTGAGTTTCATTTAGTTGGTTTTCATCCAAGCTGCAATTTTATCAATACACTTTGACATTCTTTCTTGCAAGTCCATTGATGCATCAAATGAGCAATGCCCATATAATTGAGTGTCGTCGGCATATTGATGAATTCTCAAATTGTAAGAAGCTGCAATCTTTTCTAAATCAACTGTGTATAAAGTGAACAAAAGCGGTCCAAAAACAGAACCTTGTTGTACTCCAGGAGAGTAAACGTTTGGTGTTGATTCAGTTTTGGGGCATTTGACTTTGAATGATCTGTTAGAGAGCTAATTCTTAAACCGTTCAAAAGTGAGGTCATTCAAGCCAAATGATTCGTTTAATCTTCTGATTATTATTTGATGGTCTATTAAGTCAAAAGCAGACGAAAAATCAAAAAGGACAAGAAAAGATATTTTTTTGTTGTCAGCTGTCTAAAACATCCGTAGAAACCTTCAGTAATGCTGTTTCTGTTGAATGATGGCGACGATAAGCTGATTGAAAAGATGGTAATAAATTATTGTTGTTTAGGTGAGTGACAATTCTTGGAAAAACAATTCGTTCAAGAAATTTTGAAAAAACGCTCAAGTTTGAAATTGGTCGGTATGATGAAAGGGTATCTTGGTCCAGACCTGATTTCTTCAAAAGCGGTGTGACGTAAGCATGTTTGAATTGACACGGAACCCGTCCAGTGGCAAAAGATAGATTGAACCTACTCAAAATGAATGGAGCAACTATAGTAGCTATCTTTTTCAAAAGCCTTGTTGGAATTGGATCGTGTTCACACTGTTTATTTGAAAGTTTCCGGATGGCATAGAGTAATTCATCTAATGTAACTTCATCAAAGCCATTCAAACTTCAATTTTCGTTGCATTTTGAAAATTTTGCCGCTCCAGATGATCGGATAGAAATCTTTGCTGTTTCAATTTTCCCTAGTAAGTAAGAATGATACTTTTGAGCATTGACGTGAGCAGTAGATTTTTTTCCTCTTCCTGAAATTTTATTAATGAACTTCCAAGTGTTTGATCATTTGCTTTTGGGATCCATGAGTTTCGCATGTAGTTGTGGTGCCACCCATTGAAGATGTTTCTCATTCAGATAGTTTCAGAAAAAAGTTTGTAACATATTCAACTCACGTTGGTGCATGAAACAATTATTTTGAAACGAAATTATTGTTTTAGTCGTTAGTTAGCAAAGAGCTTACTAAAAAACTCAAATAAACTTCGAAACAATATTTTACGTCAATTTATGAAAGACTTTTAGTAAATTTATTGAGCAAATTGAACAGCTATAATTTTCGATAAGCTTAGCTTTATCATTTTTTAGACATCTTATGTATCTTTTTGATATTATATTTGAATAACTTTTTATTTTCAATTTTTTTTGAAAAATTTTTGATACATTTATTTAAAAAAAACTAAAATTTTCGATAAGTACAACCTTATCATAAATCATTAGTAGTACATTATTGTGAAAGTATGTGATTATAAAGAATTTTGAACATAAATAGGAAAGAACAATTAAGGAAGATTAAATGTTGTAAAGTAACTATTATGTAAAAGTAACAAACATAAAGTACTTATTAAATGACACGAAGCTTTTCATAAGGCCAGCTTACATTATTAACATTATTTACTATAACGTAATTATGTGATATTGTAGATGAGTAAAGTTAATTATTATATGAATATTCTTATTTCGATCTAAAACTAATTTATTGAAAGACTTCTTTCTGTGTTTCTTCATTGGTTGTTTTTGGTAATCTCTTCATTAGGGGGTCCCACGCACTTGATTTGACTGTTAATTGTGGGTCATTGTAGCCTCTTCTCGTTAAATTATTCTTTTTGATTTCGAGGCTCTCCCAAATAAATAGGTCCTTCTGCTATTTGTTTTTGTTTTTTTCATTATATGTCTTTATTATCGTAGGTGATTCCCAGTACTACAGATTCGGGCATGTTTAGAAATGCCACTTATACTTTCATCTTGTATGGTGGATTCCAAATCTTTTTTATGTTGGAACATTCTGGCAGTATTCACCCTTGTCTGCCCAATATATACCTTATTTGGCTCACATGAACGATGTATTTTGTATACTCCTTTTTTTTGCATTTTGTCAGTTTTGTTGTTGTTGCATAGAATTTTTCCTAATTCAGGTCCTGCATGTGTATAATAGCTAACATTATTACTATTGAAGGCTTTTTTAGGGCCTTGTTGAGATGTTTTATATAGGGGATGGAGACATGTGTAATATTTTTATTTATTTTGTACTTTTTTGTTTTATCATGAAAAATAATCTAAAATGTATATTTAAATAGTTAGTAAATAAACTTTTTCGATAATGCATTATAAGGCTAAGCTTACCAAAAATTATAGCTGTTTTTTAACTCAATAAATGTACTGAAATTTTTTCCTAAACTGACGTAAAAAACTGTTGAATAATATGAGTAAATACATAAAGATGTTTCTGAAAAGTTAAACTTTGAAAAGTATTTTTATTTGAATATTTATTTTCGGTTTGAAAAAAATTTAACAAAGCCTATTCACTCAGATAGTTTTTGCGTAGTTTTGTTTTCAATAATAACTAGAAAAGAATTTACAAATTTCTCATACAACCTTCGATAGTCGGTTACAAGAAACTGAGTGAATCGTGTTTAATTTGGTTTAATGTTCTTCATGGTACTAAAAACTTTTCGAATGGTTCCATGCATAAACTCTAACAAAGCCAAAACAAATTTGAATTTGGTCTGAATTTAATCAAAAAAATTTCATTTTCTTTGAACATTTTTGGGAACTATAGCTATAAAATTTGAATCACTCGTTTTGAAGATACCCAAATAAAAAATATTAAAGAAAGAAACTTCAATTAAAGTTCTTCAACACAGACTACCTGGGTCTAAGGGGATGCAGTTGAAGAATGCAGATGCATACCTTGTTTTTAACCCCTAAATAAAGGTTTTTTTCGTACTTCGGTGTTATTCAGAAAACTTTTCTTCATTCCAAAAAGCAGCAGCACATATCTAATTAGAGTTTCTTCTCAATTTATGGTTCTATTGTCGATCGAATTTTTGAAAAATAAATTGTTACTGCGAGCACAGACTTGTAAAAATCACTATATCTAAAAGGTCTTCGATGTTTTTTCCAATAGTATTGCAGGCTATCAGCATTATCTGCACTTCAAATTTTCCACAATATTCAAATTAAATTAGCTTTTCACGACTATCCCTTCAGCCCCTAGTCATAACCGTTGGGTTCTCGTAAGAAAGTATAGGTTCTCTTCTTGAAGAACTCAAGTTTAGCAGGCCACTGAGCGGTTTTGAATTTTTTTTTTGTTTATTTCTGGTTTATTCTAATTTAAAGCTGAGCAGGTTTTTTTCTGCCCCAACGCTGAATCAACCTTTTATGATTTTTTGAAAAAGCCATCAATCTTAACGTTTTTTCAATGTTTCCTACAATTCTGAAATTATTTAAGCTAAGTGTTTCTTTGTTCGATTATTTCTGAATTTATTTTGAGTTTTTTTGTTCGTTGTAACGTTCCAATTCAGTCCGTTTTGAGTTTTCTTTTTACACACGTTTCATTATTTACGTTCGAGCTCCATCCTTTTTGTTAGTTACTTTTATGAATAATTTTTAAACTAAAATAATTTTATTAATTAAGAATTCGAATTATACTTTTGTGGCTTGAAAAAAAAACTGTTATATTTATAGAGTGAGTGGGAACACATCATGAAAGTTGACTTGGAGAAAAATTGAAAACATTCAGCGAAAGAACGAAAATTTAAAAATAACTAAAATAGTCAGTATGTCCGTTAGTTTATATTTCATTTTAAAAATTTCTACTTTGCTAGGTGGGTATAAGTCTCTAAATTAGCCTTACAAAGTGTTCCGTAGTATTCAGCTCATGAGAAAGTTTGATTTGGATTAATTTTCAATGAAACATCATATATGAAGAATTTTCAATTCATTTATCTAAGAACAAAAGCTAAAATTTTTGATAAGCATAGTTTTACTTTTTAAACAACTTTTCAAATTCGATGTTTTGTTCAAAAATATATTTTTTAAAAGTGCATATGGCGTTTTTGAAAAATTATTGAGTTCATTCAGAGAAGAGGTCATTCTTGATATTTTTTTTCCCTCGATATAGTGTATGAGTTTTTTATGGTGAAATACAGCAAAAAAAGTACAGAGTTTATTACGAAGCTTTACAATTTTCTAAAAAGTCATCATTATTTTCATAAAATTGAAGGATTACATTCATGTGTGCATCCGATCTTTTGTTTGGTGACATGACGTAATTACTTCTTCATACTTGCCTATCAGCTATAACAGTACTTAGTTCGTTAGAGGTCAGCTCCGTGTCTGTTTGAAGAACGTTCTCTTTAACAAACCTTATTCGGTGTTGAGAACAACAAAATTTTTGCAAGCTCGTTGTGCCAAGCTACATGTCCAGCAAGCGCTAACCGTCTTTTTTGATTATGGTGCACAGCTTTAAAACTTGACGGTATAGCTGGGTGTTTGTTTGGTGGTCTTTCCAGAAGACATTTTCGACTCTTTGGAGCATCAAAGTAGGTGCCGTCAGTTTTCTTTTCCACAGCATTGGCCATTATCCATGATAAACACGCGTATAGCAATATGAACTTTACATAATTTTTTGAAATCCCAACTTTTGTTTTTGTGGTAATGCAAAGGTTTTCGACTTTTACTAGAAAGTTGAGAAGTTTCCATGATTTGCTTTTTCGGGTGTTAATTTTTTGTGAGAAGTTGGAGCTTGGGGAACAAACTACAACTCTGGTCTTTTCGTGGTGGTTGATGGCAATTGGTTAATGTCAAAACTATGCCGTCAAAAATTAATGTTCTTGTTAGAGCCTACCAAGACTGACAGATCTGACAGCTTCTGTGAAAGTCAGCGACCCGGCTAACATAGTGCAATAGTGAAGACTGTTTCCACGCATTAAAAAAAATATTTTCACAGATTATCCCGTTTTAGTTTTTCTAAAAGACGGTTATACAAAATGATTTTAAATGTTCATTCAATATTTTGTACCATAATCATAAAATTGAGGTATTTGAGTGAAAAAGCTTGCAAAAGTGTGACAAATGACAAAAAAACTGATTAAGCATGCACCTCAAATGATGAATTATATGTCACCAAAATGAGTATTAAAAAAGAGTGAGTCTGCATGAAAATTCAAATAGGTCAAAGATCAACAACTGAGTTTCCTGTTGATGCAAGAAAATGTTACATTGGAATCTACGCTAGCAGCCCAGTTTTGTATGAACTTCGATTGTTTTTGCAATTATACTATATTGAAAAGTAGATTAATGGAATGTAAAAACAAAATTATTTTTTTCTATTTAAAAATATTTAAAATTTGAAAAATTTTTAGGATTTCGTATTTTAAATTTGTTTTTAAAATTAATAATAATTTAATTTTAATTATCTGCCCTTCGACCTTTGACTCGGCCCATTTATGCTGCATCAGAGGGTATATAAGCAGGTTTTGCCACCAAGAATCAGCCGCATTACAATGAAGTTTTTATTGCTCTGCACAGTCCTCACTGTCCTCGTGTGAGTCTAGACTTTTGCATTTACGTCTTATAATCTCGCACAACACACTCGATTGAAGTATTTTTTCAATTTGAATAACATAAATTACTAACGTGTTTCAAGAAATTCATTATAAACGATTTAATTTTCAGTTGTCAGATCGCATACGCTGATCACCACCACGACCATGATGATGATCATGACCACAGTGATGATCACAGTGATGACCACGACCATGACCACGACCATGAGCACCATGAAAAATTCCCAGAAGCCGTTGGAAAGGTAATTTTTAGAATCAATTCACATTTACACTTATAAAGCTTCAACGTGCATATTAAATAAAACTCCATTGAAACTCAACACTGCAGACCAGTGAGGAAGCCAAGAAACTTATCCTTCAAAGAGGAGACTTCGAAGTTTGTTCTCTTTCTAGTTTCATATGCAATAAACTTTGTAGATCTCATGGATATTTTATGTTCTTTTTATAATTCTATTGGACATCCAAGATTTTATGAAAAATTTCATACCAATCTTTTTTAACTCTAATTTGAAATTTGTTTCTTAAACAAACTTTGAAAACATTTTGGGGCGTTATTATGAAACAAATTTTAATCCTCCAGGTTGAAGTTTTGCATGAAAATGACCCAGTCACCTTAGACCTCAACCACAAAAGAGTGAGAGTTTTTGTTGACGATAGAGACATCGTCGTTCAAGAGCCCATCTGCGGCTAAAATCTTATTGAATTCATCATTTGATTCGAAATAAAGTTTTATACCTCTAATGTCATTTCCATTGTGGTCGATGTAGTGAAGTAATTATTTCGAAATAAAAAAATAAAATTACTTGACGGTGAATAGAAAACTTATTATACTTTTAACTAACCTTTTATATTCATTCGAAACAATTCAACAGAAATAAAGACTTAAAAATTGGCTAAATTCTCATTAAACGGGCAAAAATTATCCTCGCAAATCAATAAAGAAAATTTTCACATTGTTTTTCACTGTTTTTTAAGTTTTTATAAGTTATCAAGTAGGTTTATGTACTTTACGAAACAAACTTAATAAATAATTTATAAACTTAACTGTATAGTTTAGTCTTTGAATCAAATCAGGTCAAAAAAAGATAAAAAAAATTTTTTAAATATAAATCTTCTTTTTCAGTAATTTGAAACTAAAGAAAGATGACTTGATAGTTTCAAGTATAATCCTAAAATACAGAAATTTTAAGGAATGTACAATGGCTTTTGGAATAACTTCACATAGTTGGAACGTTGAAAAGTGATGCTCATATGTGCAAACAAATATATGAAAAAATAAATCATAATCAGAACAAGATATTCGATATACTTCTAGGTCAAAAAATTCAAAGAATAGTATTCATTCGTTACCTTCAACAATGCACGTTCCTATGATGGCATGTTTAATGAGTACTGTTATGTACAGATCATTACCTTATTCGAGGCTTCTGAAATGGTGTTTCAAAAATCTTGTTTTTTTGGGTTTTACTTTAAAAACAAACACATCAAAAAAATTTTATTATTAATAGTTTTCAACGTCTGCGGAATCAAGGCTTCACTAGCCTGTCTTTCAATAATTTTGCACACCACTTTTTTCACACCACCTCTTATTAAAGTAATTTTTCCTTACTTGTCACAAATTTTTTCTAAACTTTTTTTGAATCATCCAAAATGCATGTTTGAAACCTTTAAACCCTACTATTCTAGACTACCCAAACGCAGAAAACCTATTTTCTAAACTATGCGCAATAGAAACATATAATATGAATATATAATAATATTTTCAAGCAAATGGATACTTAGTTTTAAAATTATTTATAGAACATCAGTTTGAACAATTTTTCTATATTTATTGAAAATTAAAGCATAATTCTGGAAAGATAATTAGTTTTGATAATAGTTTTAGAACAACACTTGTTTCATAGCATGTTTCAATGCCACTCTTATTTTATGTTTATGGAGATGCTTAAGGAGGTTAGAAAACGTGCTTTATCACAAGGCAAAAGTGATTTATGGCACAAAAGTCTGACGATATTAGAAGCAAATTCGTTTTTAATAATTCTTCATTCAACATTTAGTTATTTTGCTTCAAATTTCAAGATAATCATGAAAGAAGTTGGATCGAGACGATTCTTAGAAACCTCTGATGTTTCATATGAACTTACACTTTAGATTCTGTTAATGGTTTTTGAAATTGCATAATTATCTCAAGATATAACTCACAAGTTTCAATATTGACGCCGAAAATATGAAAAATTAAGAAAAACTTTCTGAAATTATAATTAAGCGTCTATATAATTTTGCGCGCTTTTGACCATTGAGATCTCAGAGGCATAAGGACAGAATTTTATGATGGTATTTATATGGGGATGAGTGTTTGTAATCAATAGAAGATTTCACTTTGAACTCTTAAAAATTTTTCCCATGTCGATCCATACCTAATAAGTTTTAAACCTCTATTGACAGTTTGAAGGTTTTAGTAAAACAAGTATGACGTTTGAGGATAGTATCATAAGAAGTAATAAAAAACTAAATAAGATTTATTTTTTCGACATTTTTTGATATTTCATTTGAACATGAATCTGATACAGGAAATATGTGTTTTTGATCCTGTTTCCTCCTTTGACGTGAAATCAATTGAACAAAAATATTTTCACTTTCTAAATTTTTGTTTCACACTTTCAAGGAATTTCATCTAATAAATTAAATCAGTTTTTTCTGTTCTATTTAACCTCGGTCTTGAATGAGAAGGCTTGCTTCTATAAAAATTAAGTCCCTCTTTTCCACCTCAAACAAGAAAGAAGTCGCTTTGAAAGAATATTCTGTCTCCATTATTCCTTCAGTTTGCTCATGTTGTATTATGTAACTATGTTAACAGTTTGTATTTTATAAAAACATTCAAATTAACTCGGATTTCAAGCTGAGTTGCTTCAGATTATGAGGACATTAAAAGAAAACGTAGAAAAAATTTTTAACAAGTAAAACTTTTTCATAATTTATGAATTATGACAAGGCTTTTAATGGCAAATAAATTATGACAAAGTTTCATTTGTTGATAATTTTAGCTTAATAAAAATTTTCTCTAATATCTTTATAATCTGGAATTTTTACTGTACGAAATTCAAGTTAACAAAAGGACACATGCTGTCTTTAAAAAACTCCATTCTAAAACTAAAACCAACGTCTCATGGATTTGGGAATCTTACACTAATAGGTTAGCTTGAAAAGTAAACCATCAACTGAACAAGCAGCCGTTTTGAAGCTGAAACCACTGCAGTTGAAATATGAAAAGCCACAATCAATGAAGTGAACGAATTGAATGAAAATTTGAACAAAAATCTGTGAAATAGAAAATTATAAAAAAAAGTGTTTTATAGTTGCATTTTCTAAGTTTTCACATGGGTCAAAATTTCGGCAGCTTTCGACACCATGAATTATTTCAATATGCTGCACATTTTTGGTGATCTTTGCCACATTTCTAAAATTGCTTCATCTTGGTTTCATTCCTAATTCTCTGAACGCAAAATTTTTTTTAACAAAATAGCAAGTTTTACTTCTATTTCCCCACGTTTTGGTGCTCCTCAAAGTTCTGTTTCTGAAACCCATACTCTTTTTTTTACATCTCTTACTTGAGAACTAATCCAAAAGCACGCCGTTTTATACCATTGGTTTGCTGATGATATTACTCTATCGGTGCTTCTTATCTTGATCCTTAACCCACTCTCACTAAGATTTATGAATGCATCACTGAACTCAATTTTTGGTTTTCTAAGGATCACTTTAGCAAATGTGATTCGATTTTTGTTGGCAGTCTTATACTTCTCTCCAAACTAAATTTTTCTACCTAAGTTATCTTTGCTGGCATTAGCCTTTCTGTAACTTCCAAACTCATGAAACTAGATGTGACTGCCGATCCTTATCTTAACCTTTTTCAATTTGCGTCTCAGCTGATGCAAGCATCCAACTTTCCTTTTTATGCAATCAAGCAAGTATGCAAATTCCTACCGATCAGTGCTGCCGTCGTCTTGACTATCTCTAGTTTTTCTCAGACTTGATTATTGCTACTTCTTTCTTTGCGGACATCCAAATTGTCTCATTTCCAATTTATAGTTTTTCTAAAACCACGCTGCCAAAAATGTTCTTTAGGCCGATTACTATAAAATGCAATGCGGTCTTTATGAAGCCCTTTTTCTTATAGATCAAAGCGCATGCTTAAAATTTAATGTAGCGAACACATAAGGAGGAATTAAGATTCTGTATTTCATTCAGTTTAATTATTCATATTAACTTATTTCTCTCAAAATCATGAGTCTCTCAAGTCTTTAAACTCTGGTTCACCGCTGAATCAGCCTGTTTTTTATCAATCTTTATCAAATTCCTCCCTCATTTATGAAATTCTTTTCTACTCAACCTGCGTCTTTCACCTTTTCTTGTACACTTCCGCAAGAATTCAAACGCATATACATAGATACATCTCGCTGTTTTTGTTCTTAGGACTACGCAAATGCCTCTGGGACAAACTGTTCGTCTTACAAATGAATTAATAATAATGACCATTGTTAAACTGTAAATGATGAAATAAATAAAAAAAGTTTTCAAAAAACTTTTGCAAAATTTTGTCTTTCATTTCACCACAAATAAATGTTAAGTGAGATCTGTTTTTACTTTTTGTGTTACAAATGTTTCAACAAAAAAGAAATGAAATTAGGCAATTTTTTTATACTTTTTTTAGTCAAACTACAATTTTCAACTATTTCACCTTTGTCATGAATCATGTTTATAATATAAAATGAGAAAAATTCTCAGAGAGAAAGAAGAATTCAAACAATTGAAAAAACTTTGATACATGCTGTTTTTGAAGGATGCGAATAATATTCATAATTATGATATTTTCATAGATCTCACACAAAACAACATGTGCTGATGACGTAGATTTCATAATTAAGAGCGGTTTATACCTCAACCTCAAATAAATCATTATGGAGTAAACTTTCAATTTCATATTTTTGAGAGGATCTTTGAAAAAAATTTGTTGAAACCTTAGTGCTTACAACTTTGAATCCTCAAAAACTTCGCATTAGCTTCCCTTCTTTCGTGCTTAATTACCTCACGATGCAAATTCTAAAAACAGTTATTTTAAACAAAATAAATAATTAGCATTTATTAGTAAATCAAGTTAAAATTAAGATATGAATTTTATTTGGGTTGCTCACACCTCTTACGATGGATAGTGAACAAAGGTCGAAACTTTAATTTGAGAGAGTATTTTATTATGTAAAAAATGAAAAGTTTTTTAATTCTCAATACGAATTCAAAACTGGTATGACTTGGATGTATTTCAAAATGTGCTTGAAATTTATAACAAGTATTCATTTTTTAAAATATCTATTGTTCAAATTCATTTCATATTTTTACTTGGACAAAATATTCATTTAAAAATAGACTTAACAACCTTTGAGATGAGTATTTTTGACTTCATAAAAATTTTATATAAGAAGCAAACAACATGGAGCACCCATTCAGCATGAAGTTTTACATTCTCTTTCTGTTAACTGCTCTCATGTAAATAATATTCATTAATCACATATATGTTAAACCCTGATGTGGTTTAGACCCCCAGCGTTCTTTCGTTAGAGATTAGTGACTCGAAGCGAGCGTGTTTTTGGGCGTTGGGCCATCGTAAGGGCTGCATTACTTTGTTTTGTAAAATGTAGTTTTTTTTCTATTTTGTTTTGAATTTGAAACATACTGAAATTTTAAATCAAATTCTAGATCTAGCTATTATTTTTACTCTTTTCAGTTTCCAGGCTGTGTGTGATGAGTTAGAAGAAAATGGCATTAAAATAATCGATCCAGTAATTTTTTATTTAAAGCTTCATATGAAATTTAATTCAGATTTTTAATACTTTTTCGTATTCAAAAAAAAGAATTTTTTCAAAATTGGATATTTCCTATTTGAATAACCTTAAGAATACATTTGTTATCAGTTTGATTCGAGAGTTGAAGTTCAATACAGTTTAATTCAATAACTTTTATTTGAATAAGATTTTTGTTCATTTTCAAGTTATAAGTCACTTTAAAAATTTTCAAAATTATTTTCTACTTTTATAAATTTCTCATTTCACTCGAAGGTGTCCATAGAGCAATTGACTCCAACTATTCAGCCTCGAGTAACGGTAACAAAAATCAAACTTTTATTTTTCATTAGCATTAAAGCGCCTAAACCAATGAAAAATTTAATTTGCACAATGTCAACATAATAGTCAGCATGAGACATTTGAGAAAATTTTTGAGAAAGTATTAAATGATTCATTTAAAAAAAACACCCTTGTTCGATGTGGTTAAACTGAAGACTGTTATCAAAAAATATGAATGCAAAGCAACAGGTTGAGATAATATTTTCCCAGAAGTTTACAAATCTAAATATTTTAATGAACACCTAATCAGATATTGCAATAAAGTGTACATGAGAGAGCATCGAGTTCTGGATCAGAAGATGAATATTATTTTTACCAAAAAAAAAAGATCTAACATAAACTAATAATTACAGAGAAACTCCTAATGACGCAGAGTTGCAAAAATTTTTAATGCAATGATTTAAAACAGAATATCAGAACTTGAAAAAATACTGAGAAAAAATCGAAACACTTTCAGATCAAATAGGTCGATCATGGGTAAAATAACAACACTAGGATGAAATATAGGAGTAAAATCAATTAATCTGCAGACTTCTAAAATCTTTGTCGACTTTTCCACAAGATTAGGCTCTATAAATGGTGAAAAAATGAATGTATTACCAAGTACTTATGGCTTTTCTATGAAAACTCTCAAAACCATTATGATACTTAATAAAAACACAAAATTTATGGTACAATCGCCGATGGAGAAACTAGTTTTATCAAAATTCAAGCTCGAGTTCCACAGAGTTACACGTCAGCACCTTAGTTTTTGATGGACTATGCTCTAAAAATTTTCATGAACCTGAATGAAGATTTTGGATTTACACTTCACACAGCCAAATGCAGAAGAGCTCTTGCACCCAAAATTATTGACGCAGATTATGCTGATGACAACCATACTGGTAGATAAAATAAAGAGGCAGCAACTCTTTAAGGAGCTTTCGAAACCGCAGCAAAACTTTCCATTTTAATGATTTTCAAAAGAATATCGTTATTATTAATTTAACAATTAATTATTAATCATTATTTAAAATTATTGGCCTACTAAATTTGATTTGAAGGCAACAAAACGTTTAGTGACAATTACTCCTATTCAACACTATGGCCCAATTGTGAGTTGAGTTAAATTTTAATTAATTCTGCGTTAAAGCACCTTAAAGCGATAACATTTTTTGTTTGAAAACTCAGATTTTGATTCGGTATTGGGACGTTCAAAGAAACATTTGAGTCAAAATGACGTTGAATTTTCATATTATCACAAAAAATTTAATGTATGAAGAGTGGAAATAAACAGTTTGAAGGTGGTGGAAGAAGTTGTAGCGCAAGACCACACATGTAAGGGGAGATGGGTTGAGGGGTAAGTCTTCACAGTAAAAAATTTGGGAGGATAACCCTGAAATCACACGCGTGTAAAAATTTGCAACTAAACACAAAACGCACAAAAGTATTGAAAAAAGTCTCTTGAAGATGAGATTGTTGAAAATGAAGTTAGTGAGAAAAAAGTTGTTGAAGATGAAGTTGAAAATTTTGATGTTTCTGTCTCATGAGGTTGAAATTGCAAGAAACAAATTTTCAAACCGTACAGTTGAACTCAAATTCTCTATTTTTATGCTTATTATAAATATGGCTAGACTTTAAACTTTTTATGAATTGAAATATTTTTAAGAATGAGGACTTTTATTAAACAACCAATCACAATTAAGAAGGTAATTTTACCGTAGAGCCGCTCGCATGGGTTGAGAGTATGACCATCTCAACTTGCAACAAGGCAACAATTGAAACGATCTTCATTCAAACCCTATGATATGGCTTTTTTGTAGATTGTAAATTTAAAAAATTAAATTGAAAGTTTAGTAGTTTTTGTACCTAATTGCTTTGTATTATTGAATAGCTAATCTTAATAAGAATATTTTGACTAAGTAACTTTAGCCCCACACGGACTGTCATATCAGTCTGCTCTCATCAGAGTAGGTTCTCAAAAGAAGTTCTCTCTTAGTTGAAGAAAACATTCTGAGACTAACATTTGGAAATCTGGTGATGAAGGAAGAGTATTTTTCTATCTAAACATTTTGCGGTTTTGGTTTTTTGTTAGATGACGTACCGCCATGATGTTGTTGAGATCCTTGAGCTCAATAGTGTGGTTTTAAATGCCAATAAAAATTTCACTGAGGTGTTATCTAGAGGTTGAACTTTTTAGGAGATAATCGCATAAATAGATAATAGTTGGAATTTGCTTATCGATGAAGGATGTTATTGAAAGTGGTTTGTCATCCAGGTCGCTGTATTCGAGTAACATTGGTGTAGAGCTGAAGGTGAGGAGCATGGGAAATAACCACCATAATTGAATGATTCAGTAAAAACTTGGAAGTTAATTTAAAATTTTCAATTCATTATTAAAACGTCATTTTCACTTTTTGAAACTTCACATCCAAAAATAAATTAGCATAGATTTTTCGATTTAATTATATAATATATTCATATACATTTTTTATGACTATTTACATAGTAACAATAGTTGTTAAAAAAACAATGGAATGAAACTTTAATGAATCAATGTTAAGATATAAAAAAACATAATACAATAATCAATGGCCCACAATGTTACGTCAATACCAAAGCCTGAAATCCACTATTAAGGAGAATGCAAATGATACGAAAGAAGGGGAGCAGGAGTTTAGCTCCAAATTATAACATCAAACAATAATTTAACCATTCATAAAGGCTTTAAAACACATCTCATAAAATAAAACAATATTACATGATTTAATCTTCCAATTTTCAAAAATTTTCTCATCTATGGTTTTTCCGTTTAAAATCTTTACTTTTCTCTACAACTTTGCTAATGAATTATGACAAGGTTTTACTAGTTAAAAATTTTAGCTAAATAATCTTCTATTACTCAACTCAAATGTTAAGATATCAATTGTTTCGGAAGCCAGTTATTCCAATCGAAACGGGAAGTTCCAAGAGGGAATCATTGCAAAAGAGAGATTTATGAATAAAACCCTAAAAAGATGAATATTTTTTTCAGATGATGAAGCTCAAAATGCTGTAACAACTACGAATAACTTGAAAGTAATCAAATATGAACAAATGTGGCTTTTCACCCTTTTGCATATTTCTGTTTGTTGTTTCTGATTCACATATCTCGAATTTTTTGGTTGCATTAAAAAAAATAAAAATGGAAAAGTAATGGAATTCAAATGAAAGTCATCTGGTTAGGTAAGCCGACGGTTAGGTCGCTCCTAGCCTGGGTTCTATTGCGCAATTGATAGGTTTCATAGGGTGCTGCTCCATCTGAACAATTCATCTAAAAGCATGTTTATAGTGAAACTTTTATGAAAAATCTCAAAAAATTGGAACTAAAAATTTCAATTAAACGCACAAGCTTTCTAAAAAACAAGAGACCACCATTATAGACTAACAAACTCAACAGTTTATATATTAAAGATTTCTTATTAACAAAGTTTTTCATTATTACCGAGCTAGGACCCTCAAAATCAAGGGTGCTGGCTTTCAATGTATGCTGAGAAGAGAAAGAAAGTTAGAAAAATAGTTCATAGTAATAAAAAAAGCTACCACCTTGTTACTATCATTATGTAAAAATAAGGAAATCGAAAAAATAAAAAGTTTTACACCACTCCAAATAGTCTGTCCCATATGGGAATGAAGAGCAGATGAAGATTAAAGAACAACAACAATTTTAAGGGTTAGCAAAAAATCAAGTTCATCAATTTTTAAGTTGAAATCATCGAAAAAATAAATAAGATATATCATGTTGGACTAAAGATTTTTTTTTATGTAAGAAAATTCAAACTTTCTCATATAATGAACAACACAATCAACATTAGTTATCTATAAAACATCAATTTGAAGAATTTTGATACATTTATTGAAACTTGAGCTATAATTTTCGGTAAGTATAGCCTTACCATAAAACATTAAAATGAAATGTGTATTGTAATTATGGGTTTATCAAGGTGATTGGTGTTTGGAAAGTATATGTATCATGAAAGGATAGTTAAGAATATTCCGTGAGTTTATGTACGAAAAATTAACTATAAATAAAAGTTCAAATTGGTCTATTGTGTAATGATTCTTTATTATGTAAATTATGAATTGTAAAGAGAGTGATTTTCAAAACGATGCTAAAGAATTTTCAAAAAGAACTTAATATCTGGTCCCTTTTTTGGATGTTTATTGTTTTATTATTCTTAGCTCTCTGAGTATTGGGTCCCATGTGTTTGTGAAAAATTGGAGTTGCGGGTCATTTTAACCATTACGCACTGAATTGTTTTTTCGTATTTCAAGGTTTTTTCTCGTCAAGAGATTTTTTGCAGTTGAAAGTTGTTTTTATGTTTTTCAACTTGTGAAATTTCTGTTGTCTTCCAGTTTATCCTTCCATCGGTGCACTGTCGAGCATGCTTGCTGATCCCTGATATTACTGCCTCAGTTATTTTGGATAAAACGTCTGCCTTGTGTTGTTGCATACGGGTCTTTATGCTGCCCGTTTGGCGTTATTACATGAGCATGTTTATCTGTAGACTACTTTTTGATCGATTTTTTAATGTTTCGATTTTTTGCTTGATCCTAACATGCATCTTATTGTGGGACCTGAAGAGCTGTGGAATGAAATAATGTTTTGTGTAGAGCTTTTTTTTTCACTTGCTTATTCAATTGAAAAATGTGTGGAATGAAGACATCTGATAGTCCATCCATTTTTTTTGTTTCTTCATCTTTTTTTTCGGCATGTTTGGATTTCAAGCTTTTCAATTTAGATTTGTAGCTTGTTATATTGATTATTGTTGTTTTTTTTATAGGTTTTTGTTATGTTTTCTAGAGTTTTCCTATTATAACCATTATTTGACCATTTCGTTGTTTTTCTTTTTTCATTTTTCTTCTCAAGTTGTTTTTGTAAATTGCGATAATGGCTATTGTTGGTTTTTTTGCTTCATACGTTTTTGTTATGTTTTCCAGGATTTTCCTAGTATAACCATTATTTTCGAAGTTAATCAAGTAATGTATTTCATTCCTTTAAAAGGTTTCAGTGAAACATATTTTGTAAGCACGGCAAAAAGCACCCATAAACACTTCTTTCCAAATTTTTGGATCTTGGTTAGAAGACGGGCTGATAGTGAATTCTGTGTTTGGTTGTTTCCGCGTTTTGTAAGGTTCTGTTATTTCCCTTTATTATTAATGTGTCTAGAAATGGCAGCGCGTGATCCACTTCGGATTCATATGTAAATCCAACGTTGGGATTAATTTAATTGAGAAGGTTTATAAACTCAATGTGTGAATTTTTACCTAAATTCTCTTTAAGAATACCGAAGGTAAAAAAAATCAACAATAAACAACCTCACCAACTAGGTTTGGCATTCTTCTTCCTATACCCAAACAAAATAAAACTAAACTGATAAAAACACCAGACCAATTATCTTAGTATTTATCATGAGAAAACATCATTTATCACATTAAGCAGAATAATACCAACAGTAGAAAATTACCTTTCACTTAGCAATAGAAAAGTTAAATTTATCAAAGACATTGTATTGACACCCAAACTCAAAATAACAGACACAATATACACCTGCAATATACTGACACCTCAAGGAGAAGACATCATCGGCTTTTGACACGGTCGTTAAAAAAAATGATGTCAATTAAGAAAAAAATGTGCACTAAAAAAGATATGAAGTCATCACATTTTTCACTCATTAGGCACCAAACTTGAGAATGAGAACCAAAGAAGGACGACCTTTTGACGCCGACATTGGCATTTTTCAAAAAGATGGTCTCAGTCCAGTACTTTCCACCAAATACCCGCAAGCAACGTTGAAAAAAGTCAGAAAAAATTTTCATGTCATAAATACTGCATATGCTATGATGCTGATTTCTTAAGTAGAAGGCATCAACTAGAATACAGTGGAAAAATTAGTAGAAAAGTGGAATCTGAAAATAAGTCCCATGGAATTAGAAAATCTCAGTTTAGATTAGACAACAAGTAGATAAATGAAACTAAACTAAACAAGCTACTCGATACGAAGCAGGAGTAGGAAAGGCGAAAACAGCTAACTACACCAGCAATGCATACGCTGAACAAAACATGGCACTCAAGCATCACAAGAAACAAAAAGATATGGATATACGAAGCTTATGTTCAAAGCATCATGCCTTATAGTTGCGGCAAGTGGGCAATGAATTCAAAGATGGATACATAGGTGGGCAGTTTTATCCGAAGAATAGTTTGCCATGCATGTGAGGTTTTCGGACCAAACCGCATGGAAACAAAAACTGTTAATGCTCTGGTTGAATCAGCTTGTCAAGTTTTGACAGTGACGCTGGCAAATGCTAGACCATACTCTGCAAACTCGTAATTTTGCTTCATTCAAACAAACTACCATCAAAAGCCTTAAAACAAAAACTTAAAGCGTGGAAGGTCCAAGACCAGCCTTCTAACAATAATTAGAAATGACCTAAAAACATATCAAATAAACATCAAACAAGCATTCAAACTGGCGCAAAACAAAGACATATGCACTGAAGAGAAGCCTACACTGACAAAAAGTTTCAAATTAATTCGATCCGTTTCCATTTTTGCCTTTTATTTTTTTGACTAAAAAGATTCATATTGGAACAACTTAGTTTATTATTACCATATTATATCAACTTTCTAAAATAATTAGACATGGAACTGATGAGACTCATGAATATAAAAAATTCCACTCAAACCGAGTTGAAAGTGTGTTGTTTTTGTAAAGGTTTCAAAATTACTACTTCATTATCTCTTGAGTTGTCGACCTTTTGACCTTTGACTCAACCTCTTGAAACACATTCCATGCAATTCTCAGACGGAATTTGTATTGTTCGATTTCACACAAACCAAAGATATATAAGCAGGTCTTGCCAAAAAGGATCAGCCGCATCACAATGAAGTTCTAATTGTTTCGCTAAGTACTCGTTGTCCTCGTGTGAGTCTCCAATTTGAATATAGAATACATTTTAATTATGTTTAAGAAACACTTGATTTGATATATTTAATTTTTCAAATAAACTTTCAAAGTCAGTTACAATAAAAAAATAATACATAATTTACGACATATTTAAGCGATATCATACTACTTGACGCTATATACAGTAATATAACTTGAATCAAAACTTGGTTTAATAGAACATATATAAATATATTAACGTGTACATAACTAAGTTTATAATAACATGACATAAATGCATTAGACAGTTTAAGCTTTAAAAAGATAAAGGTAGGTAGATACATACCTATCATTGCAGATAAATAGATGATATCTATCTTAATAATTTGAATTTAAAAAATCTTTTAAAAATAAAAATTGTTTCTACATCGGAAAATCTAGCACCAAACTTATAAAATTATTCTATTTGGTACTAAAAAAAGTATTATATTTAATTGGCATATTATTGCAATGCTGGTCTTATTAGAATAAAATCTGTATGAAAGATTGACTTTCTGGTCAATGACGAGTAATTGAATGGACGGAGTACTAATGAGACTTGTGTCCAACATTGAAATAGCGTTTCTACAAAAGCACTTATTTCATAAGAGCTCTAATTAATGAATTCATCAAGTAATTGAAACCGGTACCAAAACAAAAGTAGAGCTAAAAAACAAAAAAATGTGCCCTAATTATAAAAAAATTTAGTGATAAACACTATGATATTTGTTCTCAGTTTCCAGACCTTGCTAGCCAACTATCACCAGCACCTCGCTGGCCTCATAGGCAAGGTTTCAATATGAAACCCCATTTCACAATTAAGTTTATGATTATAATGAATAAAAATAAATCTTGTATAAACAATGCTCAAAATTCAGTATTCCAAGCATAAAGTTTTAAGAAATTTTTATCAATGGTAGCCTTATAAGAATAAGGCTTTGATGTTGACCATGACATATTGTGAATCTCAAATGTTTGGAGTTCACAAATCAAAATATCGTAAATATTGAATCATGAATCTAAAATCTCAAAGGTTGAAAAGTTGTTAAGTTCATTTAAACTCATTAGGATGCCAACACTGCCAAGAACTTGCTTGAAGCCAAGAGAGACTACCGGGTAAGAAGTAAACTTTTATCTCTGTGGTTATCGAAAAATATGATTATGCTTTCATTATATTAATTTTTCAAATTTGAGGTTTAAATTTTGAAATAATTTGACATTAATTTTTTGAGCTTAAAATGAAGTTGATTAAGCTTGATAGTTTATTTTAAAGACATCTTGTTGGTCCTTCCAAAGTCCAACCCTGACCTCCTCGGGGTGGGGAATGTCAACGGGTTAGTGTCAGAGCTATGCTGTCAAAAACTTATGTTTCTGGTAGAGCCTCCCAAAGCGGACAGGTCTGACACCAGCGGTGAAAGTCCGCAACTCGGCTAACATAGGGCAATGGTGAAGACTGATCCATTCGGGAGACAGGAATGGTTTCTGCTTCAGATGGTGGTCATCAACATATCGATGTTTCAGCTTCTGTCGCTTGTTTGCCTAGCAGATGAACCAACTCATGGTCAATGGTAGGGGAACACCAGTCATCTCAAGCATGACACTGAGCCTGTGAGAGTCGTAGCGAAGCATCACAGTAATACAAGCTACTAGAAAACATGGCTAATTTTTCAAACAGCACCACGTTTAAAGCCGTGACTATTGACCCTTACGCAGGAAGAGTGTTAGCCCAAAAGCTATCGATGACGAGTTTGATTTAAATCCAAAAGGAAGGCCAAACTCTGATCTCTCGCCCAACAAAGGGATTTTCCGTCTCAAAAAAAGCTATAGCATCGGAACACTAAACTGTCACTCCCTCAACTCAAAGTTTGCCCTAGGTGAATTTAACTTCCACATCAACCAACACAACCTTCAAGCAGTCTGCATCCAAGAACATCGCCTTCTTCACAAGGACAGTGATCCTGATATAATAAGCCATGATATTGGCCACAGTATCTTGTTCACAGCATCGGCATACAAGATAACCAACAATGCCACTGTGGGAAGTGTTGGAATCACAGTGCGCAAACAGATATTGCCATTGTTGACTAACATCAAAAAAGTTGACAATCGAACTCTTATCGCTTCCTTCAAAGGCAACCCTAAAACTGTTCTTGTGTCTTCTTATTCTCCACATAACCTTGCCCCACTAGAAGAAGTAGAAAGGTTCTACGAACAGCTAAACAACCTGTAGAGAGTCATATTCATGCTCTGAATGGCGACAAAATTGAAAAGGTTGATGATTTTCTTTACTTAGGAGGTTACACCAACTCTTCTCGAAAGATCAACACCCGAATCGGAAAATCATGGAACGCTCTCAACTCTCTAGAAAAAATCTGGAACTTTCGCATTACTACAGAAACGAAAGTTAGGATTTTTAAATCTACTGTTGAGTCCATACTGCTATATGGCTGTGAATCCTGGGTAATAAACAGCGCTGCAGTGAAGAAAGTTAATGGCACCTACACTCGCATGCTTCGAAGAGTCAAAAATATCTCTTGGAGAGACCGCCTATCAAACGCCCAGCTATACACTCAAATTCCAAAGTTGTCTACCATAATCAAAAGAAGACGGTTAGCGCTTGCTGGACATGTAGCTCGGCACAACGAGCCCGCAATTTCAGTAAGATGCCTCTTGTCTGAGAAACGGGTTTCACTGAGAGCAGCAATGTCCACTCGATAAAGCTCAAGTTCTCTGGCAATCAGAGCTGTTCTGCGTTTTGGTTTTTTTGATTTGATAGAATCTATCAAAGTTTTAACATTCCAGCATGCTAAAGTTAAAAAAAGGGGATTTTTATTTGGACCGCAAAGATGGGAAACTCGCCAGCTGCGGTTTGCTGAACGAATATGAGTAAAACAGGCTATTTTTGGAGCACCTTTTCTAGCTCCGTCTTCAAGCAAAGAGACAAGCAGAGTTATTTTAAAGAGGGCTGCTTGGTCGCTCAGGGGGCTGCCAAACTTCTCTGCTGCTCTAGATTCAAGGAAGAACAACCATATGGCCTAAGCCCCCTGTGTACAGGTTTGCAAGTACAGCTTCCAGTGTTGCTTCGCCGTTCTCCCAACGCTACAGGGCTTTAATAAATTTTTAGTGGTCTTGTTGCCCTGATCTGCGCTAAAATGGGATTTAAGTGAAGAAGGCTTGCGCAGCACCAGCTTCACTCTATCGTTTTGAAAAGCCCGAGCCAGCGGCAAGACATGGTCAAGACAGCTGGAGACTAATTTGGATGCAGAAGCTGCTGGAGAGATGTGCTAATGCATCATCAAACCGCCTAAAGAACTCCATTTCTGATTTATGTTCGAGTTTTTTCTCTAAGCCTTTACTTCTAACGAGGAGCTAACCCGCAAGGTAGCGGGGATACTAGGCTGATGACTTGGTTTGGTCATCGTTGAATAATCTGTGGCGCGAACAAAACTTGCTGGTTCAGTTTTGATTGATCGTAAAAAAATCCTTATAATTCTATTATTATCAAATATTACAGTAAATCTGGAAAATTGATATAATTTTTTTGTTTTTTTAAAATGTTAGTTTTATAAAAATTCTTAATCTATTCTTTTGGAGATTTGCGATTCTACTTATTAACACGCACAAAAATAATGATATTGATAAATATAATTGCAATGCAATGATAAAACAAACACTCGTAAATATATTTTCAAGTAAATTTAATTACATACTATATTCTACTTCTAAGTTTATAATTATTTTTACGAACATATGGAGAAAAAAACATACTGATTTATGTTGAATTTGTAAGCTACATTTTTAACAAAAGAATACTTTTCTGAAAGTTCAGCTGCATCGTAAACAATCGCCTCAAGATTTTGAAATATTCTTTGATCTCTGAGCCTTTTTTCGTAGAACTTTCACCAACCACCAAACATCCAATCGCCATAAAAAAATTATGAAAAAATAAAATAAAAATAAAAGGTGAAAGGAAAAGCTCAACCCATTCCTCTAACAAAAAACCCCCCTCAGAGCTATCCAAAAGAGGTTATCAAAGCTCAAAATATTGAGGAGATGTTTTATCATATTTGAGAACTTATGGGAAACTGTATTGTTTTTGTTAATTTGTAAATTTAAAAATTGCCGTTTTATTACCTTTCTATTCAACATTTTAAAATTAAAATTTGCAAGATATAAAGTCGATGATAAAACAAGCCAAAAAATATAATATAGACACCAGATGAAATTAAAGGAGACACACTAGTTTAACACAGTTTTAATACCTAAAAATAAATCCAGGTTATTATGGTATTAAAAATAATGGTTGAATGCTCTCTTGAAATTCACAAAATTCATTTATTTTTCAAAATTTATTTTGAAACCTCATTTCAAATGAACTTAATATAGTTAATAAGTGGTTCAAATTAACATTATTCATTGAAGATATAGAAACTAAATACTAGAATAAATTTATTTTGGTGAGAATTAAATATTTAATTTATAATTCGAGGTTAAAGAATTGAAATTTATTGTGAATATTATAGTTTTAATTGTTAATAGTGGGAATTTGAAAGACTTAAATTTTATTTTTACATACTTGAATTTGGAAAAGAATGTTCCTACTTATAAACCTTGTATTTTTATCAAAAAAATTCTTTCTGGATACATTTAATAATTAAACTTACTTTTTATTTTTTAATGAAACAAAAGTGCAAAAAACCCCTTTTAAAACCCAAAATGAAATAAATAAAATGAATTCAGGCAGTTACGTTCGTGCCACATAGATATTGAAAATTATTAACTTATATTTAATTATACCTGTTTGCTTTGTTAATAAATGTTTCAAAGAAATTTTAGCGACGTTGCAAAAAAAACACAAAAAATAAAAAAACGCTTCTTATTGAATGGATGTATTATAACAATTTGAATGATCGAAGATTGAAGTGCTACGAAAAGGTGTCACAGTGACAGGAGAGGTAGACTACCTTAGAGTGGTTCTTTTTGTTGACGAGGATAACGTGGTTGTGCGAATGCCACGCAATGGATGAAGAAGATTGAAAACTTGATTGACTTTTGCTGACATTTTGAAAGATTTAATTAGCTTATGAAATGATATGTATATTTTTTAAATTCATGATTAAACTAATATATACAGAATTTAGTTTAATTTAAAAAAAAAGAAGACTTGCAAAAGTTTTATGATAAGATTGAAATTATCGGAAAGTGATGTTTAAAATCTATAAATATCTGGAACTTGCTCTATTTAAAGCTTTTAACAGCATCTTCAAAAGATTAGTGAATTGTCTGGTTCTGAAAAATTGAGAACATTTTGTTGACGTTACGTAGTGTTCACATTTTATTTATGAATCAAATGCGAACCTTTGATGCAAAGTTTATATTTTTAACTCTGTTGAAAAATAATTTCTTAAATCATAATATTTTTAGACATGCTCTATATCATTAAATCATTTAAAGTCTGAATACTAGGCTGTCCTTGAGCCTGAGAAAACAAAGTTCAAGTAAACGACTCAATGAAGACCATGAGTTTCAAGTGATGAAGCAACGAAGGGGTGAAGCTCTTCTAGTGATAGTGGTTCCATGGTACTTAAGACCTATCCACTGACTAAAAAAAAATTTTTGATCTAAAAACTTAAGCACACGAGTATTTTTTCTTGTGAAAAATTACAATGAAAGAAAACTTGCAGTATACAGAAGTCAATATTGACAAAACTTTTTACTTCACTATTATATGCATCTTCAGACAAAAATGTAATGTAATGTAACGCGGTATTTATAAAACGCTTTTCCTTATAGATCAAAGCGCTTGCTACAAATTTAATGTAACCAAAACACACTGTGAAACAAGTGCTAATTGTCGGCCCACGTGGGATTGAACGCGGTAACTCTAGATAATTATTCTAATGCTCAAACATTGAGCTATAGGGGCCGACAAAAAAACGTTGTGAATCCCTCATATTATCTTCTCAAGATAATTTTTTCAAAAGAGAATACATCAAGCAGTTTTTAGTAAATAATTTCTTATTATCAAAGAAAACATTTTGAGAACAACGCTTAACATCGTGGTGATGTGGTGAGCTCCTACCTGCTTGAAGATGGCAGTTATATAACATCAACTGAAAAAAAGTAAAAACGTGCGCTCAAATTGAAGACGAAAAACTTTTAAAGTTTATTATCAGTCGCTAGCTCAGAAATGAAAGTCGGGTTCAAAAATAGCAGTGACGAAATCGTGAATATTTTCATTTATCTCACTATATTCAACATCATTTGCTTCTTCATGTAGTAGAATGTTTCACTTAGTTGAAGTCATGGAGCATGTGCTTTGCGAAAGAAACAAAAATATGCTTAACTGTGCACTTTTTTTTGCTTCAAAATTCTTTAGACCATTCATCAGATAGTCCCCAGCGGCTGTCGAATGGGTAGAAGAGGCAAAGAATGCCTGGGATTTTTTAAAATTCTTTTTCTTTTGGTAGTCACAACGTTGGTTGAAAAGAAAAAAAAACAGAGTTATGTGAAGAGTTTTTGAGATGAGAAGTGAGTATTTGCTGTATCCAAGAAGTGAAGTGGAGAGGTAGAGACACAAAATTAGTAGGTAGTCTAGGTAGAAGGTTCAAATTATGGTGGACTGGTGAAGAAAATAAGATAGGTAGGGAAAAAATATTTGCTAGATATGTATGTGGGAATGTGGTGTAAATAGGATATCAGCTAGGGTTAGAGAGAATAATTTTATTAAAAGATTGTAATGAAAAAAATCAATTAAGAGAAATTTTTAATAAATTTATTGAGAATCAAAAGCTATAATTTTCGATAAGTTTAGCATTATCATAAAACTTTTTATGATAAGGCTAAACTTATCGAAAGTTAGAGCTTTTGATTCTCAATAAATGTATTAAAAATTCCTCTTAATTGATTTTTTTAGTTACAAAATTTTGAAGAAAAATATATACGATGTTTCTAAAAATTAAAAGATTGTGAGCGTATTTGTGCTCATACCCGTAAATGTGGAACGTTGATAGGTGGAAAAGACTTGATGGGTGGATTGCAATTAACTGACTTGTTAGTTTAAATTGTGAAGCAAGGAAGTTTGATATTGTTGGATCACATTGTAGGATTGTTTCTCAATCTAGATTATTTGTTGGTTTCCATTTTTAAATGCTTGAAATTCTGACAACATAAAGATTTTCTAATGGCATAACAAATATCCACTGCCTATGCCTTTCCCAGAAAAACTGCGAGGCTAATCAACAACGCCGAATGTTCACGCGACAGTCTTTTGAGGTCTGTAATGTGATTGGTAAGATGTTCTTCAAAAATTTACTGCTCCCATGTAGAGAACTTTTTTTATTTATAGATTGTCTTTTGATCTTCGCAAAAACTGGAATAACATCATGATGCAGAGATTGTTTGATGAAAGCGATGCTAGATGTTGTTCTTTAAATTGCATCTGTCTTGTTTGTGAGTTTTGATATAACTCTGGCTATGCGTTCAAAAAAAAAATAACACAATAACTCTCTTGACTCACTGTTATTTTGATAACGAAAAGCTTCGTGTTTTATGAAAGCTATTCAGTGTTCGGATATCTCGTTATTCTCTCGTGGCTAGCAAAAATAATCAATGACTAAAATGGAAGATTCAAAAATTTTTGTTATTTAGAACCCTTTAACATTATTTAGTCAATTTCGAGTGCGCTTTACATGTTATAAAATTTTTTATAAAGGATAAAAGTAAACTCAAATAAAAATTACTTTTCATGCTGTTGTAATTTTTGAGTAATATTTCTCAAAATAAAATATTAAACAATTTTATATATTTATTGTGAAAATATTTATTATATATAGTTATATAAAATTCCAAGAATTATGAGGCTTATGGACTTTTGTGAGAAGTGTGGTACAATAATGGACCTGCCTGGTGGATCGAAAAAGAGTTTTGAAAAAATGAAAGAAATTACATGTTTCAATCCTAATTGCACTTTTAAAAGACCTATTCAAGGTAAATTTCAAAGTTTCATACTCTTAATAAGGTTTGAGTTATCTAAAATTCTTTCCTTTATGAAGATTTTATCAGGTTTTTTATGTAATTTTTTTCTAATGATTTTTTAACAGACTATTTGGACCACAAAATCACTTATAGTCTGAAATATGCCACTACACAGAGCAAAGGAGATGAACATCAAGAAGAAGTTTTGGGCCCACAGGTGATTTGAGAGAAAATTCAATTGTTTAAATTCAAAAAAACAAGATTCCATGGGCAATTAAAATAAAATTCATTTGATAAAGAAGTTACAAATGCAATCATTATTTTGCCTACTGTGATTATTGAATATTTCAGTACCATTGGTGTTTAGATGCATTTTTTTCTCAGAATTTATAAAATTTTTTATATTTTCATATATTTTAAATCAATTGAATTATAATATACTTAATTATATATTTATAATTGATTTAAACTTGTTTAGCAGAACTTAAAATTGAAAACTCACAAAATCATATTTCATTTAATAATTGCTCTTTTCTTCTGAATTTTTCTCTATACTTTAGGCTATTTCATTGGAAACACTGAAAATCAATTAATTTTCTACACACTGTGTTATGTGTTATGGTTGGGTGTTGAATCCTTTCAAACCAAACATGACACCTCAGATTGAGCACCAATGCAAGGTATGCAGACACAACATCGCCACATACTTCACCAGGCAGATGAGGTCGGCAGATGAGGGACAAACAGTCTTCTACACATGTCTCAAATGCAGGTGATTTCATTGTTATCAGCATATACTGCTCCATCTATCTCTTGTTGCTCTGCTTGTTAATGACAGAGCTTTAAGGTTATTTTATGAATTCTTGGCTTTATATCTTAGTTAACACTGTGTTTTTGTTTTTTGTATTTAGTTGTGCTGATGTTTGTATTGTTTTAAAAGTTTGTGAATAGGAAGCTTTTTATCTGTTTTGTTGATTTGGAGAAGGCTTTCGATCCGGTGCCAATGAGAGTGATTGAATGAGCACTGAGAAAGAAGTTGGTCCCGAAAGGTTGGTTCAGGCAGTAATGTCAATATACAAAGGAGCAAAAACGCGAGTTCGGGTTGGAGGTGGACACTCGGAAGAATTTGATGTTGGTGTAGGTGTTCATCAAAGATCAGTTTTCTCACCATTTTTGTTCTCAATAGTGCTTGACATATTGTCTAAAGACTGGAATAAAGGTTCTCTATATGAACTGCTTTATGCAGATGACTTGGTTTTGATGGCAGAGACTATTGAAGAACTAGAAGCACAATTCATCCATTGGAAGGCAGCCTTCGAAAGGAAAGGATTGAAGGTTAATCTGGGTAAGACAAAGGTCATGGAGAGTGGTGGTGGTGGTGGTGGTGGTGGTGGTGGTGGTGGTGGTGGTGGTGGTGGTGGTGGTGGTGGTGGTGGTGGTGGTGGTGGTGGTGGTGGTGGTGGTGGTGGTGGTGGTGGTGGTGGTGGTGGTGGTGGTGGTGGTGGTGGTGGTGGTGGTGGTGGTGGGGTTGTTGCTTTGGCTAAGATTTATCCATGTGGTGTGTGTGGTAAGAGAGCTAAAGTAAATTGTGTGAGGTGCAAGACAGGTAAGAAGTGGGTTCATGTGCAATGTGCTAGGGTAAAGAAAGTGTCCTGTGAGATGAATGAAAATTTTGAATGCAGGGTTTGTATGAATGTTTCAAATAAGGTATGTAATAATGTTTTAAATGTTTGTCTGAGTGAGTTGGAGAACGTAAATAATTATTGTCATCTAGGGGATAATATGAATGGTGGAGGAGAAAGTGAGCTAGTTGTTACACGCAGGATAGGGCTAAAGTGGAAGGCATTCAACAGTATGTCTTCTATGTTATGTGGTAAGACACACATGGAATGTTAAAGGACAAATTTATAGGACATGTGTGAAGCCTGTCATGACATATGGTTCAGAAACTTGGGTGGTAAGGTCCGTTGAAGAAAGTATTTTGAGAAGAGCAGAAAAACGGATGCTTCGAATGATGTGTGGTGTGCAGCTAGCCGATGGTATGAGCACAAAGAAGTTTATCGTTAGATTGGGGTTGGTTAGTACGATTGTTGAAGTAGTGAGACAAGGAAGTTTGAGATGGCTGGAGCATGTTGTAAGAAAAAGGGATGAGGATTGTGTTAAGCAGGCGTGGAGGCTTGAGGTTGAAGGTAGTAGAGGAAGGAGAAGGCCAAGGTTAGCTTGGAAAGGAATGATGGAAAACCTTTGTCGTAGGCTTGGATTAGATCTTGAAGATGTCTATGACAAGGTGAAATGGTGAGAAAAAATTAGGTCATGGAAAGAAGTCAGTGACTTCTTGGAAAATGGAAAGATGCTGACTATAATAAAATGATGATGATGATGAACCTTTTTTTTTGAAGTTACCTACATAACTGCTTACAATTGCTAATATGATTGTCTTTTGGGTTTTTGTTTCATATGAAATTCTTATACTATAATTTTTTCATTTGATCTTTGTTAGTGTCAATATAAGGATTCATTTAAAAAATTGTTTGCTTGTTTTCAGGAATGTCGAAAGAGAAGATTCATGACCTTTTGTTTTAATGCTTTCCACAATTCCATTGTAATAAAACTTTTTTAAATTGAAATCTTCAGTAATTGTTTTTTCATATCATTTCAAGAAAATTGTTCACAAGTATAAATTTAAAACGAATGAAACATGCTTCCAATTTTTAATAGTTTTCGACCGATTCTTCAACACTGAGAACCAAATGCCCACAAATGATGTTTTTCATCATCATTCTTTTAGAACCCGTTTTCCTCAGCAGAGGGTAATGCTTTTTTGAAAACGATCTTTTTTTACGTAAAGCTGTCGTGTGGGTCAATTCTCAACAAGTTGAACTTTGTCTTATCCTTCTTCAGTAACTTTTTCTAAGTCATGTTTGGCTTACACCTTGCACCTTCAAACCCCAGAATTTTGAGATGCAAACTCGGCTGCACACCACCTCAGTCTATGACAACGCAGCGCCCTTTTAATGTCTTGGATGTCGTTTCGCGTACATGTTTTTTAAGCTTATCTTTTCTTCAACTTTGGCTTTGCAAATTCATCGGATTATATCGAGATCATTTCGCTTTGATCGGTTTTAAAAAATTGTTGTTAGCCCATGTTTCAAAAGAGTAAAACATTACCGACCTGATGTACATGTAAATTTAGCTTTAGCTGATTTCTCGTTGTGAAAGGTAGAAAAGGATTGTTAATGCTAGCTGCAACTACTCTCACTAAACGACGCCGAATTCTATGAACGTTTCTGCCATTGCAGTAGAAAATGACTTTAATCTTACAGACTTTCAATTTCAAGTGATTAGCTTCCATCCAACTCACAACATCATCTATGCACTAAAAGTTACGTTCAGGTCAAGTGACTTCATTTTTGCAATGAATTTCAGAGTTATCTACATATTGGAGAAAACTGGAATTTTGCTTCATGATTAACTTTTCCAAATCACCAGTGAAGAGTGAACAGCAATGGTCCAAGAATAGAACCTTGTGGGACACCAACGGATGGGTGCACACTTCACAATTTTTGATAGCAAAGGTTCTGTTAGCTAACAAACCATTTTAGCACACTATCCCAAAAGCCGAAAAATTTCTCCAGTCTTTCCAGCAATATAGCATGGTTCACAAAATCAAAAGTTGACGATAGATCCAATAGAATCAAGGGAGATAACTCACCATTGTCAGCTGCTTTCAAAATGTCTGAAAAGACTTTTGAATGACAGTTTTAGTGAAGTGGTGACGACAATAAGCTAATTGAAAAAAAGAAAAAAGTTTTTATATGGTAAGAGAGTTAGAGACTCTACTCAGAACAAGTCTTTCTAGTTTCTTTTAGTTTCTTCCAAGTACGTTTGCCCACAACTACATTCTTCTTTTTATATCACATTGTGTACATGCAAAATTTTGTCTTTAAGAGGGAAGAGGGTTCTTATTTTGGACGTGATCCAGGAGTATGAAAACGTGATGACGTTCTTGGTGAATGCACTTGTGTATGTACAACTGATTTTTTGGGCAGTAAGGAACTTTGAAGTGTAATTTTCTTTGCTTTCCAAAGAGCCAGCTTGGGATTAAGCTTTCATCCTTAGGGGTGTCGAATTGTACAAAAGCAGACATGATAGACCTGTCAGAAAAACCAGCACGTTTATATTTTGACGTATCTCACTCCTTTCCAGTTCAAAGTCAGACCCGATCCTGTTAGCTCTATGTAAATCTCCTTTTATAAGATTTCTTTTTTATTGTTTAGGGATCGCTGACGTCCAATGGATTGGTAATTTTCTCTTTTCGTACCACCTTAAAAGATAGGGAACTGTCCGGATATCTAGATATTTGGGTATCAAGGAATTTAGTTGGACTTATTTCAACGGTCAATTTTATATTTTTATGTAAAGAGTTTAAAGCATTGAAAAGAATATCGTTCTTGTTTTTCTTTCTTCTAAAATATGTGTCGTCGACATATCTCATGTAAAATAGTGGGTTTTCAGGGACAACTACCTTTTCTTCCATATGGTTTAGGAAGCAACCAGAAAACACCACCGATAAAGAACCTCCCAAGGAAACCCCATCTATCTGTTTATATAGCTTTCCATTTGCTGAAAAAATATTCTCTGTGGTGGCTTTCAACAGGAGTTTTGAGAATATCTGTCTGCTGCACAGAAGGGGAAGTTTCCCTAATTCATAAATTTCTTTGGTGATGTAGTCAATGGTCTCTCTGATCGGAACATTAGTTAAGAGAGACTCAATGTCATAAGAGACATCTTCCTCGTCATGTTGGAGTGGGGGTAAACTGTTCAAGAGGGAATGAAAGGATTGCGTGTTGGAAATAGTAAATTGCTTTTCAGCCAGGGGTTTTAGGTAATCAGCAAGAAATTTTCTAAGATTGTAGTAGCAAGTACCAGTTTGATCAATTATTTGACGTATTTTTAAATTATTTCTATTAATAACACATATCGAAGAACCCTAAACATAAATTCTCGTGGAGAACTTTGATGCGAGCCCCTCAAGATTGGAGAAAAAGGCGGATATTGGAAACTTTCTTAATTAAAATTCAAAACCCTACTTTAAATGACCATAAGAACGTAAGAAATTTATTATTATTTATAAATGGCGTTACATAATATGCCTTATTTTATTTATTTTTTAAAATTTTATTTTGTTGCCTCTAGTTTACATGATTGTCCTTTTCATTCCATAGCTTTTATGATATATATTTGCAACATTCATGAACTGCAAGATTAGGAATTTATTATGATTTAGAAATGGTGTTACATAATAGGCCTTATTTTATTAGAGTTGTTTACACATTTTCATTTTTTTTATTATCTCTGATTTACATTATAGTCCACGTCACTTAATTATTTTAGTAATATTTTGTGCAATAATTATGGGGTTTGGAATTAACTTTTATCCGTTGCCATAGTAATATCAATAAAACGGTTTCTCATACTTGAAAATGTTACGTATCTTAATAAACTTACTAGTGTTCTGAAATTATATTCAATTAGCTTTTAAATACATAATATTCATGCAACAATAGAATCTCAGAGTTATAGCGGTTTTCACAACTTGGCGATATAGCGTCAAGACAAAGACCACTTCTCTTCTTCAGATGTGGTTCAAGAGACTACCTGGAATTACTTCTTCGACATTCCATTTTTTTAAAAATATATATTGATTTTTGAAGACAATTCGTATAGTTGTAATACGAAACACTGATATTTTTGTAATGCAGTTTGATTGTGTCAAACAATATATATATATATTTATATTTATTTATTTATATATATATATATATATATTAAATTATGAAAAAAAAATTATTTGAAATTAAATTAAATTAATATGAATTGAAAATTGATATGAATAAAAATTTTTATTGATATTGAAGAATCATATAAGTTGCAAACGACAAGATTTTATAATCATAAGCAATTCAAATGGTTAAAATTTATTTTTAAAAGTGATGGTAATTTGTTTTTGTTTTGAAACCCATTTTAAAGATGACGAGTTTTTTCTGAAAAGCTCAACCAAACAAAATTTTAAAATAGACAAAAGCCAAACGTATGTCTGAACAAAAGCACCTGAATCATTCGGTTTTGTAGCAAAACTTGAGCTTTAACACATATCACAAAATATCTCTTTAAAAGTTGAAATAGTTGTGAAAATGGAGGAGCAATTGGGGACGAGTGAGGGAGGTGGTGGAACAAGTGATAGCGGGCATTATACGCATGTATGGTGTGCATTTTTTGTAGATTCGAGCCACCAGGCAGTCAGTGTGTTTATATTGTTAATGCTATTATTTATACTTTGTCTTTTTTTCAAAATGAGCGTCTCATTATGCGATAATTATTGGGTTTTATAAGCTTTTTGCAAACAATTCTTGAAAATTTTAGGTTTTATTTCAAAATTCTAACTTAATATACCTCAAAATTGCAGTTTTTTTCATATTTGACTATTTTTGGATAATTTTGATTATTGAGTCAAATCTGCGTTGTCTTTGAAAGACAGGATTGTTAATGTTGCAAGTGCAAGCCGTTAAAGTTAGTGCTTCTTTTTGTCATACATAACATACATTTCATTTATAATGAGCTCCCAAAAAATTAGCAAACTAATGAAGTGCTCAGTAAATTAGTGCAGCCCCAAATGACTGGTTATCTGAATGACTTGCACAAGGAATTAGGAGAGCTTGGCATAGGATAACTTTTGAGATATTTATATTTTTTGTACATTTTGGCATAAATATATTTGGAGCACAGAATTTTGAGAATATATTTAATTTACCATCTATGATATTCACAATTACTCGATGCTGCTCTAATGCATAAGATCTTGGGATCTTCAATAAGTCTTCAATAGCACAAAACTCATCTAAGGATTTTGAATGAAGGGTCTTTGTGCATTTGTCCGATGAGAAAATGCTTGAGTGCAGAGTAAAAGCTTTAAAAAGACAGCCGTTCATGTTGGGCATGGTTTTTGTATGTTCAAAATAGGCAGTCTGATGGCCCAGTAACTAATTAGGAAATAAATGAGATGGAATGTGGAAACTTGACGATGCAATTATCCATCTCATTAATATTCATGAGTTCTATTAATTCACAATTCTTCGCGACTAATCACAACACTCCTGCATTATTTTCTTCCGTTTCTATTTTTAGATACAATTACTCACGTAGTGCGATCGATATAGCCTGCTTTTTATATGTAAATTCCCTTTCGAAAGCAACTGTACTTAAAAGTAAATACTCTAACTCCTTGAATTTCTTTCAATATTCAATTGAATAAATTTGCATTGGTGAACTTTGTTGGTGAGTTGACGCCTCCACACACCTCCATGTACGTGCATGCACCCTTTGATGGCGGTGTGATGGAGTTGAAACAGAAATATAACCTTTTGTGTTTCAAAAAGTTAATCAACTATATTAAAAATTTTATTGAATAAAGTAATTACAACACTCTCATTTTAGTACAATCCTTCAAACCACTGAACACGTGCAAGATCTTTTAAACAAGGGGTTCTACCGTACCCTTGTTACATCAACCAATCACCTTTCAAATGACTCATGAATATTAATATCATGTATTCATGAATATTAATATTATGTATTCATGAATATTAATAAGATTTATTTATGAAGATTAATATTATGTATCTATGAGTATTAATAAGATGTAGCTATGAATATTAACCCGTTTGTGCTCATTGATCTCATATGAGATCACACACATATAACAGTTTTACTAATTATTGGTTAATATTTATCCAAATCCAATTAATTTTTTTCATTAACTAAGGTTGTATCTTCAATATTAAATTTATTTTTCTTGAATTTTCAATTTTAATTTTGTGATATTTAAACTTAAAATTGTCCGAATTTCACTTATATGGGCGTTTATCGAAAAACATTTAATTAAGGCATAATAATTCATTTTTGGCCCGCATAGCTCAGCTGGTAGAGCGTTAGACTAGTTATCTAAAGTAACCGGGTTCAATCCCGTGCGGGCCGACAATTATACACACAAGAAGTAGCGCCCTGTGAATCATCTGTTGAGCTAACGAAACCCCAATCTGGGGCGACTGAAAGTCGATCTAAAAAAAAATTCATTAGTATGTTGGAACAAAATAAAATATTTTTAAGTTATCTTCAATTAATATTATAAAATTTTAAAAATTGAGATACATGAAAAATTAACAGAATTGAAGGCATTAAAAGTTGATGATCTCATATGAGATCAATGGGCACAAGTCTTAGCAAATAGGCGTTTTACGGAAAATGCCTTATAATTAATGGAATTTCAATTTTAAAAAGGTGACTACTACAAAAAATAAATAAAATAGTCAAATAAGTGAAAAAACATCTCTTTGTAAATATTAGTTTCTATTTATAATTGAGTGATACAAAATTTCATAAAATACTTCGTACATCACACACTCAAACAGTTTATCAGGGGTAAGCCAATTATATTTGGCTACAAACTTTGGGCATTGTGCGCTTCTTTAAGCTATTGCTTTAACTTTAACCTGTATTGTGGTAAAAACTTATCAGATCAACGCAAAAGTTTACAACAAGACCATAAGTTTTTTTACGGCCTAATGTATTTGAAACATTTAGTTCAAAAATGTGTGGAGTGGATAAGGACGATTGGTGGCAAGCAAATATGACACAACAATAAAGGCTAAAAATGGTATTGGCCAATGTTTACAAAAATACTACGTATGACAGTATTAAACTCTCAGATAATCTGTAATAGGTCAAACGAGGAAAGTGATACCCATGCCTCAAAACGGATTTGCTCAGATGTAGAAGAGCAATTAGCCGATTCTACTTCAAAAACTCTACATTTAGGCACCGGCAAATCAAAAGGTACAATTTTTTAAGGCCTTCACAAGTTCCTAATGATGTCCGTTTCAATCTTCAAGGACATATTATAGCAACTAGAAATGAACAAAGAGGATGCCAAAACAAGCCATGCACCGCTAGACCACGGACATTTTCGAAAAATTCACGGTTACTTTGAGCGTAGCTTGGATTTATTCATATCATAATGATAAATAAGAATGAGAATTTCTATTTTCAAAAAATTTGATGAGTTTATTAGAGCAAACTGAAAAATCTTAATATTAAAAAAAATATTTTTTTCGAACTTTTTGAAAAATATCATTGGCGTCTAAAATATAAATCCAAAATATTTTATATTTTGGATTTAAAATTAAATTAAAGTGAATTAAATTCTTCAAACTACTCTTTTTAATGCTAAGTGGTTAAAACCTCATTTGCTAACACTTGTGCCCATTGATCTCATATAAGATCACCCTGTATCTCCCTAATTTTTTGCCAAAATTAAAATTTATATATTTCTGTGTTTTTCTTGAAGTTGTTTTAAGGTAGGAACAAAAGTTTCAATAAAAATTACTGCCATTAGCATTTTGGGCACAAACGAGTTAATATGAGGTAGTTATGAATGTTAAACCAGTGCAGATATAATATTGTATGAAGGAAGTATAGGGAAACAATAAAATATAGGCATTCAATGAAATTAATTTCACATTCAAAAAGCAATATATACTTTCTTATTAACTTTAATAATCACTGCAAAATAATTTTTTTGCGTTTATGATGAATGAAGTCACCTGTTTCGTTTTATTATGTGCTAGAATCACACTCAAAATCGCCAGCTGTTTATCGAACCACCACCCTCCTCCAACCTTCCACTCACAACCTCAACCCTCCACCAATAAGCAAGTTTCAAAACTTTTTGAAAATTATTCAATTTATTATTTACCTTTATATAGCGCGCTTTAACAGTATTTGAACTGTGTCAAAGGCGCTTAAAGATGAACTGTTCAAAGAGTGAGTCAATAATTGGGTTATGAAGTTAAGAGCCTATAATGGTGTTTTTTTGAATTTGTGTCAGAATTATCAGTAATATTATAAGCAATCTTTTTACTATTGGTAATGTTATTGAGATTAATCTTATATACTATTATTATTATTATTATTCTTTTTTTTCAATGTTTCAGCTCAGTCTATTCTCGTTATTATTTTCAGTTTTTCATTATTATTATCATTATTATTATTATCATTATTATTATTATCATTATTATTATTATCATTATTATTATTATCATTATTATTATTATCATTATTATTATCATTATTATTATTATTGCCATTATATGATTAGCATTATATGATTGGCCATGCACAAACTGAGCCACAGGTCATAATACTTGCCATATAGGACTGTTGATGAAATGTGAAGCAAACATTCATCAATAAAAACTTCGCCGTCACTCCTCCAACTGATCCGCTATCTTGGTATAATGAGGTTCATATGCTGGTGTTTGCTTCAATGTGTGCATGGTGTTTGATGGTGCGTTTGTACGTGAGCCTTGGTGCTTCAAGAGGATTGTGGTATCGAAAATTATAAGTGAATTCATAATTATTTCAAATATTTCAATTTAATTGACTGAAAACCAAATTCTAGAAAAAAAAATTGGTAATTAAAGATTGTATAAGAGTATGAGTTGAATGGTCGGCACACTGTAATGTATCTTTTATATTAACTTTGTTCTAATTCACCGTGATTTGCTTTGGTGCATTTCTTTCCATTCATGGGTTTTTTTCATTTATTTTTTGTTTTTTTTTGTCTTTTGTTTTTATATTATAAATAATTTAAATATTGTCATAGTTTTGATTGATTAGAGATGATTTAAATAACAGAAAGACCCACATTTTATACCAATTATACAACTTATACCACAATCATCTGATGATACGCCATTTTCCTTCATGAAGTTATTTTCAGCAGATTCGAAATTATTTTTCCATATTTTAATAAATATTTCCAAATTTTTTAATTCATATTATAATAAACAAGTTATGAAGTACTGATGATATTTTTTCCCCAACATTGATCAACACTAGAATCTCACCCTCATCAAACCATCTTCAGCATTGCTACCCCATTAAGCAAACATGAATTTAAAATAAATTTTATTTTTTTAAAAATTATTTGAAATTTCAATGGTTCAAACTCTTCGATGAAAAGTCTGGTACATTCTTATTAATCTTAGATGCCGTTCTCAAATAATAAAGATTTTTTTTTTAAATTAAAAATATTTTTTTTGAAATTGAGTCTAAATATTTCAGTTTGATTGCCAAACTAATTCCAAATTCCAATAATCTCACTCTAAAAAAGAGTTTTAAAAAATTAATTCTTCCAAAAGTTCTGGTTTTTAGTACCAAAAGCTTAGAATGGGTTGTCCACCTGCAAACACTGATTCACATGAGGTCGGATCAGAGGCAGTGGTGGTCGAGAAGCTATGTAAACTACTTATAAGTTGTTTTTAACACAATGAAATGCACATCAGAAATACAACACAATACTTACGATACAACAAAAAAAAACAATGAAATGCAAAACACTTCTATAAGATACAACAAAATAAAAGCAATAAATTATAGAAAAATACAAAACTTAAGAATAAATGCTATACATAATAATAAAATACATGTAATTAAATAAGAATACAACAGAATACATTTTAAAAAAATACAGTACAATACATTACGACAAAATGAAATAAGAGACACAAAAGAAATATATAATATAATACATTCAAATACAATACAATAAAATATAATACATCACAATAAGATCCAATACAAAAAAAGTATGCACATTTGATAGAATTTTCTCGAAATTGTAAACTTTCCAAACTCAACTTTTTTCGAATTTCACTCCTCAATATCATATTTATGAGGCTGAGTTTAAATTCTGCTGGGGTCGATTATTAATTATTGAAGATTCGCAGTTCATCGTTGCTTGTGTTCTAATGAATGGTTCAAGTGTGCAAAATAAGAATAATAAAAATTATTAATATAATAATGATAATAATAATAAGTAATTAATGGGTGAATATGAGCTAAGAACTCATATCAAAAAGCTCATATACCTATAATTTATATTTATATAAGTTATAATTAAATAAATATTATGAAAAATTAGAATAAAGTAGTTATAATAAGAATATAAATAACTTTGTATTTATCTTTATAATTATTTATAAAAAATTCATCTATTTATTAAACGAAATAACATGAAGCTTCAAAACCAACCTTTGTTTTTAATATATATATTATATGTAATAAATATAATAATATTTTATAAATGTTCATATATTTAATGAATATATGTTTAAACTCAATAAATATATTTCTCTGTAATAAATATAATTATATCCAGTAAATAATTTGTTTCTTTCCAAACAACCATGTTAATCCTGTGCACCTCCCACAAATAAACAGTCCATACTAGCTCCTACCACCCTCCAATGCATCAAAGGCGCTCAATTCAATGTGTCATTCTAAATATAACTATAATGGAACGTTCCAACATAAAATAGTCTAAACTAAAAATTTTATCTCAATTCATTACAAAATATCATTTAAATGACATTTGAACTCGAAAACACTCGCGACAGAGTATTAGAGTACACTCAGCTCACAGGCGTTGAGTGCACGGGCACACATCCATAAGACAAACACTACACCGTGTACCACTGTGCACGCTAGCTCTGTGCTGTGTGCGCGTGTGTGTTGGCTTTTGGAGGCTGCCTTTATGAAGTTTTTGTGTGTTTTGTTGTGTGCTTTTTTTAGTTTAATATGAGATTTTGCTTACACGTGTGTTTTATTTTTCAAAGTTTTGCTTATGTAATTTATTTGTGATATATATTCATGTGGTCTTGTGTGTATTGAATTTTTTGTGCGGTATTTTGTTTCTGTGCCGCTTTTCTCGTGTGTTTTTGTGTCTATTGCATCATGTGTTTTAAGATTCTTTTTTTTTTGTTTTTTTGATTCTATATTCAATTCTTTTCATGATATGAAGTATATATATTTATATTTTTATATTTTTTATTTCCAATATATAACTGTTTGGTCTTTTATTATGGATGTTCATGTATAATTTATATATATTTATGATTCCATTCATTATTATTGAATTTAAAATTTTTAAAAAATAGATTTTCATAAATGAAATGGTCAACATATAGTCAGTTTTTTGTTTTTTAAGAAAATAACTTAAAGTTTTATAATGAAAGCTGTGCATGCGTTTCATATAATGAAAGCAACAAAAATTTGAAAAAATGATATTCAAACATTTTATTATGCCGTTTTTTTTTTCTTCATTCATAGTTTATATTTATGAATTTTTTTCAAAAATACTAATTATTTTGCCAAAAAATATCTAGGTTATAGAAGGCCAAGATAATAATAGTTCCGGTTGTAGTGGATCAGAAACAATATCAGATAAATTAACTGATTCATTCAAACTGATTTAATATCTTTCTGAATGGAAATAAAATTTTTTTCATAGAGTAATGAATTTATTCAAGAAAAGTGCTGTAAGAGTCATGAAAATTAGATTTTGGCCACCCTAGGCTTTTGTGAAGAGTCCTGTAAGCGGCTTAGTCCTGAAAATAGCCCACTAATAATAAAATTAGTAGAAAAATAAAAATAAGAATAATAATTTGAACTTCATTTTACTCAGATTTGCAAGAAACTCTACTAAAGACAAAGACCCAGATCGCTAGTGGAGAGATTTCAACATCCCATAACCAAATGTTTCCATTTGAGCAAAAGATCTTCAGAAAAAAACAATAATTTATTAGAAGTATATTCGCCTAATAGGTTGGAAGCATATTACTCAATAGAGAAGCTAGAAGTTTTGATGAAGGTGTCCACACACGTATTTCATTTGATCCAGAATCAAACAACAGTCACATTTTTCACACAGACCTGGGTTCTAGAGAACCTACTATATCATTATAACTAAAACCATAATATTAATTAAATGAGCAAAAAAAATAATTATAAGGCACAATGTTGAAAAAGATGGCGTCTTCCAGGTGTACCAAAAGGCTTTAGGAATCTGGGTTGAGCAACGAATAGAAAACAAATCTCAGCAAGTACCAACAAAATTGAAACCAAAAAGAATAACACAAAATATTGTTTAAAAATCAAAGTCAAAAACGAAAACACCAAAAAAGAGAAAAAACAGAAACAATAGGAACAATAGACATACTAGGAAGGAGAGGTGTGGACAGAGGGATGTCTTTGTGAAGGGATCGCACACTGTCCAAGAGATGTTATGTTGCGGTAGAAAAAAAGTAAGTGTTGTCTTACTAACTAACCATGATTATCATTTAGTTTATGCTTATAGACATTTCAACCGCTATTCCTTTACATTAAAAAATTTTTTTATTCGTTTTTCCATATAATTTTTTTGAGCATATTTTAAAAGGATGTAAACTTCAAGTAAGTGTTAATTTACATGGAAAGTTCTATATGCTATCTACAATCGTTCAGGTGCTGTTTGCATAATAATATTTTTAATTAGAAACAGCCATTTATTAAAATTTAATTTATTAATTAATTAAAGAATAAATTTTTAAAAATTATAAATAATTAGTCAATTATATATAATTTGAATGAAAGTTTTTACGAAATATAATTAGCTCAAAGCCAAATCGTGTTTTTGATGAATGATTTTCGAATGTAAAAGCTTTGTACCTTCCTAAAACAATTTGATACACTTTTATCTTGTGTTTGTTTAACCCATAGTAAATCATATGAGCTATCAAATCTATGGTAAATAATCTTTGTTAATTATCAATTGAATTACTAATATTATCAGCTTAAGATTTTTTATGAAACTATGTAAAACTATGGAGTTAAAACTTGCTTGGCTGTGAACATGGATAATATGCAGAACAACTGCGACCATAAGATATTACCGATTGAGCTTCTAGCTAAATGCTTCAATTTAGTTCACTTTTTGTGATTGATTCATTTTTAAGCTTTGTATGTTTAATTTTTTGGATCATACATTTTTTTCGTTATTTCCATTCTTATTTGGCCATAAGTCACATAACTCTTTTATTTTTCATGCTTGCTTCCCTATTGATCATAGTAATCGAATAAAACACTCAATTATGTATGTTTCATTTGAAAACAAAACAAAGTCGTAACTCCACAATTTCTCACCACTTTCTAATATTATGTAGGCATAACATATACAAAACTCAAAAATGTGGTCCAAAATCAAAAATTTTCGATATAAAAGTCATATTGTATAAAACGTTTTTTTTATTCTTTTTTGAAAATTATTTCATGTTTAATATTATCAGTAGTTCATTTATATTAATAAAAAGATGAAGCTCACACACACATAACCACACGCACAACAAACCCGACCATAGGGCAGGCTGGACCAGGAACCCTCTTTGAGTGCTTCAAGATTCTTCCAAAACATTTGCATCACATCGAACCACCCATTCGAGCACCAATCTCCAACACAAACGCACAGATCCCTCCTAGACCATTCAACATTCTCTCGATCTAAGCAGCCACTCCAAGGTGATAAAAAACGACACCAACAAAAACAAAGATGTCTCTACAGTCGATCCTACCCGGAGTCTGAGGCGGTGGCATTTGGAGGGAGGCCTCTGCTCCATGACAGGAGTATGGAGAGAAACACCAGGACTGCTGGGGGACATCGGCAGAGAGGACATGAGAAGTGGGTGGAATGGTGGGAGAAGGGGTGGGAAAAAATTATGTAATGGTGTAGTGTGGTTGTGGTTGGACGGCAGTGTGGTGAAGTAGTTATGCTGTGGTGGGCGAGTGTGGTGATACGGTTATCTTTGGCTCAAAAGGTCTAGTAATGAAAATTCCTGAAAATAGTTTTTGAAGTATTATTTCCATATTTAGAAAACTTTCTCTCTAATTGATTATTACTTTTCCCTTTTGTGTCTTTCAAGTTTAAAAAATTATTTTCTGATGAAAAATAAACTTCTCAGAATCAAATATTTTGAAAATATTTTTTTAATGTGGTTCACTGCTTTTAATTTTTGAATCTCAAGTTATAAAAGGTTAATAAAAATTTCTAATTAAATCCCAAGTATTTTTCAAACTGATATCATAGGATTTCTATAACATTAAGAATATTTATTCACGCTGCTCATTATTCATTCACATTTAAAAATCTTTTTTTCAATTTCATGACTATTTGAGTCATTATATTTGTTTTTTATCTATTTTCCAAGTACCATACAACCCCCATACAGCCACCTCACAACTATTCTCAGTAAGCCATAAATAAATAAAACCAGATCACCCCTTTAAACAACAACGCCAATTATCACAAACCACCAAAGAATCACAAACACCTTCAACAAAACCAACCCAAAAAAAATTACTCCAAATACAACCCCTCTAAAAACAACCACCTAAAATACAATCACTCCTAAATACTAACACCCGCTTACTACAGTCTACGCTATTTCTTACTCAATAAATTATTCTTAGTCACCTGCCTAAGTTTGCAATGGATTTTGTGAAAAAAATGGAAAGCATTTCGTGTCTAAGTTTTCCATCAAAATTTCGATGCTTTAAATTACAAATCTCAAAATTTCACAAAATTCTTATCAAAACCTCAAAATTGATCAAAACATTTACTTAAAAACATATTTGTTAATATTAACGTTTGATTTGTATCATTTCTTGAAAAACTGAGCGATAAGATAAGGAAAAGGCTGAATGATGTTTTTGATAAATGTAAAACGATATCAACAGTAATTAAAACTTGCGGAAAAAAATGTAGTACCAATAAATTAGAAAGATTTCGAAGTTGTAAACCCACACATCAACCACTAATTGTATTGAAACCACTTGATGAAGCACCAATCAATCAGGTACTCACAGAGGAACGATCACAAAGCATTGGTGCCATGTCATAACAAGCCTTTGTCCAACAACTCGACATGGAAGAGTAAAGAAAACCACCATTTAGACATGGGTATCAAATCGATTGAGACGTTTGTAGACTACACAACAGTTGAGACGGTGGAAATCAACAAGAGACCCGGTCAAACATTAGGATTTTATATAAGAGAGGGCAATGGTATTGACAGAACTGATGGTGTTTTCATTTCAAGGATAGCTGCGGGCAGTGCTGTGGAACGGAATGGTTTGCTGAGGGTTGGAGAAGAGATTTTAGCGATTGACGGGTTGGGTTTGAAAGGGGTATGTTTGGATGATGTGGTTATTCTTATGTCCATTCCAAGTAGACTTTTATTAACGGTTAAAACCAGAAGAAGTTGTTGTAAAAATCTTTCTTGTCCGAGTCTGCCTCTCACTCCAACCACAAAATCGCCTCTTTTTCTTCTTCCTACAGACTTTCGGGCGCCTCTTGAACAACCTCAGGCAACTAATTTTATTTTGTCAAACAATTTATAGTTATATAATAAATTGATTTTTAATATTTTATGATGAAATTCTACCAGGTATTTGCAAAAAAGAAATTTCAGCACCAGATGGCAATCAACCCACCCTATATGCAACATCCCTTTTATCCGCCATATCAACCACCTCTACCTCAAACATCTCTCCAAAAATCTTTTTTCCCTCCACTACCATCCTTCCAGCAACAAGAGCACTACTACGATCCTTATCTACGACCTCTCAAAACAATCAAACCAACATATAAAGACTTTTATTACGGTCACAAACAGCCCAAACAGTCCTGGTACCAAGTCTACAATGATCCTCTTTATGACGTGTCTCACCTACCCTCTTCTGGTTACTATGGCAGGTATTCGAGCAAAGATAGTACTCGTCGTGTTAAAAAACAAGTAGAAAGTTTGGATAGAAAAATACAAGGTGTGAATGGCAGGAAGAATCGAAAGTTGGATTACTTCTCGGATGGCGAGACTCAAATGGCCTGCGAGTATTTGTACGGGATTGATGCTGATAAGTACTGCTATGACCTGAAAGACTCCAAGATGGATGAGAATAATGATGATTTTGCAGGAGTGAAAAAACTATCTAGATCTCTCTCTAGGCGAAAAAAAAGCAGCAAAATGAATTTGGACCGATGGAAGTTTGAGCAAAAACAATTAAGTTTGGAAAAGCAAATAGAACGCCAAGAACAACAACTATATTTACTGCAACAACAATTGAAATTGGAACTACAAAACCAAAAACACCCACTTACTCGAGATGAAGAAATACCACCACAAACATACTACAAACCAATACTCCGCCAAAAATCATCCTTTCCAAGCTATTCTAACCAATATGACCACGATCAACCTGCATCGACGTATTTCCAACAAAATTCTCAGCCATATTACCCGCCCTTGCAATTTGAACATGATGCTCATCTTTATGATTTAAACGATTTCAAATCCAAACAAAAGTTAGGGTTTGATATTCCGCAAATAATTAAATCCAATTTTCACGACGACTATACTTTCAATCACGCCACTCCCTCACACCGCAAAAGATACAGTTCTGACTCAGATATTCAAAATGGAAACGGAAATGGTAACTATATGGTTGTAACGTCTTCTCCCTCCACGGCAGCTCTTGAAATTGTATCCGGGATACTAAGTAACAATGAAAAGTCAAACTCGTTACCTGCAGAAATCGAAAATGGAGCTCTATCCAGTAACGGGGATGATCCCAACCAGCTGAAACATTGGTTGAGAAAATTGGACCGTCTTTCATATGATTTGAGAGAATTCAATGGCAGACTAAAAAACGGCTCAAGTCTAAAAAGTAGTTTTTTTTCTTTTTTATATGGGTTTAATTTTTATTGAAATATATTTTTAAAATAAAATTATGAAATAAATACAGCAAATGGGAAGGAAAAGTCGTTGAAACTGAATGGAAACGAGTACAAGAAAGCCAAATATCAGGCACCCACAATCTTCAATGCTCCCACAAGCAAACCTTTAACTAGATCTGCCCTCTACGACAACTACAATGATGAAAAAAAATTTTTTAAAGCAGAGAAAAAATCTTTCGACTATAGTTCCGAAGAATATAAATCTTGGTTGTATGACAGGAGGTTGCAAAACAAGCTAAAAAAGGAGAGAACTGAGAAGTACCAGCAGCACACGCCATCGATACTGCAACAACAGAGACAACAACAGCGATTGAAACCTATTTCAAGCAGAGATCGAGCCAAGTTAGCTCTATCAGAATCACGACAGAGAATGGCGCAGTCTCAGTTTGGGCCTAAATCCGAGTAAGCGGCTTGCATAAAAAGTGTAGTCCTTTAGAATTCGTTTGAATTTTTGTAAAAATTTGGTTACGTTTCATTATAGTTAAATTTAATTAAAAGTAAACTTTATTTCAATTAAGTTTGATTTTTTTTGAAGACTCAAGCAGAAACAGGGTTCTCATCACGCTCATATCCTCAAAAAGAAGCTCACAGCTACAGCATCACAAACCACACCCTCCATACACACAGGTTCCAAGACCCATTGGAAATTAATTTAAGTACAAGTTGTTAACTCAAATTGATTTAAAAGTATTTGGAAAAATTAAAATAGTAAATTATGATAGTTTTTTATGTAGAAATGTTCAGCTCATTTCCAAGTAGAAAAGTTTGAAAACTGTTAATACATTGCAATTCAGATGTAAAAAAATTCAGCTTTAATAAAAAACAAAATGTTTAAAACTGTTTCATAGGTAAAAGCAAATCAAGAAGCTTGGACCACGACTTTGACGAGGGAACCTATGAGCTTTCTTCGGGGGTCTTCACTGCTTCCAAGTCAAAAACCTTAGAAAAAGCTAACGGTCACTTTTATGATTCACACAACAGGAACACACACTCTTTTGATCTTTCTTCCTACCAAGCCCCTTCTCACCAAGTTGATCTGCATTCTGATATGAAACGACGACATCGACATCAAAACTCCCTTCCAGAAGCCGACAGGTTAATGGGCACAGAACAACTTGAAACAGACCGAAGAGACAACATTTCAGAGAGTGGCATCAATGACATGAACCTCGATGAGATGGGAGTGTACCCTGAGTTGCTCGATCCAGACTCAAAAGAGTTCCAACAAATGTATGGTCAAAATCTACCAAAAGAACATAATAATAAAAAGATTAATGGTGAAAAATTAAAAACGGAACCGATGAAAATAAAGGTTGGAGAATTCCACCCCCACCAAAACGATGATGGGGATCATTTGAGCTCAAAACACAATGGTAAAAACAAATGCGGAACCAAAAATGGAAAACACAAAAACAACAAAAACAAACATATTTTGGAAAAAGAAGCTTTAAAAAATAAAATTGAAGAAAACAAAAGGGCATTAGACTACCAAAACTTGGATACATTTAGTGGCAGTATGTATGTAAAAATATTTTGTGGGCACGGTCTCAAATCGCCTCGTAGGACAGTTTTGAGGGACTTGTACTGTGTGCTGAGTGTTGACGGCGAAAGCAAAGCAAGAACAGCTGCAAAAACTGGCGCGATAAATTTTGATTGGGACGAAGATTTTGAAATTGATCTTTCTGATTCTCATACTGTTAATTTCTCGATATACAGCTGGGACCCTGTTGCTAGACAACGACTCTGCTACACTGCCCAGCTAATCATCGAGGACTTCATTTTTATTCACGGGCATGAAAGACGTTTAGCCATGAAACTCCAGCCCTCAGGGACTTTATACGTAGAATTAAAGTACAGAAACATGGCTGAAAAGTTCACTCGAGTGCCTATTCCAGCTGAAAACGCCATCTTTGGAGCTGTTTTAGATGACCTTATAGCCAGAGAAACGTCTATTTACGTGAAAAATGGCAGCAACGCGGGCAGCCTGAGTCGAGTGCCTCGATTTGTAAGAGCTTGTGTGTACGAGGTAGAGCTCAGAGGTTTGGATAGCATGGGCATATATCGCCTAAGTGGCTCTTACACCCGTCTCAACAAACTCAAACAAAAACTTGAAGAACATTACAATGGCAGTGGCAAAGGGGCAGATAACTTGGCGTGGAACGGCAATGAGTTTGAAAATATCCTATCAGCTAACAGTGTTCCAGACATCAATATCGTCGCAGGTTAGATGCAGCATTTCGAATATAATTTGAATTGAAATAACGAATAACTAACGTTTATAAAATTTCCAAATAGATTACATAGAATAAATACAATATACAAAATGTTCTTCTTATCTTCAGGTTTCCATGAATCTCAAATACTCATTCCATTCATTAACACTTGTTTCCTCAAGGGCTCTTAAAAAGTTTGCTGTTGGAACTGCCTGACCCTTTGATGTGTGGCGACTTGTACGACATGTTTATTGATGCAGTAAAGCTGCAAATGCAAGAGGACTTCAGCGCCAGTGTCTCTCTCATGCTCAGTGTGCTCGATTGTCTGCCCAAAAATAACCTAGTGAGTGAAGTTGAATTTCTGAATGTTGATAGGGAAGTTTCAAGTTATTGCACATAAAAATTTTCAAAATCAGATATTTAATTATTAATAGTTTTATAACTTTATCAATATGCTAAAATTGAAAACACTCAACGAAATTACAGGCTGTTTTCAGTTTTCTTATGGATCATCTCAAAAAAGTCGAACAAGAAAAAAACCTCAACATGATGAACAGCAAATCCTTGGGAGAGATCTTCGGCCCTCTACTCCTGTGTCCTCCCATCTCAGACAATGGCCATTTGCGACACCAACGCCACAAACGCTACCGTACCTCCAGCTCAGTGAGTCTCAGTGATCAAGCCCAAGTGATCGCCTATTTGATTGATATCTGGCCCAGCCAATAGCAGAACTTTATCTCTAAGTTATGAGTTTTAGTTCCACGGCGGTTTTTGTTTTGATGATAATTATTATCTAGGGAGTTAATTTATTATAAATTTCAATATTTATTGCCATTTCAAAATGTTTTTCAAACTTTTGTTTCATGGGTAGTAAGAATGATCTATTAAAACTTCGGCATATAACTTAATACTTCTTTTTTCCGTTTTCAAACTTTCATTATGTTATATGATTTCACTCATTGTTTAAAGTCATTCTCATAAATTTGTTCATGATTCATGTAAGCGCAGCACCATTGAAAAGTTGTTAACTAAAGTTTTTACTTGAAGTAAAAGGCTTGATAGATGTAGTAATAATCTCCTTCTAGCTATGTCTTATTTCTTCATTATGGATTTTTAGAAATTTAGTTTTACCTATTATTCAATTTTCTTTGCATATTTGAATTGTATCTAACAATTTTGCCCTTCCCATTGTTTTTCCTTCTAGAGTTATTTCCATTAAAAGTTTTTTTCATAACGTAAAATACTATTTGATTTGATATTTTTTCTGCATTTTCTGAATTCCCTTTTAAATTCTAAACTACAATGTGGTGATTTTAATTTCAATTATTTTTGCATTTTGATGTTTCAGATGAAATCTAGACAATAGACTATTTCTAATCTTGTGGAATCATGCATTTTTATCAAATAGAAACTATTCTAGAATCAATATAAGATCTATAAAGAGAAATTTATGTAATAGAAGTCCTCCATCTCTACTATTTTGAAAAATCCATTTCATTTTGATACTATCAGGTCTCAATGATTTGATATAGACTTTAGACATTCACTTTAATGTTTTTAGTGGAACCTTTGTACCCACATGCTCAGAAAGCTTTTGTCGAATATATTTTCAAATAAGATTTTTTCAAAGCTGTAAAAATGTACATAAAATGAAGCTAGTTCTAAGATAGACTCTAGAGCAGATAAAACCATTTAGAACGATTGTAGAGTGTTTATTTGTTTAAATACTATAAAAGTATTTGGTTAAAGCACTTTTCAGAATTGAAAATCGCTTGACTGTAGCGGTCTAGAAATGCAATTATTTATATTTTTGAAATAATTATTTATGTGATTCTCATAGATTTATTTTCACAATGATTACAAGTGTAGATGATAAATATTTGAAATTTTTTCTTGAAGGTTACACTAGCTCTTAGAGTATAGAAATTTTAATTAGTTTTTTAAAGCTCATTATTGCACATTTATTATTTGGATTTGTAACTAGAGCCATTCAAACGCGGGAAATCTTTTATTTTTTTGTTAGATTTTCTTTTAATCTGAATATTTTTCAAAAAGCAAACTCCATAATAGTTGTTGATCTTCTTTCAAGTTTAGTACAACTTTTTTGACTGGGGCCACTCCAGGACTCAAACCTCTGTATTCTTCTAACCTTATGCATCATCAGTTTGAACACATTTAGGAATGTTATTTGAACTCTATCTTAAGGTTTGAGTCTGATCGATCCCAAAACCTCAGACGTCCTGCATGCATCAGTTATGTTTAAAGAATTCTGAAAACAAAAAACATAAAAAATTATTAATATTATCAACAATATGAATGAAGGAATAATAGATCTATATGATTCTCAATAAAAATCAAACCTGTTTCACTATTTCTACTTGAACTTCTTTTTATCAGGCTCTCTAGGTGATTTGGAAGTCTTTTAATCAAATGATCATCATCATCACTTATCAAGTTGAATAAAATGATAAATACGATTTTGATTGGTATATATTGATTTTAATGAAAAAAAATTTCGTGAGAATTTGATCAAATTGGACTTCTAATGAGGCTATGATCTTATAATAATTATCGAAAGTTTTTTAGAAGGCTCGTAAGATCCTTGCATCAACATCCCACATCGGCTAGTTTTAAATGTCAAAGGAATTAGATACTCTCTAACGAAGGAAATGTTTGGAAGTCTTGAAAAACATTTCAACGAAGAAAGTCAGAATGATACACTGCCACATGACCTCGGCAAAGACGTGTGTGAAAATTGGAAACCACTGCAGAAAGATACTGAAAGCCAATGTAGGCGTGCAACAAGGAGAAAATCTTTCACTAATATTACATGTTGTTTGTCAATGTAAAGTCACCAAAACACTTCAAGAAAAGCTTCTTTTTAGCAAAATATATAAAGTAACATATACAGATGACCAGTACTTGTACTCCCGCGATGATGGTGCTATGAATGATATACAAAACAAATTAGAGAACTCATATGCCAAATTAAGACATAGTTAACAAAGCATAAACAAAAAGATTCGATATAAACAATTTACCTAAAAAAAGGATATTAGGAACTAAAATAAATACTACACTAGAAATGAAAGAAAGAATAAAAAAATCAAACATAGCAGCCTACAAAAAGTTAACATCGTTAACAAGTTTTGAATGGGTAGGAGTATAGCTGTGTTTAAACCAATGTCTTCACCCTTCGGAATTGTACGATTGAATTCTTCTGCAATAATTTCATATATTTTTCTATCTGCATATTTCAGGATTTCCACCGAGTTTTCATAGTAATCTTGGCATTTTCCATTTTTTAGTTTTGCTGTGGATGCTGCCACTTCAGTGCTGGATATAGATTTTTTGAAGCTCTCATTTTTTTAGAAATTTTGTGTAGTACAGCAGAACCTTCAGAGTTAAATTTCTTCATAAAATGGCTTTTGACTTCTTCTATTTCACAAGCAATTTTTTTTGTTTTTTGAGGCTTCAAGAATTTTACAGCTTCAAACATTTTTGTGTCATCAGGGGCTTTTTCAATTTCTAGAAGTTGACTATCCAGCCATCTTTCATAATGGATTTTTGCACTTTTTTTATCTTTTAATTTGATGTATTGATCAGAGTTTTTCATAAGAGATCTCATTTTTAGTCATGTGAATTTTTGTTGGATAGACATAGCTGCAAGGTCTGGATGATTGTTCCATGGTTTTAATTTTGCTTGTTTTTTGGGAAAGCATTGTTTTGCAATTTCTCTCATGCGGTGAAAAATTTTCTGAACAGATTGGAAATTGTTGTTTTTGGCTAGAAGTTCAGAGGTTTATGCATGTAAGTTTTTTTGTGTTTGCTATTACTCATTAGTAGTTGTTGGTTTTAGTTGTTGGTATTGGATTTCTTTGATAAAATAAATAAAAAGAAAGATATGCTGAATCTTTTACGGCATTTCAAACGAAAACTTCAAGAAAAAAACAAAATAAAAAATACATGAGAACTGATAAGAAAAAGATGATGGAGCTAGCTTGGCACACCTAATCTACCGATAGAACAGCAAAATGCATTCAATGGCAAGAGATTGAAAAGGCGTCCATGTATGAACATTCCCACAGAAAACAAAACTATGCATTTGGAGAAATGGATTTAGCGAGCTTGTTTAAAGCCAAAATAAGCAAAAAAAACAGATAAGAGTGGAAGAACTGAGTTGTAATATTGAAAAAGCAAACGTTGAACAAGAACAGGATCAGGAGTTCTTAAATATTACGAAACAATAGATTTATTTTAAAGCTATCAATTATGTTGTGAAATAAATAAAACAAATAGGCTAACGTTTTATGATAAGGCTAAACTTATTGTAAATTATAGCTTTTGATTTTCAATAAATGTATTGAAAGTTCTTCTTATTTGATGTTTTTAGTTACAATATAGCACTTATACTATAAAATCTTTTTGGAGACATCTCATGTATTCAAGTTTTAAACGTTGGTAGGAAATAAGATGAAGATAATTGTTGCAAAAATATATGAAAGATTGAGAAATATTTTATCCCTCAAATATTGAATCATACATAATTGTTAGTTTGAAAAATTGAGAAGCATATTAAACATATTAGGAAAATATACTTTTAAAAAATGATAATTACAAATTAGCTCACTAATGAGCATGATAAGATTGAACTTATCGGGAGTTTTGGTTGAATAAAATTTTTTTACATTTTCTTTCAAGGAATTTTTCATAATCCAAAAAGTATATTTTAATTAACAAATTACAGAATATTCTACAACTACTTAGGCACAATTAATAAAAAATCTTCGGGATGTAAATAAAACATATTACTTTGCGGGGAATTTTGAGTAAATTTTAATGAAGCCGCTACAAAAACACACAAAAGATCTTTCGTGGAAAGGAACTTTCTACATAAATAGTTGTGAAAAGAGCGATGTTGGAGAGCGTATGAGGCAAGAGCATATAAGAACGCCTGTTATTTCATGACGCAAAGGAATATAATTAGACACACGTCGGCTTGAACTTCTTGTTCTTTTGTGAACTTTTAAATATTTTAATTAACTGTTTGAGAATTTTGAACGCTTATCAAAATTCAAAAAATTTTAGTTGTTATATTTTTTTGATAATTTTGAAAAGTTGAAATTTTCAATTGTGAGTCAAGTCATGAACATCATTCTCTTTGCCACACTAATCCTGAGTTGGTGACTTTCAAACTCATGCTTTTCAGTTAAATTTTAAACTAAAACAAAAATTAATTTGGTTTTTAAAATAAATTTGAGCTTATTTCTAATAGTAAATGTTTAATTTTTAAATTTCACAGCTGAATGCGCCAACGACCTCAATTAAAATTTTTGTTTTTGACAAAAATTTCAAAAAAACTTCAATTTTTGCTCTGCTTTCAAAAGCGCTCTGAAAGCTTTAAGCATTAATCAACCTATAAACCTATAATTTAGTGTTCAACCCTATTTACTACAGTGTTCAAACCTCTTAACTACAGTGTTTAATTATTTTGTTCCGAACCAGTTATTTGCTTGTACTTGTTCCATTTCATTTTGTCCACTAATCATATAATCATTGTTTTGTTTTTTATCGTTTTATGTTTTTTAAGCTATTTTTATTTCCAATTTTCATTCTTCATTATTATTATTATTGTGATTAAAATGTTATCAACACCTCCTGTTATTATTCTTGTTCTTTTTTTTGTACGACACCAGTTTGACAACTTTTTAGAAGCTTTTCACCATCTTGGACAGCCCTCCAAAGCTTGTCCTTGATTCCGTTTATTGTTTGTTTCAAAATTTTTCACGACTTTATCCTTATTCATGTAACTTCATTTCTATTTATGATATTATTTATACTTTTTGAATCTGAAGTTTCAGTTTTTTTGGCAAACTACTTTTGTTTTTCCAAAACGTATTCAGTATCAAACCAAACAAAGGCGTGGAGAAATAATGAGAGCGAAACCACCGTAGAAAATGCTTGGACACGCACAGAACTTACAAGAAGCTATTTGCAAAAGTAAAGAAAAAACTCAAAATATTTTGTTTTATAAAGATGATAAATCAAAGATTTAAGCCACAAACTCTGTTCACCAGTCATGTTTCCACGAATTTTACTCACACTCCTAGTGTAGTTCTGCTAGGCAGATTCATTATTGAAACATTCATTGATGTTCCAATTACCATTGTCACTACTATTGTTAGTATCAGAGATGTTGTATTGTGTAGTAATTAGCCTATAAATGAATTTAATAATCTCGAGACCAAAAATTTGTTCGTGGAAACTTCCTGATGTTTTTGTTTTGTCATACTTCAAACTATAATTTTTAATAAAACGAATATTTTTTAAATTTTTTTATGTTATATGTAAGTTCTAAGTATGGTGATGATTCATTCATGAAAAAACTATCATTTTAAAGGTACGGACAATAAAAACTAGGCCGACATTTTGAGATTTAAAAAAAGCTCAAACCTTGAATTTTTAATTGGAATTTATTTGAAATAAATACTTGGCGCCCAAAAAACAATTTAAATTGAAATATTTTGAAAATGTTAATGATGCAATTTTGCACAAATGAAATAAAATTTTTGAGCAATAAAATACGAAAAGCTTGGTACTTCCTACTTAAAAGTGTTTGAAAATGTTTATTGAATAATTTTTTCAAGTTTAAAAATGAAATAAATGAAAGGATATGATTGGCACAGGTTGTAGGTGGGACATCGAAGGTGAAGCAAGCAAGCGACATCCGCTCAAATATGCAGAACATAAAATGAAACTCCATCAACTGGACAACAAAAATTTTGAAAAATACCATTATTTTTTCGATTATAACACATCGAACGAAAATATAAACAACATTGAACACAACAAAAAAAATCTCGAAAAAATTGCTATGAAACCAAGCAATTCCAGCTTTTATTTCTCCAAACACTTTTCAAGACTTCCGTTACAAACAGTCATCAATAATAAGTTGAATAGAAAGAGAAGCAGATCAGCAACTCCGTGGTATGGAACCAAGACTGAGAAGTCATGCCGCAAAAAAAGACATTTGGCCATCGATCGCAAGTGTCTCAAAAGCTGCAGCAAGAACCGCTGCAAGGGCCGCAACAGGCGCTGTGTCTGCGATGGAGACTGCGGCATGAGCTGCGTCAAGATTTGTTAGTTCCATATCTTCTTGTTTGAATGGGCCACTATTTAAAATAGTTGCTTTATCAATAGAAACCATTTTTCAAGCGATATAAGCAATTTCCAAGATTAAAAACACTTCTCCAGCAATTATCAATTTGCGTCAATTTTGATTTATACACAATCCTAAACTGCTCTAAAGCTCAGAAGTGTGAGACGGTGAAGCTGCTTTTCAACGGTATTTTCAGGATCTCTCCATACAACACCTTCGGAGCCAGGGTCGTTTACACTTGTCACCATGGTAACCACATTTTGACTTCTATCGTGTGCATGGTGTGGTGGGATGAAAAACCAAACTCTTTGCTTGGCTATTTCACCATTTTCCGTTTTGTTTTTGTTTCCTTTCCAGAAAAATTTCAAAAAATGTATGCATGGCAGAGAGGAATACAAACTCCCAAACTATACTCGACCAATATTTGATTGTTTTGCATCTACATTATTAGGTTCAAGCATTGATCTTACATAGGCTGATGACAGAACTCTTATTTAAACCTTTACTTGAGCATTCAGCTTAAAATTTTCAGATTGTGTTTATATAATCTATAAGATGCCAAATGAGAAATTTCACAAAATCATTCACTTTTAATCAGTTTATTCATTTATTTTATTTCAATTAATTTTCATTCCACATTGGCAAGTCTTTAAATAAGTAGCAAAAATACTCGCAAAACAAACGAAGAGCAAGGTTTTAAAAATAACAAAACAACGAATAGTAGCACTTTTATAACTGGAATCGAAAAGTTTATTTTAAATGAACTTAAATCATTCGAAAATGTGTATATTTATAGGAAATTTTCACTTCAATATATTTTCACGAGGATTTTGACATTCGAATCACGTACAACTTTTTCTAGATGTTTACAACTTTCTATTTTATGTGTGTGAGAAATTTTTAAAAAAGTAAATTCAAAAACTTTTGGAAGTTATATTTGGTAATGCTTCACTCTTTTAAAACTTATAACTTGAGTTCATTTGAAATTTAAATTTTTATGATTGACTTAAACAAGAGTTTTCCATTGAAGATTCAAAACTATTTCAGCAATTAGAAATCAGATTTTTGACAAAGCTTGAATAATTTCTATAATTTCACTATATATAAGAATTTTATCAAAAAAAGAGCATTTAGTCGATAAAATGACCTCTTGAGGAAATAAAAAAAACTTCTAAAAGTCATAAAAATCTCCAAAAAAAGTGCTCGAGAATTCTCCGATAACTCTAAACCAAATAATTTGAAAACGTCGGCACTTTTTGAAAAAATATTTGATTTTGTTTTGGATATATTGGTGAAAAAAAAATCTCTTATTTTTTCAAATAATACTATTAGATTGGATATATATATGTATATATATATATATATATATATACTATTTAAAGCTCTCAAATGAAGT
>OZ038326.1:7685996-7723028 GCA_964035795.1 Pterobdella sp. o SKG-2022 | reverse complement strand
TATACTATTTAAAGCTCTCAAATGAAGTTCTTCAGAGTATTATTATATTCTCTCATTAATGATTTTGTGCTGAGATTTTGTTTGTTTGTTTTTTCAAGTCACTTTTGGTATCTGAGAATGTATCTCAGTATCACTAGACTCGCTCATTGGAGGTTTCTGAGTTCACCGAAAAAGAATCCCACTTGGTGACGGAAGTAGCTGCTACTGAGCGATGGAGTCATAAATGCTTGGTCAATTCTTCATCTTGCCCGCAGAGGCAACATCTGACATCGGCACTTTTAACGTCAGGTGTTGCCATTTTTGAGATGAGGGGCGGTGGTTAAAATAAGAAAAGTTCAGCCAGGTCTTTCTTAGGCAAATGACATCCATCTCAGGTTACGAGCTCATTACCCGAAAGATTGCAGCCATGTGTGTCGACCTCATGTCTTATGACTGCTACCACCAGAAAGTGCCCGTCAGTCGCCACAGAAGACTAGCGCGCTGTTTCAGTTCAAGTGTCAAAAATTTTTGTTGTTTGTAAGTTGTACCCCAGAAAAGTAGGTGAGGGGTGCGTCATAGGCCTGATGTTTTTCACAGTGACTTTCGGGATTCAACAGTGTTTATTGAAAAAAATTCTCTTTCCAACTTCAATGTGTTAAAAGTGAAACGATTATACGAAGCTCATCTGCTAACTTTAGCAGCCTCCACCTCAAGGGTTAACGTTACATCGTCTCCATTTTGACCTCTACAGAACAACGCGTAGTCATCCAGACATAGGTTGAGAGCTCAAATAAATCTAGCAGGTAGTTTATAAAAAATAAAAAATTTTGGAACAATGCAGAGCTTTGGGAAGGTCTGCTTCTGCTCTTGTCGATGTTTCTTCATCTTAAGAAGACCTACCGAGGCACAACCTGAAACGTTTGGAGTTTTAAGTTCCATCTTTCTACATTTTTTTGCGTATATTAAACAAACCCTAGATAAGATTTACCTTGCAGTTCTCAAAACTCTTAACTTCAGCAGTGGGCAGGTTAAGCCTGTGTGCATCATTATACAAGGTCCTATGAAACTTTCAACTGCAGCTTTTAACTCGATGGTCGATGTTTTTATTGATCTATTCTATGAGCAAAGTATTTTTTGGAAAAGTTTTTGTTTTTTTTTGAGAAATTCCATCTTACTTTGTGAGTTTCACCAACATCAGCTTATAGCGATGGGTTTTCACCAACACAAACTCCCACGCTACAGTTAGTACCGACTTTCAAAAATAAAATTATTCAAAATTTTGTTGTGAAACACAAATGACTAATTTAAAAATAAATATATTCAAAAACGATAAGAAATAAGAAGTGAATATAAATCTCAGAATATAGTACACATAATTGGAATATCTATGGAGAAAAACATGAAAAAATAGTAGTAATGAAACCCCGCTGATTACAGGCTTCAACTTAGTGGGAGCAAGAGAGAGGTATTGTCAGGGGGATGGATACTGGAGTAGCAAGCCCCCCAAGTGCGTGCCCCAATCCCCCGAATATGTCCCCTCCATTCTCTCATACAGTTAGCGGTTTTGTAACGATGGTCTTAAAATATTAACATAATACAAATTTATATATATATATTTTATAGATTCTTGTGGTGGTTGTGTTAATTGATGCTGTGATGTTTGAAGGTTGTATGGTTAAAATTTCAAGTTACACCCATGTGTTGAATATTGTTTTATTTAGCAGTTATTCATTTTTCAACTTTTAAATTGTTTTCTTATTCGGAAACTTCATTGTAGAATGTGAGGTATCTTTTAAAAATTTTATAACACTTTGACGAGGTTGACGACGATGATGACGAATCTTGAAGGAATTTATAGCATCATCGTCCTGAAAAACTGACCAATACACCTTTCAACAATTCTTTATTAAAGAGAGTATTCTGTTAATTTCACATGCTGTTGTTTAAAGCCTCTTTGAACTAGCCATAAAAACAGCGGGCGTGTGTTTGTATGCTAATGAGGTCTTTTATTTTCACAAGTATTTCGAAACGTCTATTTTCGAAGAGTTCCGTTACTGTTATTTTGATGATTTGATCTGAAACTTTATGAACTTTAAAAAAAAAAGTGAAAAATAAAATTTGTGTATATTGAAAAAATTTTGCTGGCTTTTTTAATCAAACACTTTCTCATTCCACCATGGTGATGGTGAAATTTATCCTTTCAAAATATCAGTTATTTCATTTACATAAAGTTTCAACTCTTATTTCTAGAAATCATTATTTTCTATTTTCTGGTTTATATATTTTCATATTCATTTAAAACAATAATACAACATTTATTCTTACGATATTTAGTCAATGATGTATACTGAAATTTTTCAAACCTGACTAAGCCCATACTAAAATCTTTTCAAAACGCCAGCAAAAACATGCTCAAAGCCTCCACCCATCCACTTCGCCATCAATGACGCAAGTGCCACGACGAACACCTTTCCCCTCGGAACCATCCTCACTTACACCTGCTCCAACGGCTTCAAGCTCACAGAAGGCAACCAACTGACCTGTGTGTCCCAGGGAGTCTGGGTTGGACCAGCCATGAGCTGCTCAGGTATGTGACGGTGGAAGAGATTGGTGGGTGTTTCTAAGATTACTGAGAATTGTCAAAATTTTATAATGAGTTCAATTAATTTTTAAATTGATTTTTTTCTATAATGCTTGAAAATAAATGAAAATTTTATATATAAAAACATCTAAAATAAAATTCTTCGCAGCAAAGCGTTGTGGGCACCCGGGCAATGTTCTTCATAGCAAAATGGTGGGAAAGTCATTTATTTATCCTCAAAAAGTGAGTTACACTTGCATGGATGGGTATGAGAGAGTTGGCAGGTCCCACATCACTTGTCAGGCTGATGGCAAATGGTCGGGGTCGCCTCCGAAGTGCAAACGTATGACTCTATTTGCTTGTGATCATTTCAAATAAAATTTTGTGGATTTTTAAGCTTTTAAACTATGCATAATAAAATAAAAACTTTTTCCAAATAAATTTGATTCGAAAGTATTAGGTATGTAATTGAACAATAAAAATCTAAATAATTAATTAAATTATGAAACAGCTAATCTACAGTGAAATCTTAACTCATCCTTTCACTATGAACTATTTGAAGTTTTTAAAGCATTTCTCAAACACACCAGCCAAAATGTGCCCTGAGCTGGTGCCTCCGATCAACGGGTCGATAGAAGGGCAGGGAGCAGCATCGATGTACAAGAGGTCATATGGCTCGTTGGTGCGCTACAAGTGCTTTAGAGGGTACTCTCTCAACGGCTCCGAGTATCGGAAATGCCTCTCAAGTGGTCAGTGGAGCATGTCGGAGCCATATTGTGAAGGTGGGTCTGCAGAAAGCTTGAGTTTTGTCTTTTTCGCTTGCTTGGTTGATGGTCCAAGATTTTGTATAGAATTTTATTCAATATTTAAATGAAAAAATCACACTAAAAAATAAAATCAAAATAATGAAAATAACTAATTACTCTTCAACAACAGTGATAGACTGCAAACCTCCAGGGCACCTCAGTGGGGGGTACTACAGTGGCAACTCCACCAAATATGGAGCCATCATCACCTACAGGTTGAGACAATTATGTTCCAATACTTCAGATTCAGATTTTATTTTAGTTTTTTAAATAATTGAATATTTTTGTCAAAAAAACTTTATTTCAATAAATAGTGGATTCGGCTTGTGAAACATTTCATGAAGCATCCAAAGGTACCGGGTTCGATTTTGAGTCTAAGCGGTGGTTAGTAGTTGTTCTTCAATTTGTACCAGGTGCTCTGAGCGGAACAAAAATGTTGTATAAATTCGAATTCATCTCACCTCCTCCACCGGGGCTTCTCCGGTTTAGAAGTCTATCAAAACTTAATGAAAACTTTCAAAATATTTTTTTTATAATTGATTCATCTGAATAATCATGAACTAATTTTTCCACAGATGTTATTCAAAAGCAACATCGGAGGGAAACTCAAGCACAGCAGAGTGTGGAAGTGATGGTCGATGGTCTCACCCTCCTCTCAAATGCTGGGGTAGCTGGCTTTTCTGCAGTCATTTCAACTGATTTTCATAATTGGTGTTGATATATATTTAATTTTAGGTTTATAAGGTTTCATGTACTATGCAGATAAATGCCTGGTTCCAGAAATACACAACGGAAGTTTAGACAAAGTGTTCAAGAAGGGGGATTTATATGAGCACGGAAAGTTTATATGGTTTAAATGTTCATCAGGCTTTGTCAACTCCACTAATGATGGCTCCCTTCCCACATGCCACAACGGGTCCTGGGTGCCTCGTGCCCAGTGCATGCCTGGTGTGTAGCTTCTTTGATCTACCGCTCTACTTTTCCAATAAAATTCATAATTGTTGATTTGTGTCTAAGATATACTATGATTTATTAATTTTCAAATTTTTTCAAGCTCCATGTTCCTCTAGACCTCCCCAGATCAAGAATGGGATAGTGAGGTACCACGACTTCAGCCATGGTTCCAAGGCCAAGTGTGTGTGTAACACAGGTTACAAGTTGAAAGGAGACAGTTACGTATATTGTCAGTATGGCCAGTGGAAAGGACCCCTGCCTGTGTGTCAGATAGGTGTCAATTTGAGTGCTATGCATGAGCTTTGATCGAAATTTAATTTTCTTCAGTTTTCGACGTTTTTTAATATAAAATTTCAAGGATAACTTTGAACTTCACTGCAGTGTTTTGTGGCTACCCAGGAAAAATAAACCACGGCAAGATTTACAACGTGGGTGTGATAGGAAAATACGACTACAAAGGAGGCAATAACAGAAAGCACAACGACAAGATTGAGTACAAATGCAACAAAGGCTATCAATTGTTGGGTCCATCAGCTGCCACATGTGTCGATGGACGCTGGAGCCCTCCAGACAAACCTACCTGTTTCTTGAGGCAACATCCCCCTCTTGAAGGAAGATCTAGGGTCTGAAAAGAAAGCGGTTGAGTGTTTAAATGGTTTTTGAAATTGAAACTACGATGAAAACAAAAGATTGAATGTTAAAAAATGAAGTAATCAAAGCTATTTTGAAAAATCAAATTTTTTTCTTACATTGTGTTATTTAAGCAGTTGAAAACACATAAATTTTTTATTTCTTTATGACTGGATTTTGAGATCAGCTTGAAGCTGCTAAAAATAAATTTTGACAATAAATAATATTTCACATGAGATCTAAACTGTATTTTGTATCTCAAATAACCGATGCCTCTTTCTATGGGAGGGCACATTTACATTGAGGTCTCAACTGTGTGTTTGAGAACAATTTGATTTTTTAGAATTTGACATTTTTCAAGCTCCAAATTGATAAAATTCTGATTTTCATGTTGCTATATTTCTGGTATTAGTATCTGATATTTATTAATAAGCAAACTTAAATTTTTTTTTCTTTCATTTCAAGTTTTATTTTGCGTTTCAAAAACATAGTTTATTGAACTTCTGTTAAATCTGAAATCATTATTTGAGAAAAAACTTTTCAAATAAAACTAAACTAGCAAATTCAGAAAAACGAAAAAAATTAAAGCTAGAGAAAGTATTGATATTTTTCGAATTAATCCGTGAAATCCTTTATAGAAACCAATTCTCTTCTATGAAACTGCCAAAGGTTTTCCCGCCGTATCATAGTAATTAAAAGTAGAGAACGTGTCAAGAATAACAAAATGCTGCAACCACTGGCCCGTGAACTTACTAATATATAATTGCGAGATTTCGTACACACCACCAAAAACTATTTACAGCTTTGTTAATAAGCATACCCATTCATAATTGTTATTTCTTCAAAGATTAGTCTTGTTGAACAACTACCTTTGTATCAGACAATTTAATAAATCAAAAAATTTTATGAAATTTGCAAGTTCTCGTCGATATATCATAGAATATCTTCAACCAAAAACTAATAACTGACCTTCAACATTGAAGCTGATAGAGACATTGGGATAGTTCAAAAGAGGGTGTGGGAGGTTTGAAATGGTCTTATCCCGTAGGGGCCTTTTAGCTCCGCAGAACACCTTCATCGAAAACGTCATCAGGATTACCTCAACACAACGTCAGTCTTCAAAAATGTTATTGATATTCGATTTAGTTGTTAAGATACTATAAACATCGATTTGATGGTTGATTAAAAGGCTTAGAGGATTATGTTAGTGTGCAATGCTTCTGTGATTGAACCAGCAATTTAAATCTTTTTGATTTTAAACTTCAGAGTATTGTTCTAAGAAACTATAATTTCTTATATGTAAAACCTCAATATAAATTGTTTAATCTGATCACAAATCATAAGTTTTTGTTTGCATTATCTCATTAACTTAGACTGAAGAGTTTATTTTTTCAATACTCCTTTTAATTGGTAATTTACAAGTTTGTATACTTGCTGATGTGAGTTCAACTTACGAAAAGCTTCGTATTATTATTCAGTTAATAAAAGTGTTTGATTTAAATCGATTTTGCTAATAGACTAGCTTAGTTAATCAGTAATTTACTTGTTATTCTAAGTTCTCTGAGGATTTTCAAGGATTTCATAAACATCGAAAAGTAATCCTATTTTTAAAAAGCTTCGTGGTCCTAATTATGATAATGAAATCCAATTTATTTGCCTTAAGGTGAACTTTTTAGCAATATTTTAATGTATTCTTCAAAAAATTGTTGATTTATGAGATTTTATATATATTTATCAAGTTGTGAATCATAAAAACACGACAATATTTGAATTTTTTATTTTGACGAAGTTTTTCGATAAATTCTATACCAGTATCAGGTTACTCCATGATTCATAATTATTCACAATATTTATTAAGACTTATTGAAAATTATAGCTATTTTTTTGTCTTAAATGTATCGAAAACCCTATGAATCGATGTGAAAATTTTCTTCAGATTATTTTGCCAATCTCAATTTGAAGCTATAAATCTAACATAACAAGTTTAAGCATATTGACCATTGTAAAATTATCTAAAACTGAGAAAACATTGATTCAAAACACGATTAAATTAAATCGAGATGCTCCTTTCAACAGAAAGCAACTTTATTTTATGCAATGCGAGACTCGTGGACTTCCCAATTATCTACTGCGATCCAGGATTTAGCCAGTTGTCGGGCTTTTCCAGAGTTGAGTTGATGCAACAGTCTGTTTCAATTTGTTTCATTTGTTTTGAAAAATTTAATTCAACCTATTATTTAAACAATTTCAAATTTATTTTATGGATTCATCGACTTTAACCATGTAAGACTTTTTTGCTAACAAAATCATTCTCATGCTTACGTTTTACTTACACGAATAAACCATAAATATTATAGAAGTAATTTTATTAAAAATGCTTCATTACAATTAGCAAATGAGTGATACAAATTGATAACACACCCTCTTCAGAGATGGCAACTGTACCTTCATGAAAGGAGAAGGCACGGATGAGTCATGCATTGAACGCCTGGAGTTGTGTCTGACTGAGCAAATGCCAGAGACAATGGAAATTCTTTTCTATAAAAAGAATAGTATGCTGGGGGTAGTATATTCAATGAAAATAAATATGATTTGGCACCTGTTCAACATGCAGGTTCTGTTCAAACCTAATTCTCAAATAAGCTAACTTTTTGAATTAATTTCTTACTTAGTTATTTTCTTTTTTGACACATAGCCCACCAACAGCTACCCACCGCTTTCTTGCGCCATTTTTTCAGCTTACTCCAGATATATGTTATCTGTAGGATGCCAGTTTTTATGTGTCTCTAAAGAGTTTCTGGAAATCTCTTTCTTTTCCTTTTACTGAGAGCTCCTAGTAAAAGTCTAGCTCATAACGTTGATGGATGCTTTTCGCAGAGTGTAGTCACTTTGTCTCAATCTTTTTCTTTACATTTCATTTTCTGCTCGTAGCTGGTTGGCTTTCTGTTATAGATCAACGTCGTTAAATGTGTTGAGAAGCTTAGTTTTATAGGCATTGGCGGAGTCAGAGTTTCTAAATGTTTTGCAGCATAATTCTTCTCTTAAATTGACGCTAATATTATCTTCATTAATAACATTTTCCCTAAGAAGAGATCTTCTAGCATAAATATGTAGTTTGTATAATTCACATGTTATTATCATTCTCATCAGGTTTAATTATAATCGTAATCTTTGTTGCTTATCTTTGTAGAAACTTTTGATTTTGCACAATTGTTACTGTAGTTGTCAAAATGTCATTTTCCTCTCAGATGGGTAATATTTTTTTTTCAAGTCGTGAACTATATTTGCTTTAAAATTTTGTGTAGATTTCAAAAATGGAGTCTTTAAAAGATTTTGAGCTGAAATATATTTCAAAATCATTTTAATTTGATTCAACATTCTGTAATCATATGTGAAATCTTCATTTTCTATGTTTTCCATCATCACCATGTTACTTCCTCTGTATTCCAGTTTGGCACCCAATAACATCATCACAACTGCAGAGTCGAAAATGTGGCTCAAAACTACGCTAACTCCAATAAAGAATGAGGATGATGATGTGACATTGTTTTTGATCACATTCAAGGACATCACTGCACTTAAGCAGATGGACGATGATTCTGGAAAAAGTTTGGCATTTGTCGTTTATTTCGAAAAGATGCCCTAACCGTAATCTGGCTGTAGTTCGAATAATAAGTCTATATTAATTGAGTTCTTCAATTAACTAATTTCGTCAACCTTCGTTTTTCAATCTAGTTTTTTTCTGATAACATTATCATTTTGTAAGGATTTTAATAAAGCATCAGTTATCTTAAGACAAAAGCTGAGTTCTGGGCCGAGTCTACAAATAAAACATGTTTTATAATCTTTATAAACTTAATTGAAAAAAAAATGCTTCGAGCCACAAGAAAATATCTCACTATAAAATAACATGCTTTAACAACAGTAACATCACTGGGGATGTTAGTGAGGCTGGCAAAGACTGTGTCGAGGAGCATGGCAAAGCACCCTTCCCCCATCTACCAAAGCGGTGTGCCCCAGGTCTCGCCCATGTTCGGAGCTGGCTTCGACACACATAAAGTTAACCAATATAGCTTTTATTTTGTTTGATTCATCTTTGTAAAGAATTTCTTTTATAATTTTACTTTTATGAATCTGAAAAAGGTTTAATTATCATTGTTGCATTAATATTTGCTTTAAGGTTTTCAAAAATTATTTTAAAATCTCTTATTTGTCGAATGTAATAAAACGCACTACATTTTTTTTAATGCACCAAGCTATGAGTTTGTCAATTTTTTTTTCATTACAATCCAGTCTTTCTTCATTTCGAAAACCAATCATCATTATCTCAACAAACCCACTAGAGCTCTCAAGACACCCTTTTCTCCAACGAACACAAAGTGCCAAGATACTGCCAAGAAGTTCCCAGAACCCCTGCCAACATCCTCATCCACTACTCCCCTTTCAAAGGCATCTGGGACTGGCTCATCTTGATTCTCACCTTGTACACCGCTGTCATGGTGCCCTACAACGCAGCATTCGAAGGTGTGAGTCATGGGTGGTTCAAAGCACTTGTTGTTTTAGAAACATCACGTTTTTTTTTAAATTTTTTCAAAAAGCTTCCAAAAACTACAATGATACATAATTTTTTGCAACTTGTTGAACTCTTTTTGGTATATAAAATTTTTCCTTCATTCGCTCTCTCTTCTTGTTCATTGGATCATAATTCAGAACACATACATAACAATAAAAGTTCTACTACACTCAAAACATACGCACCATTCCAGGCAAAACAATGGACAGCATCCCAATCTTAGTGATCGACAGTGTGGTTGACGTGGTATTCTTCATCGACATCATGCTCAACTTCCACATGACTTTTGTTGGTCCTGAAGGGGAGGTGGTGTCAGATCCTGCTATCATTCGCATCAACTACCTCAAGTCTTGGTTTGTGATCGACCTGCTTTCATGTCTACCTTATGATGTCTTCAATGCCTTCAATGATGCGGCTGAACTTGAGGTTGGAGAGTGTTTGTCACTGTATTGCTCTGTGTCTTTTGGTTAACTTATTTTTTAAATTCAAAACGTTCACAAAAACAAATTATCTTTTGAAAATACAATTTAATTAAATTATAACTTTAAACACGCTCTTTATAAAACTTGAAAACACTGACAGAGTGTGAGCAGCTTCTTCAGCTCCTTGAAGGTCATAAGACTGCTGCGGCTAGGGAGGGTGGCTAGAAAGCTTGATCAGTACATCGAGTATGGTGCAGCATTTCTTGTCTTGTTGATCGTCATGTTTGCTCTGATTGCTCACTGGTTCGCTTGCATTTGGTACACCATTGGCAGTCTAGAAGCATCCAAAGGAATCCAGTTTGGTTGGTTGCAGCGGTTGGGTGAAGAAATCAATGCTGAGTTTGTTGAGTTGAACGGCACTAAGACCTGGGCTGGAGGACCTTCCGAGTCCATGTCTTACGCTTCCGCCCTCTACTACACCCTCTCGTGCATGACCAGTGTTGGTTTTGGCAACATTTCACCAACGAGCGAGTCTGAAAAAGTGTTCACGATATGTCTCATGATTCTCGGGTGTAAGAAACCTCATTCTAATTTGAAATGTTCAATGATAAATTTCAAAATTTAGGAAATATTCATTACTACAGCGTTGTTCTACGCGACTATTTTTGGAAATGTCACGACGATTTTCCAGCAAATGTACTCAACCACGGGTCGTTACCATGAAATGCTCAAAAACGTCAAAGACTTCATCAAACTGCATGATGTTCCTAAGGCCCTCAACGACAGAATCGTGGATTTCGTCGTTTCCACCTGGTCCATTAATAAGGGCATTGATTCCGAAAAGGTTTAGTATCAATTTAACTTTCTATAGAACTTCCATTTACATCTCTTGATACTACAGTAATCTTGAAATCATCATCATATTCAAATCTTTCACAACCAACACCTTACAACACAAAGGTGTTGAACTTCTGTCCTGCAGACATGAGAGCGGACATATGCGTGCATTTGAACAGAGACGTCTTCAGTCAACACCAGGCTTTCCAGCTGGCCAGTGAGGGTTGTCTCAGAGCTCTGGCTGTGCATTTTTCTATGAGTCACTGGGCACCAGGTGACACTCTCTTCCACCAGGGAGAAAGTCTGGATTCGTTGTGCTTCATAATGAATGGGTCGTTGGAAATCATGCAAGATGAACAAATTGTCGCCATCTTGAGTTGGTTGAGTCATCATGAACCATCGAATAATTTAGATATTAATTTAAAAAACATATAACAATTAATTTTAAAAAAACTTCCATTATATTACTGTAAAGATGAAATATTTGAAACCGTATGTAATCCCAAAGCCAAAGGAGATGTGGTAGGGGATCAGTTTTGGAGGGGGAGTCACAACAACCAATGTATGGCCAATGTCAGAGCTCTCACTTATTGTGATCTGCATTTGATCAAGAGTGACAAGCTTAAAGAAGTTCTCAACTTTTACCAGCAGTTCTACCACCATTTCAAGAACACCCTCAAAGTTACATATAACCTCAAAAAAAGGGTTATGGTTTTAACATCCAGCTTCAAATTTTTGAAATTTCTATTGAAATATTTTCTATTAAATATATTTTTCTTCAAGGCCGTTTTTAGAAAACTATCAGATATTCGCAAAGAACAAGAGCTGGACACGAAGAAGGAAGACACAATATTATCTGAAAATCATCCAGTCAGAAAGATCATATCTCGCTTCCGCAAAATGAGTTTGGCACCTCACAGCATGCGAGAAGAGCAACAGTTGAATGGAGCAGTAGCTTCAGGTAAAGGCATCATTTCGAAGCTAAAGAAGGCCGCATCAATGAGGAGAGGGTCTGCCTTCACTGATTCCCAAAACCTTCTAGACTCTCCTGTTCTCAATTCTCCTGCTACATCCCCTCAAGCTCTTAGATTCATTGAAACCACAGCTTTAGATACTCCGAAAGATGGCGCCGACAAAGAAGGGAAAGAAAATAGTGAGATCAGTCACAAAAAGAAATTGATGTTGCAACTACCTAAAGACATAATAGAGGAGGAAGGAGATGATCAAACTGAGAAGGAAGAAGATTTGAAAAATGAAGAAAAGTCAGAAATAATTCCTAAAGGTGGAAGATTCCAGAAAAAAGTAGCTCCAACTATTGGCGGTGAGCACAACTTTTCTCAGAAAAAAAAACGAAACTCCAAAAAAGGTTTCTCTCAAATTTTTATGATTGAATTTTTTAATTTTTAAAAAGTCCTTTCATCAATAATCTTCATTCAAAAATTTTCACTTTAAACTTTTTAAAAAGCTTCGTAGCTGCTCATTGACTACTTTTTAAAAAAGGTGCAATTAATAAATAATATGTCGTATTTCATAAAAGCTTATCTCTAACAAAGTGCAATATATTTACAGGGCTGGTCACTAAAATACCACCTCTGCCGGAGAAAAAATTCAGATCTTTCAGAAAAAAAGAAAGAAAGCCCAGAATAAAAACACCTTCTGAAGAAAAAAAAGATGATTCTGACGAGAAAGAAGCACCCATGATGAAACAAAAATTTGAAGAAGAAGAGGAAGATTTTGTGATGAAGGTGATACGGATGAGAGGAGAGATCAAAGAAGAAGTGAGAATTCTGAACAAGAGAATGGATGTGATTGAGTTCTATTTGTGTGGCATTGTGCAAACCATCAAACAAACCTTCCTCGACCCCAACTACTTGAGCGTTCCTGACTCGTGAACTTGAGACAATCTGAGTTTTAATATATGCTACTCTCTAGCTTAATATTTTTCTTTTTTTTAATGTTAGCTCTTAGAGAATTTTACAGTTTGAATTTTCTTTTTCACATAAAATTTTTGAAATATAATTATAAACTTAATCAAATTTAAAAAAAAAAGATTATTTTCATTTTTTTTTAAATTTCATAACTTTTTAAAAAATATTTTAAATTCTGAAAGTTTGACCAATACTAAATAAATAAACAATATTTGAAACCGTGTTGCAAAAATTGAAAGACTAAAAGCCTACTTTACTTTTAAATCATTTAAAAAATCAATAATGTACACTTTTATTAATATTAATTTGGCGTGTTTATGTTATCGTAATCTTAAGAAACAAACGGGAAAATAATTTTTTGATTTTTAAAAATAAATACACAAGCGTTTCAGAAATATTATTTTCAGATATTAAATTTACAAAAGAATAACTTACAAGAATCATTTGAAATGCATTTACAAGATTATGATTCAAACTAATAAGTTTAATAAAAACTTTAAACAACTTGATATTTTCGTTTTTTTATAAATGGCTAATGAAACTGATTTGTTGACTGAAGGGCAATACGTTAAAGAAAGATGGAAAATTGTAAGTTTTTTTAAGTCTTCCAATATATTATAATTTTAATTTTTTTGAACTACCAGATGAAAAAAATTGGTGGAGGTGGTTTTGGGGAAATTTATGAAGGAGAGGATAACGTTACAAAAGAAAGAGTAGCCTTGAAGTTGGAATCAGCTAAACAATCCAAACAAGTTTTGAAGATGGAGGTTGCTGTTCTAAAAAAACTGCAGGGTAAAATTTTTCAAAATTCAAAGCATTAAAAACTAACCAACTAAAATATCTCATTTAGGTAAAGACAATGTATGCACATTTTTGTATTGTGGTCGCAATGAGAATTACAACTACATGGTCATGTCACTGCAAGGCAAGAATCTGGCAGAGTTGCGCAGGGGTCAGCAGAAGGGGTGCTTGAGTCTGAGCACTACTCTAAGGGTCACATGTCAGATCCTCTCTGCCATTGAGGCCATCCATTCTGTGGGCTTCTTGCATCGAGACATCAAACCTGTCAGTTCAACTTCTGGCTTTAAAATTATTTTGTTTAATATTATCAATTTATGCTAGACCTGGGCATGACGTTAAACTGCACCAAAGACAGCGTCTTAATTTGAGACTGCTTTCCTGTTATAACCTGGATCATAGTAGACTTTGGTAACAAGTATTGACAAACTGATATCCTGGTATCGTTGTCATTTGGCTTGGCGGAAAATCAGTCTTTATTGATAACGGCAAGGCAAACTGCCCAAGTGTGGGAATGGCAGTTTTTGAAATCCGATAGTTTCAAGTTGGACGTTAGCTTGGGCTGGCAGTTCTATGAAAACTTTGTCCCAACTAAAAATGGCTTCCATTAGCCGACTGCTGTATACCCCAGCTACTGGGATGCCTACAGCAGTATAATCTAATATGGATATTATTATTATTATTATTATCAAAACAAATAATTAAATTTCTACTTTTGCTAAAACATTAATGGGTTATAAATTAATGATCTTTGTTGAGTATCAAATAGTTTTTATACTGCAAATAGATTTCAAAAGTGATCAATATCAAACCTTCATCACCCTCCAGTCAAACTTCGCCATAGGACTCCCACCCAAAAGCAACAGGATCATCTACATGTTGGACTTTGGTCTGGCGAGGCAGTACATTAATCAGGATGGTGAGGTGCGTACACCCAGGGCTGCTGTGGGCTTTAGGGGGACAGTGAGATATGCATCTATCAATGCCCACAAGAACAAGGTGATCATTAGATCTCATTTATATCACCCTGTTCATATCACTTCATAATTGTGCCATTGTCATCAACGTATCAAATTTTTATGTCATTATCCATTTCTGGAAGGGTTCACAAGTTTTTAGCTATTTCTAATTATATTCAAACTGTCAATTTATTTTTTATCAAAGAAGAGATAATGCAGAAACTGTAATATTCTAATTTTTTAACTATCTGGTAACTATAATGAGTAGCTGAATTTTAAAAATCGAGGAAACACATTAGTTATTGTATTCATTATAGAAAATAACCTGTTCAATATGGTATGCTATATAGGCAACCGAGGTGTTTGGTGTTCAAATGGAGACTAGAGTTTGTATGATAAATGAAATAATCACTGTTTTTGTTAACAAATCTTTTTGTTATTTTTCAATATTCGAAGCATACCAATACTAATCAGTCATTAAAATGACGATCTAAATTAGAGAGTTTTGAAAAAGTTTGAATTTGGTGGGTGATGGTTTGAATATGGAAATGTATCAAAAGATGTTGCTGTGTTTTTCTCTGTTGTAAAAATTAGCATTATTATTGAAATAAATCATAAATTTTTGAAAATATAAAATTATTTTTTAATTTGTACTTCTCATGATAATGCACACACACAGACACACACACACACACACACACACACACACACACAGGAAATGGGTAGACATGATGACTTGTGGTCAATGTTTTACATGGTGGTTGAGTTGGTGACAGGATCACTTCCCTGGAGGAAGATCAAGGAAAAGGAACAGGTGTGTTGGTTGGCTGGTTGGTGTGTCACTCTGATTTTTGATAGTTGGTTGGTTGTGTTTGTTATTGCTTAGTTGAAGCTTGAATTATCATTTGTTTCATTGTGCAGTTTCTTCATTCACTGAGTGATTGATGATTATGATGATGATAAGTGATTGATTTAACAATGATATGATTGTTGTTGTTGGTTGAAGTTTTTGTAAATTTTTTGATTTTTTATTTATCCACGTGGCTTAGTCATTCTTGGTGGATTCATTGATTGGATATTATTGGTTCATGGATGAAAAGGTTATCATTTGCAAAATTCATCGTTGATTCCTTTTTGTTACTCCCATGTTTCGTCGTGTAGGTTTAGGAGCGTACCCTATCTTCATCATCAGGCCATTAGTGTTGGTCCTAAGATAATTTTTTGCATATAAAGAACTTGTCTTAGAAACCTAGCCTGATGAGAGCAGACTGAGGAAACAGTCAGTTTGGAGTTCTCCAAAAAATTATCTTGAAACAAGATAAAATTAGTAAGCCCAAAGGATTACTGGAGGACAAGGAAGGGTCGTTTAGATTTGTACCTTGAAAGGATAGCAGCTCCACCAACTAGCAGGCTTAAACACTAGGGCGTTAAGCGCCTTTTAGCGTCATGCCCAGGACCACTTGTTCATCGTTGATTTTTTGAGTATTTTCGTAAATTATTTTTGTTATCGTCTTCGTTTTTTTTTCTCAATTGTCACTTATCATTATTGACCAGAGGCCGTGTCTATTTAACCTGTGTCAGAAGAGTTATGTTACATGCTACTGAAACATGGCCCGTAACAGTTTCCACATTGAATCGCCTTAGACGAAACGACCTTGCCATGATTCGTTTGGATGTGCAACATCAAAAAGAATGATAACGTTTGCTCTCACTTACTTTTTTTAAAACTTGGCATTTGGGATGTTAAGGTAGTTCTCCGTACAAGCAGGATGAGGTGGTTCGGACATGTAGAGCGTAGCGTGGGTTGGATCTTTCAGGCGCGAAAGGTGGATTTAGATACTTGAAAGAAGCCTGCTAGGCCTATAAAGACTTGGAATGGGCTCATATTGAATGATAAAAGAAAGCTAGACATGGTTTGTGTGGATCCACTCGATCGTTATGAATGGAAAGGCCGACTTCGAGATAGAATTTTCAAAAAGGCCAACCTTTGGTAAAGGAAAACGGGCTATAAAAAGGATTTGATTGATTGATTGATTTATTTATTATTTTCATGCCTTCTTTATTGTTCTTATTTTTTACTTTCATAATTTTGTGTTCACTCTTATTATGACGTCACAGCTTCTATTAGCCAACGGTTTAAGAAATGTTGTGTATGACTAGTTGTATGGAGCTTGTTCACAAGGATGATGATTTAACAAATAGTTTATAAGTTTCATTGTTAATTATCAAATCATTAAAATGATTGTTTCCATCATTCTTTATTGTCCTTATCACTACAGTGATCTTCAACCTCACCCAATGAGCCTTCATCATGATACATGCATGCATCAAAGCATCAATCACACAGGTGGGTCAAATGAAGGAGAAATATGAGCATCAGAATTTCCTGAAGCATCTGCCGGCAGAGTTCCGTGCCTTTTTGAACCATCTGAACAGTCTTGCTTACACTGACACCCCCCACTACTCTGCCCTCCAGGGTCTCTTGCAACAATGCATGCATCGCAAAGGTTGGCAAAGCTGTGGCAGATTTTGTCATTTTGATAGAATAGTTTGGGTTATTACTATTGATTTATTAGTGTATAGCAAGATTTTGTTCAAAATACGAAGTTCTTCGAAAGGCAAACTTTTTAAGTCCGTTTCACGCAGTGGTATTACTTGTTTTTGAGTGGCTTATAAGGGAAATATTTTGAGCACATGTCCCCCTATTTATGGTGTGCAAGTTTTCCACTTCTTTATAATGTCCATCTGTCGGCTTGTTGTTGTGTATGGCATGCTTGTCAACTCAGCATTTAATGAGGCCACCATGCGTGGCATAGCAGTGGAGGTGGTCCAATGAGGAGTTTTGGGTATTCGACTCTCTACTCAGGATTGGAACTTTTTGTAGTAAACAGCAAACATATTCAAATGACGAGAATTATGAAAGTCGCACTTATAAATGGTATGAATGCACTTATAAATGATAAATGCTCCATTTAACAGCTCTTATTAAAAGTATTTTAGTATTTAAATAAACCTCGTTTGTTAGCTCAAACTCTCTTTCTAAACCACCCATGAACCCAGGTATAAAAGAGACTGACCTGTATGACTGGGAGAAGTCCATCACAAAGACATGTTCCTCTAACGGCACCATCACCAGTCAGCCTGCTATCAGAGATAACGGGTGTGTGTGTTTGATGTTGTTGTGAGTGATGTTCAATGATGTGTGCTGTTGTTTATGTCATTGTGGGAGTCTATTTGATAATTATGTTTTGTGAGTTTGTTATATACATTAAGTTGTTGTAAGGCCATCTCGATATGAATAACTAAATTATAATGAATCTCAAAAGAATGCAAGATTGATGTATTTATTATTTTCAGAACTGCCAAAGTGCCCATTGTGGCTGAAACAAATGTGGAAGAAATTGTAGAAGTTGATAAAAAACTGAGTAAAGAAGTGGCCGAGAAAACAATGAAGAATCTGGAAAAGGAAAAGAGTGTTGACAAGAAAGTTACTGAAACCAAAGTAATCGAAAGTGTCGCTAAAAATAACCTGGGCGAGTTCTCTAGCGCCCCTAACCAAGAAAAAGTGGTTGCCGATACTAACGATAACAACAATAAGGTGGAGAAAGATGAAAATAAAAATGAAGTTGAAGACAAGAAAGAGTCTCAAAGTGAGAACTCGATGCACAAGAATAACAAAACCTTCAAACACGAATCAAGCAGGTCGAATCATGACAACGTGACAAACGATAATAATAATAATTTCGTGCAAGGCAAGAACATATCTGGTTTAGTATTGAATACGAACATCGTTGCTCTCAAGGCTTCAAAGTTTTCGCCCAGTCACCACTTTTCCGATCATTTGCCTCTCTCCGCTTCGACCAATGTTGACCCTAAACTACATCTGTTAGATTTCCAACTTAGGAATATTCTCAAGAAATCACCAGCTCGAGAAGAAAATCATATATTGGCAGGTGATGCTTCACATGAGAGCTTGAAGAAGCCTATGGAAGGAGATCTGATGACGGAAGCACTTTTGGCGCTGTCTGGCGAAGGAAATTCTCAAGAAACTCTCGATACCAATCCATTATTTGGGAGGACAGAATGTAAGGTGGTGAACAGGGTGGAGATGGGTAAGGGGGATGTGGTGATGGGTGATGAAGTGGCCAGGAGGGAGATGTTTGTGTCAAAAGAAGATGAACAAAAAGGTGAAAGTTCTTTGTTTGGAAGTAACATGATAACAGCATTATCATCGACCAACAACGCCTACTTGGATGACCACGCCACCCGAGCTGCTCCTTTCACTCTGGCCAGTGTGCTTGCCTCGTTAGGCTTCAGTGAAGATGAGAGTGAAATGGATGACATGGCCCAGTCCTCGGTCATTAAACAAGAAGAGAGTGAAAATGAGGAGGGCAGGCAAAAAAGTTACCACTTGTTGAAGTTGATGGAAGTGAACAAGGAAAAGTTGAGTGAGAAGATATCTCAGAAGGACTTCCATTGGAGGAGGAGTATCAGCAACAACAGTGAAGTGAAGAGAGTGACCAAGGGAGTTGTACCCATCAAGAAGGAAGCTGCCTGGTTGGAAGGGCAGGAATCAAAACTATTTGATGGCGAATTGAAAGGTCGATTTTTAGAAAACAAGAAGAAGGAAGAGTTGATAAAAACTCGCAAATGCGAGGGACCTGCGGTGGATTGTTCTAGTCTCTTCAACACTCGCAGTCCGAGCTCTCCCGCTCGTCTAGTGAGTTTTTCTGGCCAACTTCCTTCCCACAAGTTTCTCGATCAGAGCTTTCCTCCTTATGAAGCATCCACATTCAAGTTCTCTTCCCCCATCAAGGCAACCCCTTTTCAGTTCTCCAAAACCTCTCTAGAGAAACATTCAAGGGAAGGTTCACCTATTCTGAATGATAGCAACAACAATCTTATCATCAACAATAAAACTGCTGATAACAACAAAGATGATAATTTTTTTAAAAATGGTGACGATGAAAAGGAAAAAAGTTTTTTGGATAAAAGATCACACGAAGACTCTTTGAAGTTAAAAACGAATAGTTTGAGATCGTTTCCAGGCTCCAATGTCAAGTGCAAGCCCCCCCTGCATCACAAGGCCGTGCCAGGCAATATCCCTCTCAACTCCAAGCCTCCACTCAACAAGAGCAAAATACAACAAAATTTCAAAAGTAAACTTCAACAAAACAACATTATTCAAAATCACAACAATAACATTCACAACAACATCAACAACAAAATAACTCAAAGCATCAACAAGACAAGTCAAGTGAGCAAAGTACCCATTAGCATGTGCAACTACTCCAGCTTGGACACTAGTGCGGGCAACGACAACAACAACAACAGGAACACCACAGACAGCAACAACAATCATCCTTTCAGCACCATTGACCTCGACAACCTGTCTTTCTCCTGCAACCACGCCACTCACTGTGAGTCTTTCAAAATCCCTCCCACCATTTTATCACACAGATATGATGTTTGGATTTTAAAATTTTATATATATTATAAATATTATTTTTTGAAAAGCTGAGTCAACTAGATAACAATTGCACAACACAGCCGAGCCTACAGAGCCCCTGATCAGCAAGCGTTGGTCCTTCGCATCGCACAATTTCGGCTGGTGTCTCAACAAGTTGAAGCCTTCGAACCTTTTGTCAGGGGGGTCAGACGTCACTTCAATCAACAAATTCAATGAAATCAAACGCAGGAGTCACTCTCTGGGTGCCAAAGGAGGCTTGAGGGGAATGAGGAAGCAGGAAGAAAAGAATTCCGTGTCTCCATTGTCTCTAGAGAAGAAGAATTCGAGGTTTCACGACAGAAGGGACTTGATCGACTGCAAGTTGAAGAACAACGATGCTTCTAGGTTGGTGCTTCTGTAGGTCAATAAGTTTTTTAATGCTCTTAGAACTACGTGATAAATTGAATTATGTTATATAACACCAGAGCTAAATATGTGTTATAATTGCAGTGGTCGCTATACTTTCCAGACCTCGAAGTCATCCACTTTCCGACTGCAATGACATGTATATATAAACATCCACTTTTTTCTTCATATCTTTTAATATCAATATATATAATAGGTAATTTTTCATTATCATTTTCTTGGTGTGTTTGAAGGGATTTTGATTAATTTTATAAAAATGAGTTGAATGTTTCAAATTGTACATTGCCACAAGTCGTTAAACAACCGGTATTGAAGTACTTCAAAGTTGCCATGCCATGTGATTTTAGTTTGGTGACGAAATCAAAATGACCCATGTTGTCTTTGTGTATCTTAAATCTTTATTGATGGCTTTTGCTTTCATCGATTTTTGTTATTGACTTTATTTAAAGATATTTCAAAGTATTTCTCTGTCATTATGCTATTCAAATATAGGATTTTTATTGATAAATTATTTTAAACTTCTAGGCTCATGCTCACCACGCAGCTGGCTTGCTTTTTTATGCTGTGTGGCTCCAATCTATGGCTCATGCCAGTCAGATGGCTGTCCCGTGCTTACCCATTTATTTTTGCTTTTGCTTGACGACAAATTTGATAGTTTTGTTGGACCTGCATTCCTCTGCACTCTGGCTTTATGTTAATGAGCATTCATTGCTTTTTCGAGTTTTTTTTTCAAGGCGTTTTCCAAATTATTTTAATACATAATCTATTTAATAGTCTTTAAGGTACAGCCATGTAACGTTTTATGATGGTGATGATAGTTGGACTTAACATTTGGCTTCACACGCTTCAAATAGAGTACTTTTAAATAAATGATATTTAATATTTAATATTTTTTTTATTTCATATTTACACCAACCTCTTTTGTTATTATTGTGGATAGTACCCTAGTCATTTTCAATATGAAACCAATCTGGGAGCATATATCAAATATCTAATGTATTCTAATGAATCAAAGATGTTTTGCATTATTTCATTGCTTATCTCTCATTTTTGTGATAATATGTTTTATGCTACAAAATATTAGGAGTTATATTTTATTTATCACATAGCCAATAACACTGAGATTAAAGTCATCCGAGGTTACACCTTTGTTCCATTCTCATCGATTTTTTCCACACTCATGAAACATCTATGTTTTATCGCGGGTTATTATTAAGTTCTGATTGTCCATTCCCTATTGCTTTTCCCATTTGTTTGAAGCATCATGGGCGGTTGAGAGTGGATCGGTGTTGGAGCATTCCAATTTTTATCCATCACACGTTCCTCGACACAGTCATTTCGGCTTGCAAGTAAATGTGCAACCTCAAATATCATTAATTTTGCAACTAATGCTTTAGTATTATTGTAGATAGGAAAGATAGATAATTATTATTTGAATATAACATAATTGTCTTTGGAATTTCTCTGCTTACATTTTATATTTTCATAAGTGGCACTCTTGTACCGGTTTTTATTGGCCCGAATTCATTTTTCGTCAACATTATCATTAATAGCAGTTTGGTTGGAGTTGATTGTTGATGTATCAAAATGTTAAAATTGAACTTTTGTCATTCATTTAAGTTTGTCTTTTATGTTCAAATACCACGCTTTAATTTTGTTTTCCATCACTTAAAACTTTGACATTTGCTTAGTAAAGAAACACGTGGTTAAGTGTGTGAAGCAGTCGAAATGTGAAACATCGAAATTTAAAAAACAAAGCCAAGCTCGGAGTTAAACCTCTGTGACAGTCAAGTGCTCAAGAAACGAACGACACAAGACGTCATTGTGTCGTGCTGACGTCAGTCTGCATCACGATGTGATACTTCTGGAAGAGGGAGTGCAAGAAACTGCTCACCTCTTCTTCATACTGGCTCATCTCTTGTCGAACGTTGTGAGTGCGGTTTCTTATGGCTTCCAGCTCACTACTCAGTACCTTTGTGAGATAATTAAAAGTTAACAGTGTGTGTGTTTAATTTGGTTGGTGTACAGACTTTTATTTCAAAGACATTTCATGAAAGCATTACATTTTGCCATGAAAGAATCAAATGATTTAAAAAATTTTTGATGTTTTTTCACCTGGAGCTTGTTAACTTTTTGGACGTTGGCGTCGACTTCGTTTTCTTCTTCTTCTTCTTCTTTTTCTTCTGATTGAAAGACATTACATGAAAACAACGTTATGCCATCATATCAGGCAATGTGAACATCTTGCGACGGAGTTGCACTTCAATAACTTCACTCGTAGTGTATTGCAAATAAAATGCCAGTGTCACACGCATTCCAAATATTCACATCTCAAACTCACCTCCACATTTGGATACCAGCTCTTTTTCTTTCAACAAATCTGTAATCTTCACATGGCCATTTGTCTATAACAATGTTTCCTAATGATAAAATTTTTCCTTACATAGTTCTTAATATTGATTATGTTCCTGAAGAGCTTCGTACATTTTACTGACAAACTCTGATGCATAAATAAATAACAACTTACAGCTATGGAGGAATTATTCAAAAACGAAAAGATTAGATGAAAATGTTGGCGGATGAATAGTCATAATCAATAATTTTTAGAGCAAAATCGAAACTTGGATATATGATTAGATCAAGCCAAATAAAGCTACTAACATGCTCAACCGTGTGCTCTTTCGTGTCTGCATAGTTCTCAAGTTCTGTCGTAGTGTGAGGCACTTAACATCTTTGATGACACAATATAATGACAGTATAAAGTTATCTGAAAATAGCTAGATACTCAAGCCAACGTTGAACATCTTTGTCATTCAATCGCTTTTGGGAAACTTTAAACTAACAATAGTTGATTAAAAATAGCAGTTAAGATCGATATATGAAACTATTTAGAGCGGTCACCAGCTCATCTAGAACAACCATAGCAGGACCACATATAAGAGACGGTGGTGAAATAATTAGTATAAAATGAATTAATTTGAGGTGAAAGAAAAATTTTTTGAAGACAAATGATGATTGATCCGCCTCACCTTTCAAAGCCATCTTGTAACATTCTTGGTAGTCCTGTTATCAAGTCAAACTGATTCAAATAAGGTCAAATAATTATGTTTTCATTAATTTTGATTTTTATACAAATCATTCCTAATATTGACGACCAACATCAGGGACTTAAAAATTCTAATGTATATATTGATAAGGGATGTTAGTAGGGTTTGTGGAAAGGTGCTTGAGAGAGGCATGAATGGGGTGAAAGACACCCGAACAGTTTTGTGAAATGATTAGGTTTCACAGGGTACTACTCCATGCGAACTACATTTTGAAGTTTAGTGCTGATTGTTGATAAATCTTAAGATGGAAGATTTTGCGGTATCAACTGATCAGAATGAATTGAATATAACATTTAAAATGCTCACCCTCAAGTCATCTTCTAACTCCTTCTTCTCTGCTTCAATCTTCTTTCTCATTTCTATTTCATTTTTGAGGACACTCAGCTGATTTTCACTGTTCATTTTTCAAATTCATTGTAACAAGTTTTATATTATAATAAATATTAATTGGTTTTCATCAATATTACAAATCATATTGAAACCAACGTTGGAAGTTCAAAAATGTGCAAAAATAACTTTTTTCAAAACTTTAACATTGAGATTCATCATTGAAGTATTAAAAAGCTATCATTTATATTCAAATTTGGCTTGAGGTACTCAACCATCTGGTACCTGGCTGCCTTCTTGTGGTGCCTCTCTAAGTGGCCAAGCTTTCTGATCTGTTGCAGAGAGTGGTAGTAGTTGTCTGAGCTTCTTTTCATGAACAACTCGTGGTTTTTGACACAAGACTCTAGGATTAGTTCAGATTTGCGTTTTTCTGAAGTGTACAAGCTGAAAAGCTGCAGGGTTGGGGGATTTGGGGTAAGAGATGATGAAGATAGGATGGGAGAATAATAGTGGAAATTGTTTAGAAAAAGTGAAAGAATAAAACAATGATATAAAATGTAAATATTGTTTTCAATTTATTAATAGGGTAGATTTTGTATTTTTTCTATTTCTTTGAGTCTTGTCAAAATAATTGATTTTTTGTTTATTTTTCAATTTAGAAAACAGATATTCTCCAAATTTCAGGTTCATGTTTTTATGAGTCAGGTCGTCAGAGGATTCGCTTGTGCAACTTTCACAAAACGCTAACCCATGTGGTTTTCGATATCATATATTATTTGTATATAGTTTCTTCATTTACGAAAACCTACTATGTAATAAAAACCACAAAATATATTAAACCGGCAGACTGGGCTCCCTAGTTCTGATCAGAAACTTCTTTTTCTTGGCGTACAAGTGCTGCAGCTCACCCCATTGAAGTCGAAACCTGGGGCACTTCCTTTAGGAGATGGAAAAAAAATTACGGATATTGGAAAAAAGTTTTGTCTGTTTTTGTTTCAAACTTTCATGCGTAAATATTATAAATTTTGCTTTTGAAGTTCAAAGATTTGTTTGAGTAATAAAGAAGGTTATCAAATTGCATAAACAACAAATGTTATCAGCATAAACCGTCTGTTTATGCTGATAAAGTGATGGATTCAATATTTTCAATAACAAAAACCAGTAATTTAATTAATTATTTTAAATTTTTATTGAGCATTTCACAAACATAGTAGCCTCTGTAAGCTACATAATGAGGCAACCAGCCCCTGTTGGAGAGTCTACCACACAAACCGATGTTTGCACGTTTCGAAACTAAATGTGTGCTCGCAAAATTTCTTATCATTGTTTACAAAGATACCCAGAAACGATAAATTTGAACGTTCTTCCCACTGAAACTTATTGAGAAAACCTAAAATTTTTCTTAAATATCAAAAGAACTGAACATTTGATGCCACTTACTTGTCGGAGTGCTCATAAACAGCAACCCCTTCTGGAGTGACACCCAGCCACAGTTTGCTCAGTTTCTTGTTGCTAACACTGAAGTACTCTACTCCATACATCTCCAAGTCCCTCACCACTTCCATGTACTCTCGGATAGCATCTTCCCTGTTACAACGAGGGATGATGTGACTTTATGTCAGTAGAGTGTCATGATGGTGCTATAAAGTTTTGTGGTGGTTTTACAAGGGTTTTGATGGTGGGTGTTGAGGGGGTTCTGATTGTGAATGTGATAAGACTGCTATGGTATGAGAAAACTACAATACGATGTTGCGACAAAAAATAAAATGAAAAGATATTTTTTTATTCGAATGCAGGATATTTCAAAAACCAGGTTTAGGGTTTCTGTATATTTTGCAAAAGATTTTAATGAAGTTTTAGTATGAGAAGTTCTGAAAATGTAAGTAAATGACAATAGTGAAATTCTGAATGTGTGTTTGTTGAAGACAATCTATTTACTTTTGTCAAATATTCATAAGTGTAGGTTAAAAAAAGGAATGTATCTCAGCTTTAGAACAGCTATAGTTTTTGGCCTTCAAATATTTCTCAAAAATATTTCATCATTTGCATAATGATGCTGAATATTTTTGCTTGAAATTTTTTATAAAAAAACCTTCTTTTCAAAGAATTTTTTTCAATATTTTTCTGACAATTTTGAAATTAAAATTTCTTTTTAATTTATTTAACTCTCTATTTTGGCTTATAATTATTTGCACCCATGTTAGACAAATTTTTTTCACAACCTCAACATCTTAGACTCATTAGGTCGACTCATGAGGCTCTTGCATGATACCCTGTTTGAGTTTCCCACTTGCATAATGCTTCATAAGCTGGTGTCTCTCATCAGGGTGTCATCATAATTGGCTGCTTTTCTCCCTCTCCTTGGCTTTCAGAGGTTGCCACAAGTTTCAAGAATTCTCTTCTCGATGACGGTTACAATGACCCATGGGTCTCACTCTACCTTCTTTGATTTTGCAGTTTTTGCTAAGCAAATCACTATAGAGATCTTTATCGTTACGAGATGTTTTGTGGCATGCTACGCATTATGGTTTGAGTGCCATCCGACGATGTTGTCAAAACAAAAGTTACAGACCAGGTTTGAGAATTATAAAGCAACACACACTGTCACCAAAAACAATTTAATCTTGACTTTTCATTGGGCGCTTTCAGCTTTTTTCAAGTTCGTGACAAACCATTCAGATCAGTTCCTTCCTAGCTTCTACGCCGTGCTTTCTTCATGCAAGCCCCCAAGTTCTTGAAGTTGTCAACCTCTTCGATGCAAGAGATTTTGTGTCGTTTATGCTATTTTTATTTTTATTCAAATCATTCCAGAGTGTGGTTTCACAGTATTATTATTTTTTGCTGTTTCAACTCAGCTCAAAGAATTTTCATTTTAAGCTATTCATGACCTATGAAAGCATATATAAAAGAAAATTATTTTGATGAAATCCATAGTGCTCGTTATGAGTTATCAGCCATAATAATGATCTTTTCAACATAATGAAAATTTTGAAGTAGATTTTGTAGCATAGAACTTTATATATATAACTTGTTGTCTACAATTACATCATTTTGAAAATGATGCAAAACCGTTTGTTGTGTCGAGCTTCAGTCGTAAATGTGATTTGTGTTTTTTAAGCTATAGTTTGTTTATAAAAACTTTATAAAGCTTTCTCAAATAAAACTTCATTTTCACAGACTATAAAAATCCATAAATTTTTGTTTTTTTTATACTGCTATACATGTCTCATTAGCTGGGCTTGAAAGCATTCAGTCTATATTATGATACTCTTATAACTTAGTTTATAAAAATGTCTCATTCATTTAGAACAACTTTTCATAGACTGCCACTTTGAGCTAACATCCAACTTGAAGTTATCTTATTCAAGATCCACCCTTCAAACACTTGGGCAGCTTGTCTTGTCGTTGTCAATAAAAAAATGAATCATCAGCCAAGCCGAATGAAAACGATATCCGAATACGAGCTCATTGATACCGGCTAAAGGGGTCTACTTCTAACCAAGTCATAAAAAATGCAGTCTTTAGCTAAAAATGCAAAGTTTGGTGCAGTTCAATTTTGATGCCTAGAACACAATGAAATGAATAATTTTTAAAGATATTGCTTCTAAAAATAGCGACAATTAAACTTCAGAGGCATACTTCAAGGTGATGTTGAGTTGTGAATACCAAGTGAATACGATGTCTTTCACTTCGTCCTCTGTCAGACCACTCTCCTTATAAGCACTGTACCAATGTCGGGTGTGAGTTTATAGAATATATTCTCTATTATATCACAATTTTTTTATGTTACATTAGCTTTTGAATATTTTTTTTGATACAAACAACTTCAAAAAATCATTCACACAAAATACACATCAAACCTTTTCGGCAGCGTTATTTGTTTGAAAATGTCTTTCTCACTGGTCAACGTGTCATGGTAGGGTCCAAAGTCGACAATTGCGTCATACGAAGCAAGAAGGACTGCGGTCTGAGGAGTGCTCGAAATGCTGCCCTGTAAGATGGCTTGCTTCAGCTGCAGGTACAACAGTGTCTGTAGGAGGTTTTTAGAAGTTCAATAGCTTATCTTATAAAAATGTATCGATCAATTTGCTTCATCGTCAATATAAGATTATACCGATGTGCTTGATTAACTTCAATGACAAGGTTTTTGTTGAAATATAATTTTTCATCCCATACTGATTTTTTCATATCATATTCAAATGTCTGTATCATTGGTTTGGGAACATCTTGAACACATGGATGCGCACGAGATGTGGGTGTTTTGAAGTGTGGTTGATGAAATGGTATTTGCATGCCAAGGTTTTAAAAGATTCATATTTTGTTGTACCACAAAATAATTTTAATTCCTTTTTCAAAAATAAAAAATAAATTTTTAAAAAAGAATTTAATGAATTTTTAAGGCGAAATATTTGTAAAAGAATCAGTGTTGAGTTTGATCATCTGATAAAGTTTAAAGTATTAACCCAGAAAAAATAAGACTAAATGCTTTGAAGAATCATCAATGCTCGGAGCTGATTAATTTAAAAAAGTAATCAGATGATGGTTTCTCAGTCAATCAAAAAGCTCCGTGCATTATTCATTAGCCGTTGTATTTAGTTGTACCATAGTGATCATGTGTTTTTATATTATATATAAAGGTATTTAAGAAATTTAAATCCTTTTTAGTATGTTGAGATGAAACAAGTGCTTCTAATAACAATGTTAAGGTTGTTGTGGTGAGGGGACTTTATGCATGAATTTGTCCATGTGGTGTTGGGGATTAATAAATTATAACGTTGAGAAGAATCTATATTCAAGAAATGAGATATTTAAAGAAATTTGAAACCAAAACCTTGAGAAAATAACCAAAAAATATTTTAAAAACATAAAAACAATTAAATTTTCAAACAAACTTAAGTAAACACAAAAAAACTTTTAAAAATGAAACTTAAATAAAAATCATATAACACTCCACAAACAAGATCAAATGCTCAAAGCCACCCACCAGGCTCTTTTCACTGACCACCTCGAGCTCCACATTGACAGGGAAGCACCTCACAAGCAGCATCACTTTCATCTCTCCATCAACTGCCTTCTTCAAACCTGCCCCTGTGTGTGTGTTTGTTTGCTTGCTTGTTTTTGTTTGTTTTTTTGTTTGTTTGTTTTATTGTTTGTTTTTTTTTTGTTTGTTTTGTTTGTTTTTTTATGTTTTTTTAATGAAAGTCACACAAAGATTTGTTTGGTCAGAGAAACAACTTGTGATACATGGATAAGAAACTCACTCGATAACTAATCAACTAAATAAATGCATAACTTCATGAATAAACATTTCTTATCTTATTTTCCATGTTCATTTCATAGAAATATTTGTTTCTGTTCTTAGGTTGTTCTAATAATTTACGATAAGGTTTAGCATATCAACATTTTAGCTAATTTCTTTAATAAACGTGTTTTTATGAACAAAATTTTTCATAATTGTGAGAAATTATACAAAATAAGTAACTGAGAAACTGACTCAACAACTAAGTTAATAAATGCCCAACTAAATTTAATAAACAATCAGATAACCGGCTGAATAGTAAGCAAAATGTCATTTATAAAACTAATTAATATGTATGATATTAGTTTCCGAAGGCAATCTGCAAATGGGCTTTTCTTAATAAATTCAATTGGCAACGCTAGCTCTTCTCACTGTGTGCATTTTTTGAATATTTTCTTTTTTGATTTTTACCACTAGTTAATTAAAATGAACTTTGCTATGTTGTTTCATATATTGAAGCCAGTGTATCGTGTCGCATGTGAATTTAAACAGCTTCAAATCTTTTTAAAAATACATCGAAATGCCGATGTAATATCGATATGATTAAGTGTGATAATCTCATTGTGGATCATATTTAAAATAATATTTAAACTTTCAACTGAGCATGATTATGTTATCTAAAGGTAACATACTCAGCAGTTAAGGTCTAATGATCGGATGATACAAAACCATACGACTTCATTTTTTTGGTGAACAAAATTTACATAACATTATAAAAATCTGCACTCCAACTAAATTTAAGCGCTGTACAAACGTCAATTTACATCCAGCAATCACCACCAGACACCCACATCCCCCCCACCAACCCTGTTTGAGCTTGTTAAGGTGCGATATGACCTTCTTGTCCTTTTGGAGCCACATATGATTTCTCCACATCAGGTCGAACATCCACGTTTCCTTGATCATCAGCACACCCACCACCTCGTTGAACAACTGCAGTACTGTGGTAGAAGCTTTCACCTGGAACTCCAACTCGCTTTCCATTGTTTCCACCAGGATACGGCATGACTTTTTTGTTGTCGTTGTTGTTGAGTTCTTTGAAAGAAGAGTACGAATGAAGAAGATAAAATTAGCTCATAGGCAAAACTAAACATTGCAAACCAATAAAAAATTAATGGTGATCACTCACATTTTGAGACATTTTGGGAAAAAATTTCTCGAAAAATAATGCAAAAACTCTCAGCTACCGACGACTTGTCTCGATGTTGTTATGTATACAACTATGCCAACGATCTGCTGATATTCAAGATAATTCGTCTGATTAAATAATCAGTTTTTCGGCCCAGAATTTAATTAACTGACATTCTACACAGCAAATATTTTTTTATTTATGTTTTTATGAGAGAATTATTTTATATAATTTTGAGTGTTAGTCTTTAATAATGTTTATATGGTTTAAAAAATAATAACTTATATTAATTTTAGTAAATTTTTACGTTTTGAATAAATTTTTATTATAGTTGAGAATAATGAATGCATAATGATGTGAACAAAAAATAAAATATTAAAAGTAAAAAATTCAAAAATATTTTTAATTTAATAAAATAAAATAATACATCAATAAAATACTTTTGAATAATTATTCGATAAACTAAATAACGTTGAACTGAAATTATCACGATTTTTTTGAACTTCATAAATTTTTTTTGTCCTTCAAAGACATGGACACATATCGACGGCATGGGGACTCAAATTCTTTCATTTTTGATTGGTTGCAAAAAAAAGTATCTTCCACGTTACCTCTACAATGAAGCAAACACCCAGCCAAGAAACATACATTATTATTAGAAACTCATGCCTGAAATAAGTCGACATTATTTGAAAAGTAAAGTAGCCAAGTAGGATGGTCTGAATGAAACTTTCATAGCCGGAGTTATTTTTCACACTTGGCTGGAATTTTAATTTTTGAATAATTTTTTATTCTCTGGTCCATTTCTCTGGAACTCTCTTCCTCCTATTCTCAGTCTTCTTTCTATCCTATTTTTCTTAGAAACTAAAAAATCTTTTTTTTAAACAGTTCATACAGAGGCGCTATATAATTATTATTATTATTATCAACAAGTTTTTATATGTGTTCAAAAAATCAGTTTCTAGAAAAAATTTTAAAAATTAGCTTTTTTGAAATTTTAAAATTTTTGTGGTTTTCCAATATGTATCTATTTTAAATTTTGTCTAGCAAGTTTTTAAAACGTTTTATTTATTTTTCATCTAATTGGTTTTAAATTTTAAATTTTCATTTTCAAAAATTTTAATTTTGTTTTTATCTTATTGGTTCTAAATTCTCAATTTTGTTGAAAAAATCATTAAAACTTGTATTTACTTTTAAGATTTTTAGGAATTTTTATTGTTCCGTGTATAGACTTATTGTGATATGAATAATGTAAACATCTACCTACATTTTCTAAAAGAATAATTTCCATTGAAAACTTGATATAATTTATATAATTTTGTGAAATTTAGTTCATGATAGTGGTATGGCTTCTTTAGTTGCAGCAGTTTTGAAGTTTTCGAGTGGCAACGAGCAGTTCGACGACACTATTACAGATCGATTAAACCACGTTACAACAACCACTATATTAATATTATTTTCAACATTGGTGACCACGAAGCAATATGTGGGGGAACCTATAGAGTGCTGGTGTCCCAAAGAGTTCACTAAGAGTCGAGTTCAATACGCCAATAATATATGTTGGGTTAAAGGTAGGGCAGATATTTATAAAAATAACATAGAGTAATCACCAAAATGTTTCAACAGGAACCTATTTTGTGCCTTTCAACAAAGAAAATATTCCATCCTACTTTAGCTCAGGTTATTCTTCTATTTATTGAATATTTATTTTCGTCCAAAAACCAAGATGTAAATTAGCAAATAAGTTATTTATCAATAAATAAATCCTTCAAAGTTGACAGTAGGCAAGACTTGTAAATGATTCCACAGGTAGGAAGCCCTCCGTGACATACTACCAGTGGGTGCCTTTGATCCTTCTCATTCAGGCTTTTTTCTACACCCTTCCATCCCTCCTCTGGAGCTGGCTCCAAGCTGGATCAGGGTTCAACCTAGCTAATTTCATATCTTATGGCAAAAAAGTAATATTTTTTTATTCCTTAATTTTAGTAAGATTATTTTAAATATAAAAAATTCAGTTTTTCAGAAGTTTCCAAATAAGTTAACAATTTAATAATCATTAAATCAAAGGTGAGCTCCCCGAAGGTGAAGAATGATGTAAGGTCAACCCATTTGAATCACATGGCCATACAACTTGAAAGGTTTGTCTCAAAATCATTACCATCCATCATTGAGATTAATTTTATATAGTATTCTAGAGATGTCTTATGTATCTTCTTAATCAGATTGTTTTGTTTTTTATAGACTTTAAAATGAAGCAATTTTTTGATACATTTATTGTTTTACAAAAACTAAAACTTTTAGTAAGTTCAAACTTCTTATAAATCCATTAAAACTAACGACTTATGATAGGATTGAACTTATCAAAACTTTTAGTTTTCACAATAAATGCATTTAATAATTCAATTGTTTCAAAGATTATAATAATCAAGAACTTCCATATAATCATATACATTAAGTTTCTTTTCTCATCATATGCACCATCAAAACCAACCTCACTCCACCCACAGGTATTTGTGTCATGGAGTGAGGGACCGCCTGGGACTCAGTAGGCCTGAACGAAACAAATGCACTCTCAGTCTCAAACACATCTTCTCTCGCACTTGCTTCAGGTGCTTTGGGGCTCGCACTCTCAATTATTTTGCTTTCCTCCAACTCATCATTAAGAGTCTCTACTTCTTAAACTCTGTTCTTCAAATCTTTTTTCTCAACATCTTTCTCAACACAAAGTTCCACAGATATGGTGTGGATATTTTATCTGCAGTGTTTGCTAGCTCAGACAAGGGTTGGTGGCAGAGTTACCACACGAACAGGAGATTGGATTTTGAGCAGAACTCCAGGTTTCCGAAGGTGGCCTACTGTGACTTTAGAGCCAGGGAGCTGGGCACTATTCATAACCACAGTCTCCAATGTGCACTCACTGTCAACCTTTTCAACGAAAAAGTTCTCTTCATTGTTTATGGCTATGAAATTATTTAACTTAATTTACATAGATATCAAAATAATACCAGGAATAATTTTCCCCAGATATGATCATTTTTCTATTAATTACTCGTATGACTGACATTAATTGTCATGGCAGGTGTTCTTGCTTTTGTGGTTCTGGATGGTGTTTGTGGCTTGTGCCAATGCATTCTCCTTACTGCGATGGACTCTCAGGAACTCCATTGCCAGGGACAGATACAACTACATCAAGAACCTGCTTCTCATGTCAGGGATCATCACTTTGGTCTGTCTTCTATGCTCCTTTTGTGGTATGGTGGTTGTGAGGCGAATGTGAACCCTCTCATCAACCATCAGACCTCCAACCAACCATCTATGCACCTCCAACCACCTTACACACCTCCAACAACCTCACACACCTCCAACCAATAATCTCATGCACCTCCAACTAACCATTTCATGCACCTCCAACCATCTCATGCACCTTCAACAGACAAAGAAGAACATCCGAGGGTACTACAACAAGAGAAGGGACATCAGTGAGGCACAAACACTGCCTATGAGACAGATGCAGAGAAAGGATGATGATACTTATGACAATGGGTCATCCAGGTTTGTCTGTTGTTTGAGTTGTGTTTCATAAATATATGAGGCTTGGTTACTTGGAGTTAGAAGTCACAGTTATTTGAAACAGAAACTTCTCCAAATTTATAATAGTGCCTCTGTGCCTTATTCTTTTCTGCAAACTTTAAAATTTGATAAGGTCTGATAACAATTTTTCATTGTAATGATACTTGTTATCATTGGTTGTGATAAGGTCGGAGAGCAGCAAGATGGACGACAGGGCGATGTTGGTGATGTTCGTGAGCAGGTACTTGAGGGTAGATGGAGTGCTCTTGCTGCACCTTCTTAACCAAGCCACTGACTCTCTCGTCACCATGGAGATGACCGAGAAACTGTGGATCAACTTTAGGGAGAAATATGACAAGACCCTTATTTGAATGGCAGCTTAGAAGATTATTTTCTGAAATTTTGTTTTATACTAAAATCAAAAGTTATTCTCAATTTTTGACAATTTCCATTAAAATTTGTTCATAATGACCGCTTAATCATGAAAAGTATTCCAAAAATAATTCTGAATATTTTTTCTTCAACATTACATGTTGGGAATTTTTTTGAATCTTATATGCATCCTTTTATGATGTCATACTTCCACAACAAACTTTGACTCCACCACAGTGCATCATCATCTTCATCAGTACAAACTTTTTCACTTAAATTTTGTATGTTCTACCAATTCGAAGGCTTGTGACGTTTTTGATATTAATTTACAAAATCCTCATATCAGCTTCAAGTGCTTTATATTCAATAAACAACTTCAATTGTTTGTGAGATTTAATGTCGACACCATGGTGGAAGGTTCTAGACTCTGGACTTTTGCAACATTGCCGAACATAGAATGATGGAAGAATTTTTCAGTGATTATAGTTGTAAACAGTTTCTTTATTTAAGTGAAAAATAGAACATTCATATAAATAATAAAACTCTTGAAGAAAATATTGTACGTGACGCAATCATGGTGAAAGATTTCAAATCCGAAAAGTGCTAAAATGGAAAAAAGTTTAAATGCGTAGAGTTTATCACATTGCTTTGCCTGGGTCGATCATCAGGATGGTGAAAGTTAAAAAATCTAACATGAAATTGTTCATGTGGTGATGGTAGCAATAATCTTAGTAAAAGAGGTGAAATAATTGAAATGGTGGTTTTGATACTAAAAGTGAAAATGATGGTATTTGGAACACTGAAGATTGATGATAATAATGATGAAGATGCTGGTAGAATGAAGAAAATGTTGATGATAATGATAGAATGAGGATAGTGATGAAAACAATAGTGCAGATGATAATTGTGGAATGAAGACGATGTTTAGGATAATGATGATGATGAAGACACAAAAGTTGTCTACTCATCACAGTGACCATGAGCGCACAACTCAGTGAGGACCTTTTTGGCCTGGTGCACTCCTTTAGAGGCTGCTTGCCTGATGAGGTGGTGAGCTCTTCTGTGGTTTGAAGGTGAGAGTGGTTTGAAAGTTGAGTGTTTGAGGATGAGGGTGGTTTGAAGGTTGGGTATTTGAGGGTGAGAGTGGTTTGAAGGTTCAAAGGGTTGAGGGTGGTTTCTAGGGGTTTGTGGGGTATTAATCAAAGTATGGAATTTTTGTAAGTGCTCAATGCATTTGGTTGTTTTTAAATTGTTGATACAAATATGTTGATTTAGAAGTTTTATGTTTAAATTAGTAAGTGGTTCACTAATAAGTTAAACACGGTGGTTCTCAAAAGTCCCATGTTGACAGATAACTTTCAAAAGTTCTATTTCAAGTCACACAATAACACATCATGACATAAAATAATTATTTGAGTGAGCAACATCAAATGTCAACCCTTTTTCCACCAAGTCCTTTCTGATGCCCATCAAGTGACCTACAGCCAGGTTGTACTGTGAGTGTGGGTGACCTTGGTCGGACGCCATTCTGTGTGTGTGTGTATGTGTGTGTGTGTGTGTGTGTGTGTGTGTGTGTGTGTGTGTGTGTGTGTGTGTGTGTGTGTGTGTGTTTGTGTGTGTGTTTGTGTGTGTGTGTGTGTGTGTGTGTGTGTGTGTGTGTGTGTGTGTGTTTGTGTGTGTGTGTGTGTGTGTGTGTGTGTGTGTGTGTGTGTTTGTGTGTGTGTGTGTGTGTGTGTGTGTGTGTGTGTGTGTGTGTGTGTGTGTGTGTGTGTGTGTGTGTGTGTGTGTGTGTGTGCTTAGGTTAACATGGATCCGCTAATTTTTGGATTTAAACCTAGTTAAAAAGTGAATTTCATTACTATTATATATCGTATAACTGTGAAAATAAACATTTAACACTATTATAATTATATTTTTTAAATAATCGAGTTTTTTTTTGATTTTGTCTGGACACTCGTAACTCAACTATCGCTCAAAAAGGATATTAATTGTGGAAAATAAGTTAATTCGTGGCAATTAAAACAATTTAGAAATAAAATGTAAATATTCTAATTTAAATGGTTTTTTGAACTTCAAAGGGAAGTTTTTGAAACAAAGGATTAATAGCGGTTGGAAATTGGTCTCTTCGGTGGAAAAAAACATTAACATAACTTTTTAGTATTTCAAAATTGTAAAAAGGTAAATTCCTCAAAATTAATGGATATCTTTCGAGCAACCAGAACAAAAGCGCAATAAGAAGCAAGTCTGCACAAGGCTGTCAGACTCACACCAATCATTATCCTTAGAACAGAATGGTTTTCTACAATATCGGCTGTTGGAACGTAAAAAGTCTGGGTAACCCCACTGAATTCAACATCAAACTTTTGAACGTTATTGAAACAATGAAGATGAAACGCATGTCTGTCATGGCGTTGGCTGAAGTTCAAGGGTGGGTTCAGATGTGTTAGATGTATACGATGCAGTCGTGGTGTATTCAGGTATGGATGTGGACCAAAGTGGCAACCAAAGAGGTACTGGTTTAATCTTGAGAAATGAATTTAAGGAGGCGTGGAAAAAAAACGGTGTTTTCGCCCTATAAACGAAAGGTTATTGCAAGTAAGAGTGAAAATAGGTGGTTTTGGTATCAGTCTTATTGCCGCATATGCTCCTACAGAGGTTGATGAGTCAGAAAACAGTGACAATTTTTATGAAACACTGCAATCTACTATCTAAGAAGAAGAAGTGTGTGTGTGTTTTTTTTTCTGTTTTTGTTATGATTTTTATTTTTGTTGATTTTTCTGTTATTTTCCTTACTACTGTTGTTGCTATCATTGTTGTTGTTATTGGTGCTACTCTTGTTGTTGTTGTTGTTGTTGTTGCTTTTATTATTATTATTATTATTGTTGT
>OZ038326.1:7648810-7685796 GCA_964035795.1 Pterobdella sp. o SKG-2022 | reverse complement strand
ATAGTATTTTGAATATATGCTCAAGTATTCATAAATATACTTCAAATTCATTCAAAAAAAAATTACCTGGGTTTCCTTCTTTCAATCGGTAGGTGTAGAAAACTTTAGCGAAGTGTTTCAAAACTTCATCCATCTTGTCTCGACCGATCTGAGTTGTGAAGTTTTCCAAACCTTCGATGATGCTCTTCTGCAACTGTCCATTGTTGGCACTCATGCTCTCATCAAAGAGACGGAGAAGATGTTGCGCATATGAAAACTTGCCAGCAGTGTGTTTCAAAAAGTTGTCTAAACATTTGGAAAAACCTCTGAAGTTGTCTCCATGGCTGAGTTCTTTGGGAGTGACTCTCTTGGCGATAATGTCACAGAAGCAGCTGGAGAAAAACATTTCGAGGTCCGTCAGATGCAGGCCAATCCATGTTTTGCTGTCCAGATCCACTCCTTCAGCTGTAAAAGATCCCTCGGCTTTACGAGAGCTTGCATATGGCAGCAACTCAAGGTGTTCAGTGCGGCATGTGACCAGCATACAAAACCATTTGTTGAAGTCTTGTCTGAAGCAGTCCATGAAACTTACCAAATCGTTCCACTCGTCTTTTTTGCATTCGTTCAAGGCATCAATCACCACCAGTTTTCTGCGAGGCTCTACCTTGTGATCTCCATACATCAAATACAATGGCTTTTTGAGAAGGAAGTTGTATAGATCCTTCCAATTGGCATCAGGACTACAAGGAAGATTGTTTCCTTCTGGAATCAAACCATTCATAGTTCTCAGATATTCCGGGATTTGATGCATAAAGCTGTTAGCAATGGATTTGATTAGTTGGTTAAGGCCACATGGATACCGAGAGTCGAAAACGAAAAGATTCACAATGTAGCTATCGTACAATTTACAGAAAGCAGAAATAAGACACGATTTTCCAGTTCCTTCTGAACCTATGACGTAATAGAAAGGTTTGTTGGTGCTGACCAACCACTGCTCAATCTTGTTCAACAGCCATCTTCTTGTTTTCTGGTGCATCAGATGAATGCTGATTTGCGAAAAATCATGGCTTGGAAGAATTTCAAAAAGATGAGATTTTTCAAATTTTTTTTTGGCAAGAAGGCGGTATTGAGTCATGTACATGATGGAAATGTTGGAATCTGTTTTGAAATTGATGGAGGAGATGAGGTTGATGAGGCGAATGGACATGTAGTTCAGTTCCAACATCACGCTGTCTCTCAAGGTCTTTTCCACTTGGGAGGGTCTGATAAGAAGAATTTGAGGAGCGTACTTGCGCAGTGTCATTATGTGCAAGAAAGGCATAGATTCGCTTTCTGTGCCAAGAGAGTTTTTTTCAAATTGGACGATAGAGTTTTCAATGTTTTGTAGCATTTTGAGCATCTCTTCTGTTTTGGCTTGAGAGCCATCATAAACACTCTCTTCAATAAGACCATACTCCAGACAGAAATGTTTGAGCTCCAACAGATCTTCAAAAGTCTCCAAATCAACATCACCATTAAACTTTTTTAAGATGCTTTCCAACACACTGCCATAGTTCGGTGGGGTACATTGAGTGAGAGACAACTTGGTCCCCAAGTCGAAGATGATGGAAAGTCTTATAACCTGCACAAGATTGCTGTAGTAGTCAATGTCTTCTTTGTTTTGTTGAATGGCCATTTTGTCTTTGTCGTTGTCTATAGTTTCCACAAGTTCTCCCAACACCTGCAAGGAATATTTCATCGTTGTTGTTGTTGTCAAAACTCATTTTCATGAGAACTTTGACAGTTACATGCAACTATTCCTGTAGCTTCATTGCCAAAATTAAATATGACAAACTTTGTTTTCAAAATCTCATTAACTTAAATTTTTGAATAATATTCACTTTAAAACATATATACAATTATATTATTTAACTTATTTAAGATTGCGCAATTTAAAGCAATTCTAAGATCAAATCGTCAAAAAACATATTAACTCGGATACATCGAAAGCAAACAAAAAAACAGGAGCATAAAATTTGTTATGTTCACGAGACCGACAACACCTACCTCCATCATGTTTCTGACACTTTTGAACCAGGGCACAATGGAGTTGCACGAACTTAACAAGCTCATCAGAGGCTCGCTCTGCTCCTTTATCAATGTGTTCAAGTCTGACTGCTCGGACATCTCGGCGGAGTTTTGAGTGACGCTTTTTGAGGTTTGCGTTTTTAAATGTTGAGTGTTTTTGTTGTTATTCAATTTTGTTCTTTCCTGCTCCAGTGTTGTCAATATTTCTGTTATAATTTGGAATGGGAAGAAAGGTTTTGTTGAAATGACACGAGTTTCTTTGAAAAACTATTTTGACTTTTTTGTTGCGCTATTTACGTCTGACGTATCACGAAAAACATTTGCTGACGTCAACAAGCGTTGATCTAATATAATTTCGTTTCCTTATATTTTCTATCTAAAATGAAAGCAAATATTTTTTGGAAAAAATTTCAGCATTTTGAGTTGTTGATTAAGTTTTAAATGTTGTATTGATAGTTTTCTCATCTAAAAGCTCTTCTTTCATTTAATAAAACTAAATGTTTAAAAATCTCGTTTATTCTTGTTCATATCATAACTTGAAGTTACTTTCAGATAATGGTAATAAGTAACTGCCTATTTCAAGACGAATTTTAATAATTAAATTCAAAACACATTCTAGTGCTTAATCAGATATTATCATATTTGAGAACCAAGAAGGATAGATACAAGTGTTCTTCATCTGTCAGGCTCTGTAGGTGAGCCTATGTATCTTATCAAAACCTTTCAGTAGAAGATATCCGCGTGTGATATTTGTTATCCTCCAGAACTCAAAGCTTTGAAGGGCAAAATATGTGAATGGCACCAAACTCTGACCTATTCCAAGTTTTGTCTTGTGCTTTATTGCAATGACTTGAACATTTTATTCAGTATCCATAAAATGTTTTTGTCTTGTCCACTCTGTTTGGCATATCATGATCTCTTTCTTTATCATGCTTCACAAAGCTGCACTATTTTTATATTTCACCACGCATTTGTATGGTTTCATCAACATTGACATTGAACGGCACTCTTTCATGACAACATGTGGGCTGATTTGTGTTAGTTCCTTTTGATTATGAATCAGATTTTAACTGTCGGCACAACACGGACTTGAACCTAATAGTTGTATATTGATCCAAGGAACTATTTGGCCGACTACTCAGTCTTCAATAATTTTTTATTGAAAAGTTACTTTCGTATCAAAAAAAGGATAACGCCAAAAATGTTGAGTTCAAGCTTGCAGTTAAATCTATCCTTTTTTTTCTTTTTTTTTTTAAAGACTAATGTGCTTTTAGACCTTCCTACAGAAACAGATCTTGGTTTGAGATGTTTTGACATTTAAATGTAAGTTGACTGTCTTTTAATTAAAAAACTCATTCTCAGCTTTTTATCGGACCAGATTTTGGTCTGCCTTCATCAAGACATGTTTATCGGCCACATAGCTCAGCTGATAGAGCGTTAGACTAGTTATCTAAAGTAACTAGGTTCAATCTCGCGCGGGCCGACAATTATATACACAAGGAGTAGCGCCCTGTGAAACATCTGTTGAGCTAATGAAAACCCAATATGGGGCGACTGAAAGTCGATCGACATTTTGCAAAAAAAGAACTTTGAGTTAGTTTCAAATAAGATTCTTTAAAGACATCGTATGTTTTTTTGTAAACTTGAATTTCACCAGTAAACTTCAAATTATGAGGATTTATAAGAATACGTCTTATAAATTCTCATAATTTGAAGTTTACTGGTGAAAAATGAAATTCTGTTGTATGAGCTTCCATGCAAACCAACAAAACACTCTGATAATCATCGATCGATATCCTATTGATTTTGATTGAAAAATACGAATGTAACAAAATAATGAGTTTCAGGAAATTCAAGCTTGGGATTTGAATGCGAGACATACGAGGTCGAGGAATGTGGGTCATTGCAGCATAGGCGCTATTATAAAGGACATTCGTTTGCGCTAGTGAAAATTTCATTTTTCAATCTAATTGTTACTTAAATTTTTTAATTTGACAAAATAATTCTTTATGAAGGAATATTTTTTTGACACATGAATACCTGGAAATTTATCAATTTTTTGAAAGAAGCAATTCGAAAGTTGAAACTATAAGGTCAAATTGATTATAAAAATTAATTCTTTTCTATTTATGATCATCTTATACTTCATAAAATTTTATGGATTTAAATATTTTGCAAAATTTCAAATAAAACAAAATAAAATAATAGCAATGAAAAGATGTAAGTAAATTTGAAATTGAAAAAATTCAAATTTTCAAGCGACTTTCAAAATGATTGCACAATGTCTCAAAATTTTCTCATTTGGATGGGATATTGGTCTATATAAGGTCACTTCGAAACATAACATAACAGCACATAACAGTAAAAGGTAAACTCATCTGTTGATGGTCTGTTTGAAAGATAAAACCCTAAGTGAATAACTAGAGGTAGTGGTAGTAGTTCTCAACCACACCAGGTATGTCGAGATCAGCACCATCGTCTTCATCTTGTTCCACTTCGTATAGTGTGTGAAGTTGAACAAAGAGAAACGACAATAAAATTGAGCAAAACTCAACATTAAATTTGGCAAAATGAAGAGATGACACATGAAACGAGTCAAAATAACGTAGTTTTATTTGAAATGAAAGGGTACTGATAGAAATAAAGATGTTAAAAATGATTTAGATGAAGGAAAAGAATTTGATGCACTTATAAAAATAAATTTTCCAACATGTTTTGTATCAAACACTCCATGTGAGTAATCAAATATTTATCATTTTTTTTCTTACGCTAGTAAATAATATTAACAATTTTTACACGTCAATTTATGATAGAACTTTAGTAATTTTATTGAGCAAAAAACAGAGATAAGTATGATTTTTAAAATGATTAGTTGAGTATATATTTTGTTTTTTTTAACAAGTGTTCTTGACAACATCGCTCACAAAACAATCGAGCTAAATTCTTCAGAGACATCGTATGTATCTATTTTTTATATTATTCGAATAACTTTTTATTTCGCTTTTCGTGAGAAATTTTGATACATTGATTTTTTCAAAAAACTGAAATTTTTGATAAGTACAACTTTATCATAAATCTTTAATAGTCTCCTACTAATGATTTATGAAAAGGTTGTACTTATCGAAAATTTTAGTTTTTTGAAAAAATCAATGTATCAAAATTTCTCATAAAAAATCGAAATAAAAAGTTATTCAAATAATTGAGCTGAATTCATTGGTTTTTTGAAATAGAAATACTGTGAACAAGAACTTACTTTGTTTAGTGAGAAATTATAGAACCAAACATACCTTGTGATGAACTTTCATCTGAAGTGGAAACTGATTTGATAAAAAATAATTTATATTAGTTCTATCGGGGCAAAACGTTATGAACTCAAATACTTTTGAGACATCTTATGTATCTTTTTTTTTGATTCAATTTTTTTGATTGTTTTTCGTAAGATAAGGAAGATTTTAAATACATAAATTTTTTAAAAAAACTAAAACTTTCAGCAAATTCAGCTTTTGTCATAATTCATTGGTATATTATTTTAATGTCCAGTTTTATTCATTTCACCATGGAAACAGATGAAGGGTTTCGATAGAAATCAAAGTTTTTGCTAGATTAATGTGGAGTTATCGTAATAAAATTTAATTATAAATAACCAAGTAAAAAACAAAGAAAAGAAATTTCTATGGTGAAGTTAGTATAGTTCTTATAATTATTATTTTTTTCTCTGTTGTTAAGAGATTGTTCTCTTTGTCCATTTTTTGGTCATTTTTACTATTCTCTTTAATTCATCACGACCCAGCATAAGGCTGATCTCTACAAATCTATCTCTATTTAAAATGTTCAAAACTCAAATACTGCTCATTGATGAACCGGAAAATTTTTCTGAAATGAAGTTCTTCCAAAATTTCTCATGAAACGATGTTCTTTGAAAACACAACGATCAAACAATATGACTAGAAAAGATCGACTGGATCTCTTGAAAGAGTGTTACAAAAAAGTAAAAAATTTTCATATTTTCAGGTTAAAAATAATAACACAAAGCTTTTTTAAAAAACGAATTAAAAAAAGAAACTTTTGAAAATATCAAAAGGAAAATAAATATGGACAGGAATCCTTGAAATGCAAATCAAAATTTGCAACAAAATGTGAACTACTTGTGAATAAATGTGTGGGCCGACACTTAGTAGTTCATTTGGAGAAATGCCTTGTGAAACCAATCAATTGCGCAATCGAAACCCCAGATCAAATGGTTGATACATTATTCATTATTATTATGAGATATTTTGGTATTATATAAAATTAATTCAGAATCTGAATCAATTTCATCAAAAGTTGCAAAGGTCGCAGATCAATCTTTTAAGATTGCCCATCAAGTGATGATCACATTCAGATTTCATGCTTTTGCATGGATCAATATACGTTCTGAACCTTATATTCAAGAAGTCAATTGTGAAAATATGAAAAATATATTATTTAATTCATAATTTGATGAAATGATTGTCTGAAAACAATTAATTGAGTTGAGGTTTTTGTTGTGCGTAGTTTTCAGTTATTAATGTATAGGATTGTGTATATGTCTGCATGAATAGACTGCGCACCAATATATATATATATATATATACATATCAGAGCGTTGACATTTATTCTGTGTGCGATAAAATTTTGTTGATTTGTATTATATTTTTTATTGTTAATTACTCTGATTAGGGAATCGATTCTTTCTTGTTTAGTTGGAAACTCCCGCAAAATTCAAGATACAACAATGGCTACGAGGACAAGGGAACAAATTGATATGTTGCTATAATTCATGAGAGAAAAAAAATTTTTATCTAATTTTTAACTAAAAGCTTATCTGGAAATAATAAACTTTGTAATGGCTATGAATAAAATATTGTAGGAAAGACTGCTAACCGGAATAAATTGACCACAATTGAATTTGAATTAAGTTTATGAAAATGAAAAAAAATTTATATAAATTTATTGAAAAAAAAAGAAAGGTTGTAATAATAAGTTTAAAGTCCCATGATTTGAGATGAAAAAACATAAAAAGCCTCTGGAATATTTCAATGACCACTCTAACCACAGCTATATTGAAAATATCTAATCTTGTTATAAGGCTAGTAGAACTGGTGGTGGTGGTGGTGGTGGTAGTATTAGTAGTAGTAGTAGTAGTAGTTTTCAACCACACCAGGTGTGTCGAGAATAGGACCTCGTTTAGATCATGTTCCATGTAGTGAAGTGAATGAATTTGAACGAGAAGAAATACCAAAAAAATCCAGCATAAAGAATGTAGAATAAAGAATAACACTAAAACAGATAAAAAAAGTTTTATATAAAATAAAATGGTACAAAGAAGAATAAAGAAAAAAGAAATGATTTAGATTTTTAAAAATTATTCAAAGTATCTATAATGATAAATTTTCCACTAACTTAATTTTGAGACAAAAGACGTCGAGTGAAACTGGTCGCTGCCACATGGAAGCTTTTTTGTCTGCACTGGTGTAAAAGTTACTTTTTTAAGCCAATAGTTATTAAATTTTTATAATTTGATGAGAAAAAATTATTTTAAATGTTTTACATGAATCAAGAAAATTTTTTTGAAGAAATGAGTTCATGAAAATTTATTGTAATTTCAAAAGTTGCAGTTTGAAGGTTATCAAAAGGAGGTCAAAAAAGTATATGAAAAACCTGCTGTCTTTTTGTATTGAAAGTTTATATTTTTGTATAGTTGTTCAATACAAAGAAAGTAAGCAGTAATTTAGGTGAAATATTTTATAATTAAAATGCAAATACGCGAGAAAAATTTATTAAAAAAAGATTTTTATTTTTACGTGTTTTGAATACTACCAGTAAACTTCAAATTATGAGGGTTTAAAAGTAAACGTGGAAAAAAATATTTTATTCAGCCAAAATTTCCAACAAGTCTTTGTCATAATTCATTAGCAAAGTTGTAAAGAAAATAAGAGAATTTAAACAAGAAACATAGATGTGAAAATTTTTGAATAATGAAAATTATTAAATTATGTAATAATTTTTTATCATATAAGATTTATTTTAAAGTAATTATGAATGGTTAAATTATTGTTTGATGTTATAATTTGGAGTTTTATTCCTGCTCCCCTTCTTTCGTATCATTTGCATTCTCTTTAATAGTTGGTCCCGTGCTTTGGTATTTACGTAACATTGTGGGTCGTTACAGCCACTGATTATTGTATTGTTTTTTTATTTCTAAGCTTTCACGAGCTAGAAGGTTTTTTGAAAAATATTTTTATTTTTTTGAGAAAAAGTTGCGATTGTCTCTGATTTGTTTATTTGGCCGTTATTACTTTGGCTTTGATATTCCTAATACTGTAGATTCTGGCTTTTTTGAACATATGTCTGCTTTATGCGGTTTGATTCGATTTATTATGCTCACCTTGGTTTAGCCAATGCATGATTGTTGTTATCGCAGGAATACTTCAAAACTTAAAAAACTACGTGACTTAAAATTTTCTTATTTGAATGGGACATTGATCTATATAAGGTCAATTCAGAACAAAAACATAACATAATAGAACATAACAGTAGAAAAAGAAAACAGCTGTTGATGGCCTGTTTGGAAGATAAAACCCTAAGTGAATAACTAGAGGTAGTGGTAGTAGTTCTCAACCACACCAGGTATGTCGAGATCAGCACCATCGTCTTCATCTTGTTCCACTTCGTATAGTGTGTGAAGTTGAACAAAGAGAAACGACAATAAAATTGAGCAAAACTCAGCATTAAATTTGGCAAAATGAAGAGATGACACATGAAACGAGTCAAAATAACGTAGTTTTATTTGAAATGAAAGGGTACTGATAGAAATAAAGATGTTAAAAATGATTTAGATGAAGGAAAAGAATTTGATGCACTTATAAAAATAAATTTTCCAACATGTTTTGTATCAAACACTCCATGTGAGTAATCAAATATTTATCATTTTTTTTCTTACGCATCGAACAAATTTAATGAGCTTTCTTTTCTTGCACATAGTCGACAAATTTTCAAAAAACACAATAATTATTAAAGCCATTATATATGCATAATTAAATAAATAAAACTCATAAGCAAGCGAGAGTTTAATTCGTCAGCCGAAATCCTTTTGAACTGTTCCAAACTATCAAGTGTTGAGAAACAATGTAGATTTCAAAAAAAAATTTAAGTTTAATTTTATTCCATTTTGCAAAAAAAAACTAAAAACAGAATTAAATTTGCTCAACAAAAATATTCAAATTTTTCTCTAATAATCCCTAAATATCATTTTTCAATTTGAATCACTTTTTGTTTAAAATTTTTCATGAAAAATTTTTGATACATTTATTTAAAAAAAATAAAATTTTCGATAAGTACAATCTTATCATAAATCATTAGTAGTACATTATTGTGAAAGTATGTGATTATAAAGAATTTTGAACATAGATAGGAAAGAACAATTAAGGAAGATTAAATGTTGTAAAGTAACTATTATGTAAAAGTAACAAACATAAAGTACTTATTAAATGACACGAAGCTTTTCATAAGGCCAGCTTACATTATTAACATTATTTACTATAATGTAATTATGTGATATTGTAGATGAGTAAAGTTAATTATTATATGAATATTCTTATTTCGCTCTAAAACTAATTTATTCAAAGACTTCTTTCTGTGTTTCTTCATTGGTTGTTTTTGGTAATCTTTTCATTAGGGGGTCCCACGCACTTGATTTGACTATTATTTGTTGGTCATTGTAGCCTCTTCTCGTTAAATCATTCTTTTTGATTTCAAGGCTCTCCCAAATAAGTAGGTCCCTCTGCAATTTGTTTTTGTTTTTTTCATTATATGTCTTTATTATTGTAGGTGATTCCCAGTACTACAGATTCGGGCATGTTTAGAAATGCCACTTATACTTTCATCTTGTATGGTGGATTCCAAATCTTTTTTATGTTGGAACATTCTGGCAGTATTCACCCCTGTCTGCCCAATATATACCTTATTTGGCTCACATGAACGATGTATTTTGTATACTCTTTTTTTTGCATTTTGTCAATTTTGTTATTGCACAGAATGTTTCTAATTTAGGTTTTGCGACATTTAAAGTCATCAGCCAAAATACTTTTGAAAAATTCCAAACCATCAAGTGTTGAGAAAATCACGTCTTAGATTTAAAAAAAAATTTTAAAATAGTTTTTTTTCTTACATTTCATAGAGAATAGAAACATAATTCAATTTACGCGAAAAAAAAATTCAAATTTTTTTCAAAAAATTTCTAAATAATATTTCTTAATTTTTTTTCTAAGTACCAAAAACAAATTTCAACTTGAAAAAGTTTTCAATTTTTTGCAAAACTTTTTCAATGACCACTCTAACCACAGCTACATTACAAAATAGCTAATCTTTCAATAAGGCTAATAGAACTGACCACTCTTGAATCTTCCAGCCTGTATTAACGAAGTTTGTGCCACTCAAAGGTTTGAGAACTAAAAATATATAAGGTATACACCAACTATGAAGAGTCTGAAATTTTTTACTCAAATCTTAATTTCAATTAACTTTTGCCATCTCTAAATTGTTGTAATAGATTCAAAGTTTAACGTCATAGCTACTAAGTCATGAACCATTGGAATTTAAATTTTTAATTTTTTACATAAACTTTTTCTATCCATAAGTTTTTGTTTTCGTTTTCGTTAAATCATTTTTTCTTTTGAATATTTTTCAGCTGCCTTCAAAACCTTATTGTAACTGACAATCTTTGTTTTTTTGAATGACTTCACGACCCAAGTTTTGTCTCTCTTCACTCTTGCTCATCCAAAACAAAAAGGTGTTTTCAAACTTTTGCAGACGTTTTTTAATAAAAATACCACTTTGTCTCAAAGTTTCATTATAGACTTCGAATTTAAAAATTAATTGTTTACTAAACAAAATTTCATAATAAAGGTAAAAGGAAATGATTTAGCTGGAAGAAAATTTTCCTCAAAGCAATTTTAATAATAAACTAGCCGTCAAATTCACTACGAAACATGAAAGGTCGAAAGATGTTGCTACAAACCACGTTGGTGCTTTTGTCTGGACTGGTATGACATTTCATATTTCAAATCAACAGTTAATTTATTTTCATAGTTTGATAAAAAAAGAGGATTCTGATTTGTTTTAATTGAATAAAAAATAAAATTTGGAAAATTGAAATTATACAAAACGAATATATACAAAATTATCCTTCTGAAGATCAGGTCAAAACATGATATGAAAACCTTTGGTGTTTTTTGAAATTAAAAATTTATATTTTTGTATGGTTTTTTTAATTCAAAGAAAATATGCAATAATTTAGGCAAAATAACATCATAATTAGAATTCAAACAAAGAAAGAAATTCATTAGTAGAAGATTTGGATTTTTACGTCACTTGAAATTTTCATATTTGGATAAAACATAAGTCTGGATTAGGATACTCCAACAAATAAACCCCAACATAATGCAACATAACAGTAGAAGAGAAAGGCAGCTGTTTATGGTCTATTTCGATTATAAAACTCTGAGTGAATGAGTAGAGGTAGTAGTGGAACTTCTCAACCAGACCAGATAAGTCCAGCTCAGCACCATCGTCTTTATCTTGTTCCATGTGGTACAGTGTGTTTAACAAAGAGAACGAACAAAAAAATTGAGCAAAAATCGGCATTAAATTTAGAGTTAGGAGATAAACGTAGTTTTATATTAAATAAAATGATAAAAATGGAAATGAAGCTGTAAAAAATGATTCAGCTAAAGAAAACTTTTCAAAGTACTTATACTAAAAAATTTGCCAACATAAATTGTATCAAATACTCTAGTTAATAATCAAATGCTCATCATTTATTTCTCATACATCGAACAAATTTAATGAGCTTTCTTTTATTGGACCTTGTCGACAAATTTTCAAGAAGCACACTAATCATTATAGCCATTATATATACATAATAAATCAAATAATATAAAATATAAATTTTTTTTACATTAATTAATTATTTAATTGTTCACAAGACCAATCAGCCGATTCTCTTTATTTTCGAAATAGAAATATTTCATGCAGTAACTTATTAAATGAAGATTTATAGAATCTGCAAATTATTTGAACACTAAAGTTAATTTTATTAGACACAAAGCTTTTTGTTGGCAAAGTAACATTATCAAGTACGTTCTCAAAAACAACGGTGTCTGAAAATACTGAATTCATATCGAATTAGGTTAATGAGAGATATATTAAAAATTTTAAATAATTCAAAAATTAAAAATTTATGAGATATCCAAAACATAATCGTTACAAAACGCCGAAATAGTTTTCAAACACAACAAATTTTTACAAATTGTTTTTCCCATAATAATAAACAATATAAACTTCAAAATCAAGTATAGAAAAATTCAAGTTTTTGTGTAACTTTTCTAATATAGAGTTGAAACCGGAACTCTTTTTTCTATCAATTTTTTGTATATTTGTAAATATTGGGGTTTTAAACTTCCTGCAACTACAATTGCCAAACTAATTTGAATAAATTTTTAACAACTTCATAATTCTATAATTTTATCAGGCATTTTAATTCATTTTTTGCCTTAATTATCATTTATTCTTATTTTTTTTCTTCACTTCAGTTTGATAGTTTAAATTTCTGTTTTCCAATTTTTAACAAAAAACTTTCATGAACAGTTCCAAATCATCAAGTACTGGAAATATTCCTGTCTTCCATAAAAATTTTCTCAAATAATTTATAAGAACTATCATAAATCTTTTTTTCAGAAAACTAGAAAAGAATCCTAATTTACACAAGAAAATTATTTGAAACTTTCATGAATAATTTTGAAAATAATATTTATAAATTTATTTTTTAGACATTAAAAAAGTTGAAACTTACTTGTTGTATGACTGTTTTAACTACTGCTACAATGAGAAATAAATAATCTCGCAAGAAGGCTAGTCCAGCTCTTAGAACACTTACTTCGTTTATCGACTTTTGTGCCACCCAAAGGCCTGAGAACAAAGGTTAACATTGAGTACACACCAACTGAAACTTTTTTACTCAAAAAGTAAGTTTCAATAAAATTTAGGTAGCTTAAAATATTCTAATTGAAATCAAAGCCTGGCGTGTTAACTGTTAAGTTATGAGCCATTCGAACCAAGTTTGCAATTATTTTTAGAAAAGTTTTTGCCATTCACAAGCAATAGTTTAATTTAAAATTATTGTTTCATTTTTGAAAATTTATAATAATCAGCTGCTATTTAAACATATTTTTGACAATCTTTGTATGTATTTAATGACGATGACCCAACTCTTGTCTCTCTTTATTCTTGTGTATTCATAACACAGAGGTGTTTTTTAATTTTTGCAGACGTTTCTCATTCTGAATACCACTTTGTTTCTCAGTTTTATTATGAATTTTGACTTTAAAAATTTCATCAAAAAGCCAAATAGTATATGTAACTTTGGCATTTATGAATTTAAAATTTCAAAAACTTGTTTTTCTGATTCAATTTTGGAATTCAAAGAGATGATTAATTCTGAGACACCTTCATTCGAGTAGTTTCAAAACTTAGTTATTTCTAACTGAAAAGTTTTTTATTAGTTTCGAAACAATTTAAATTAGAATTATCAACAAGATTACACAAAAATTTCAAATTGAGAAATTTCAGAAAAAATAAATCGGTGTGAATGTTGAGATGAAGTATTAGAAGGGGAATGAAATTTTTTACACATAACAGTTTTTTATAGTTTTTTCATTTTCACATGGATTTGCTGCTAAAAACTAAATTTATTACTTCATTAAAATCTTTGGAATTATATTATTAGCTTCACCGCAACAAACAAAACATTTTAACAAATTCTATGACTATAACTTATTTATTCCTCAGAGGGCGCACATCAAAGTTATAACATCGATTTGATCAAGTATTGCTGACTCTTTCTTGATATAAACCTCAAAAGTTGAATATATTTATAAAAACCAACATATCCTAATGATACGCCTAACTTCCATGATGCTTTTCCCAATTTTCAGACATTGGTGTTTGGTTTTATACTAGCTACAATGAAACGATTGCATTACTTCTTGTTCTTTAATATACTTCTACGTTTATTTTTAGAAATGATACCAGCGTGGGAAAATAACTAATGAGGTTTCACTTTTGAAAGGATAATAATGTGCAAGTTAGAGAGCTTGACAATGGAAGTAAAAAAAGTAATCGTTAACTCTTCCGAAAATGAAACTAAATTATGTTTGGTATGATGTTCACTAATCATAATGTTTTATTTATTCATTTATAAAATTAAGTATTATTGTAAAACGATGACTAGCATTTTATACATTTTTTAAAATATAAAAAAAAATCCTATTCAAGCCAATGAGATGTATATATAACTACAGATCTCACGAGATGAACATGAATGGTGAAATTTTATTTTAATATAAATTGAAAAATTCATAAAATATTTAATCCAAATTTATTTATATTTTGAAAAATTAAAATAAATTTCGTAAACTGAATATAAAAATAATTTATAATATGAGGCTTCTCTGGGAAACAAACACGGCTAGGTACCGTGTTTTTATTATAAGAAAAAATCAAAAAAAATCTCTGCAAAACTATTTTTGAGGAGTTTTTTATCAATTTTTCCAAATTTTTCCCAACTTTTGAGTCACATACCGTTTTGTTTATCAGAGTCCAGATTCGAGAAGCTTCGATAAAACATTGGGAAAATTTATTACATAAAAGTTTCATAATTTATTTCATAATCATCATAACTTGAAATAAAATTACTAATCTCTATTTACTTAAATGTACTGAGTTTTTATTTAAATGAGTTTATTCTTTTTTCAAAATTTGATTATCACTTAATAAAATGCAAATAACTGGTTGAGAAACCCAATATTATTCAATTTTTTTAGAGACACCTCAATGTTTTCAAGATAATGAATTTTTCAAAATTTTAAAAATCAAAACAGAAAATTTTTCTAAAAAATTTATTCAGAGAGAAAGATATAACTAGATAATTACGACCGAATCAAAAACCTCAGCGGAAAAATTTATTTAGTTATTATGGTTTGCAGCAATTTCAAGAAGATGTTGAATTCTTAGTTTTTATCAAATAATTGTAAAAAAACTTGTCCTATTTCACATGTGAATTATTATTATAAAATTTCCAAAATCGAGAAAGAACTGAACTCCGTTTATCGTTTGTTCAAAAAATATCACCACATGCAGTTAATTATATTCAAAACATTTATTAATAGCATTCAACTAAACTTTTAACATTTCATTGCGAAAAAGCCAATAAGTAATGGCTTAGAAAAATTTTAGAAAGATCGCTTTCATGAACTGTGGCACTTTTTTCCAACTTTTAGATTTTTTTTTTTATTCGTTAAAAACTCGATTATATACATGTTTTGTGTGCAGAAAAAAATTTTATTTTCGAATAACAGTTTTCCATGCAATGAGGTTCGATGGATATAACTAAAATGGCAGAAGTCAAACACCAAGATCCAGCAATACCAACTTTCACTATGTGTTCAAATCTTCCAAGTCAACTGGTTTCAATGAGATAACACAATTTCAAATAATTCATTTTTCAAAAATAGTTTTTAAATCAACTTTCAAAATCTGACCAAAGTACTGATGATTCTCTAAACATAACTCTTCAAAGTAATTCATAAATAAAAATTTGTCTAGAATAGTTTTCAATACATAAAATTTTTAACAAGCGCTACAAGGAAAAGCTCTTTATATATATCGCATTACATTATATAACAAACTCAAAATAGTTTAATGATAAAATAATTGGTTTAACCTTGTCTTCCATGAGTGCCTGCAAAAAGGGGCTGAAAATAGCAATGTTGTTTTTTTACATATACATACCTGATATGTGTTATAATATTAACTGTCATCATAGATGGTTGAATAGGTAACTTTGTCTTACTAAAATGTACCTTTTTTAGAGCTAACTGAATTTCTTAGGTATCATCTCATTTCAAGTATTTTTTTTGAAGATCAGTTTTTAAGACATTGTATGTTTTTAGTGAATTTCAATTTAATTTATACTTTTCGATTTATTTCTTGAAAAAACATGTGAACTAATTTTATTCAACTAAAATTTTCGATAATTTCAAGCTTATCTTAATTCATTAGTTCTTTCATGAAATATATCTCAAGAAACTCAAGATCAGCAGTAAATGTCCATGTTTGGCAAGCATACAGAGGGATTGAAAACACGAGCATTTGCATCAGTTTGCATTCCAGTTTAATGTTCTTGTCTCTCAACATTGGCTGTCATTGAGCCAGGCATTTGTTTTAGTGAAGAGCTTGAAAGGATTCCAACATGCAAACTCTCATCATTGATTATTACACACTGTTCAACACTTCAAGTTGTTGTCTTTTGATAGAGATTGATGATGGTTAAAAGTTAATTCAATTCATAATGAATTCATGTTTTTTTAAAAAAAATATCTTTTCAAAAAAATCAACAAAAAAAAATAAACAAAAATTTTCCCAACTTATTAATTTTTAAAAATATTTTTTTTCATGTTTGTCATTGGAACTTTTCTTTCAAAATTTCGGTTGAGAGATTACTTTAAAAAAAGTTCATACAAAATTTTCATTTTGAAAAAATTTTCAGACACGGAAACTTCTAGAAGTGGAAGAGATTTTGTTTCTGCAAAACGGGCAGAAGCATTCAAGGTTCGTAATTGTAATAATATTGGTTGTGAGTAGGTAAATATTATAATGTTCATACATTATTTGATCATTAGTAGTATGTTAAATAATATTAAACTAAATTTGCATTGATGGTTTTTATAATACTTCGTTTTTAATTTTTTTTTTGCTTTTAGGTTCACTTATTTAAAAAGCTTTTATTATTTTTTCAATGTTGAGTTTTTTCTTAACAATTTTTTTTTATTTAAAATTTTTTATTTTAAAAATTTTGTTGCCAAATGTTTTATTCATATATTAGTTCATTTTCAAACTGTTCAAAGTTTTAGTTTCTCAATTATTTTACTTTGCTTACTTTTGAAATTTTCACATTTTGTTTATTTTTCAAATTGTTCGTTCAAACTTGTTTTTTCTCGAATTTTTTTTTTGATTATAACTTTCTGCTTCTCATAAGAATTTTCTATTGTAAAATTGTTTGTTTTCAATATTTTTCCTTCAGTTTCTTATGAATAGTGCTGTTGCAGTATGATTACTTCGAAATTTTTCACTTCTAAATATATTTCTAAATTTCTTGATTTTCAAATATTTTTTTTCAAAGTTTTTTGATTTTTTCAAACTGCACTTTGAAAACTCACAAAATTTTTTTTTGTTTTTGTCAAACACTCAAGCATGCAATGCTCCTTTTTTTCTAGTTTATGTTAAACTAAACTGACAAAATTTTCTGGAAATACTAGATGCTAGCAAATTGTTCTTCGTTTTGACCTGAAGTGATATCAACTTCATACCCTCTTAAAATTCAACTTCATGTTTTTTAAGTGTGAACCTTTGATTTTTTGTCAAAAATTTCGCTCGGTGAACTGCTACCTTATCATGGTCAGGTGGCTTGTGTGCTTCGATGACCCTATAAACTTAACCCGTTGAAGCTTCGCTCTTGTTGAATTCACCCTTTTTATTATTATTAGTGCCTGTTACGCCTATTAGTGCATAAAGCATCAACAAAAAGTTTCCACTCTTTCATATTTTTGAGCCAGCTTAGTGATGGTGCCCAAAGTGTGCTTCATTTCATTGAGCTCTGCTTCTACTGTCAGGCGCCATGTTGTTTTTAGGCTGCCTCGTTTTCTTTTTCTCTAGTGTCCAATGAAGAGCTGTTCTGCTTATGGAAGTTTCTTCTCTTCTCAAGACATAACCAGTCCATTGCCATCGTCTTCTTATGATGATGTTAGCCATGTCTTTCTGGTGACAACGAGAAAAAAGCTCATTGTTTGAGATTATATCAAGCTAGTAGATTTTCAGCGAACTTTCTGTATGAAAAGCTGACAGTCTATTAGTATCTTGATTTGTCATTTTCTAACACTCAGGTCCATACAGAAGCACAGGCAGAATACAGGTCTTTAAAAGCTTGATCTTGGTGTTGACGATGTATTCAGAAGACTTCTATACAGTCCTCATGTTCCTAAAGGTGTTTTTTGCTTCGTTGAGCCTACTTTTTATATCCTTCTCAGCACCACCCTTTATACTCGAAATGCTACCAAAATATGTAAACTTATCTGTACTACAAAGATTCTGTTTGTCAAGCTGCACTGGGGTGGGTGATGGCACGTTGGTGGTCATGATTTCATTTTTCTTCTGGCTGATCTTGAGCCCAACCTACTGGCCTATGGAAAACAGTTTGTCCGTTTTATTCTGCATGTGACGATGTGTGTGGAATATTAGTGCTAAATTATCTGCGAAATCAAGGTCATCTAATGTAATAAAAGGAGTCCACCTGATTCCTTTTGTTACAGCTTCTGTAGTGCGGTGCATTACCCAATCAAGGGTGAAGTCGATAATCAATGCTGACATCACACAGCCCTGTTTTGACTTCAAATCATATGTCATTATTTCCAAAACTGCAATTAAAGTTACTGTAAAAACTTTGAACTAATTAAACAAAGTGTTGGGGAATTCCATATGATCTCAGCACCAACCACAGACTCTCTATAAACACTGTCAAAGGCTTTTTCAAAATCGACGAAGCTCATGTGAAGCTGTCTTTGTCATTCCGAACACTGCTGAACGATGTTGCGCAGAAAAAAGATCTGTTCTACACATCCTCTTTTTATGCGAAATCTAGCCTATTTTTTCCTCAAGGACTTATCCACTGCATCTGCTAATCGTTGAAGGATAGTGAGTACCAAGTGCGTTTGTAAATTTCTAGGTGAGGAAACAGAGTGTTTTCCACTACCAGGTTGTTATTGTTGCAGAATTCTAGCAGCTTATCTCCATTTTCATTTATGAGACCATATCCATGCTTCCCCATGACTCTCATTTTCTGTGTTATTACTTCCGACTTTCGAATTTAAGTCACCCATGACAACTAGCATGTCGTGCCGAGAGATTATTTCCACTTTCGCCTGTAACTGTTCGTAGAACAAGTCTGACCTCATCTTCTTTGTCATTATTCGGGCTGTAGCATTGCAGGATAGTCATGTTAACATGTTTTATCTCTCATTCTAATCTGCTACTTTTAGGTTTCCACTTTAGCATTTGCCTCTCTAAAACTTTTTTTAGAATTATGGCTATTCCTTCTTGGTGTTGAGCAACTTATCGGCCGGAATATAAAATTTTTTCATCTTTGGGTGTTTTGATTTTTCCAGTGCCTGTCCATCTGCTTTCACTCACACCTAAAATATGCAGTTTGTGTTTTTTCATTTCTGCAGTGATCTGTACCAGTTTTTCTGATTCGAACATTGTTCTCACATTCCAAACCAATTCTGGTCAAAAGTGCTCAAAACGTCCCTTTTCATGCCAGTGGCTTCTTTGCAGCTTTCACCACTGCCAGTCATAAAAGTTTCCAAAGAAGATTGGGGGTCTATTGAACACATGTGTAAAAAAAATTCCTTGTTGCTGTTTCTGTAAAAATTTTTTTTAGAACAACGTTGTTAGCCTTATGCCAAACCCCCAACCTGGAGGGCCAAGAACAACCTTTAGTCTGGCTTCTATCCTTCCGACCTGACTGGCATGGGTGACCCTAACAGAAGCAAGGCTCCAGTCGGCTTAGCTCTTAGGGTCTACGAAGCTCACAAGCCATCTAACCACAACAAGGTAGCAGTTCACTCGATGGAAATTCACCCATTTTGGGCTGATAAAAAAATAAAAGCCAGTCTAAATTTAATTATTGGCCTTTCTGGTTAGGGCTTGTGACAGGCCTAAAAAAGTTGTCTGAAAAAAAGATAAAACAGCAGCATTAAAATTATTTACTTATGTTTGCAATTAACTTTTAGAAACTTCTTTGGAGACTTTTATGACATGCAGTGGTGAAAGCCGCAAAAAAACCATTGCAGTGAAAAAGAAACTTGAGCACCAAACTAAAGACCTCAATTAGTTATTACAATGCTTGAAACTGGAAGACTGCCACATAACTGCACCACTGAGACATTCACAAGTTCATCTGTTCTTCACTCACCGACCATCTTCTAAGCAACAGAGCATGGAAGCGATCACTTATTGCTGTCAAAATGAAGAGAGGTGGAGACGTCAGCAAAACTAACCAAAGCGACTTGTTATTGAAAATAAGAAACAAAATGAGATAAAGCTTATACTGGCCAAAGAATGAGTATCCAAAAAAATTTTTAATGTAAAGACGTATGTTGTATCGGTTTAATACTCGTGGGTTATGCACAAAATATTCTTTCCACTCATACACAAAACTATCCTTTTACATAAAGCTTATTATACGAAGGTCACTGTGGAGAAACTAAAAAAAAATTTTGAAAAAAAATTGCTTTAACATGAAGCATTGAAAGGGACTTCAGAACCAGCCAAACACATCTCATGGAATTCTACTAACAAATTCTTTTGGAGAATTTTGTTGCAAGCTTTTGATGATTTTGAGATAAAAAGAATATAAAAAACTTCTAATTAGAATGCATTATCCCACTCTTAATGATCATGAGGACATTATAAATTTTTGATGACGTAGAAAAGCCTAAATCAAATAGTGAGGTGAACAAACACCAAGTATTTATTAATCTGAATCACAAAGCTTTTTGTAGTTTTTACTCACATTATCAACTATAAAAATTTATTATTCTTTAGGAAAAGTATTACATGAAAAATCGTGTTTTATCATCATTTTTCCACATCGTTTGTTTTTACTGTTCCTATTTGAAAAGTATAGATTGCTTTTTTTAGCTTTGATAACGTATCTTTGCGATAATTTATAAGAATTCTGTCAGGCCTTGCCGAGCTCATTCTTGCTGGATACGAAGCTCATGTCACCACAGCATTAGAAACTGTAAGGTTCATTTTAAGGACCTTCCCTACCCTTATAAAAGATACCCGGTCTAATAGCACATTCATAGAAGTCGAGCTCACTAGGGAAGAAAGACACGTCAAATGCGACTTTTGAGCCAAATCAGGACCTTTAATCAATGTATGAACTCCTGATTCACTCACTTCCAGCTTATCTGCAATTTCATGGGTGGTGTAGCTTTCTTCCATTAAGGCAACAATCTTTGCTCTTTGTTCAATTTTATTTTTCAAGACTATCAGTTAAGGTATTTATATACCTTTCAAATGGTATATTATTTTACAGTCCACCGTTTAAACATTTAAAGTAAATAAGATTAAAAGATGACGACCCCCTTGTTACATAAATCTCAATTCTATGATTTTTGATGCTTTATTATTCATCATCTGAAATTTTTAAAGCTTTTGAAGTTGAAAATTGTTTATTACATGATTTTTAATAACATATATGAATTTTAAATTATTTAAATAACTTTAAGTAGCTTTATTACATCTTTATTTTGAAATTTAAAGTTGTCCACTGACTTTTGATTTATACTGCATGTTATCAACTATTGAAGGATGTTGAGGCAAGCATTGACACAGGGCTAAGCAACATAAGAAGTTATCAGAGAACTCCGCTTGTTCTTCACCCAACTCGAAGCCACTAACAACAGGTTATGAAAAAAAACAGCTCAAAAAAGCATTATTGGCTTAAAGAGTAACATGCCATAAGGTAATATATGAAAAGATTCGTGTCGTTTTGGATAGCTCAGAGATGTAAGATGGGAGTTTTTAATGTTAATGACGATGTCAGAAGTTCATTTCACCATTATGTTTCTTCATGTCGTTCCCTCATTATACAGATACTAATGAAACATTTGAATTGGTTTCAAATGCCATCATCACATCCATTCTTTCTCACCAACACCTACGTAAATCTTGTTATGAATCACTAACATCCACCATAAACACCCTTTGAGATTCAAGCCCCATTTATTTCAAATATCTGCAATTGAAAACTTTGTTGTTTTTTCATAATACTTCTTCAATGTTTAAACTTCATTATTGTTGTTTTTGTATATCTTTACTTTTTTTTGCAATTATTATTATTATTATTTTCTCAAAATAAAGCAAATCTGTCTCAATGTGAGCTTGTCATCGCCTTCTTGTTTGAATGGTGCCTTGGTCATTCATTCTTCCTTCTTTCACGGCACTGTTACTCTCGTTTGTAAAATCTTGAAAATTCAAAATTTTTCACAATAATTTAAACTTTTCTCATTGTTTTAGCATATTTTTTTTAACGCATAAACCATTAAAACTCACAACACACCTCGACTCTTATGGACGTCTAAGTTATGAATACAATTATATCATTTCAAAGTATTTCACTTAGATCTATGTGTGGGAAATTGACAATGGCAAATAATGATGAGATAGATGACAATTTGAATTAGTATGACAGCACTTAATTTTTTATAACATAAAGGTATTTGTATGTTCATGTCATGTAACATCTTGAAAGCTCTCTTAAGCTGATATATTTGATGCTCTCGTGCATTTTTTTAGATTAGTATAATGTTGATCATCCCTCTTGTTTGAAAGTATTTGAATTATTTTTCTAGTATTAGTAGTTTAATTTTTCTACTTAGCTCATCTTTAGAGCAAGTATTGATAAAAATATATATAATATATTGATAAAAGAATTTTAACTTTATTAAGTCGTGTTTTGAACCAAAAAGCTTACTATGCAATTTTTGATTTATATGCTAACAAACTCCTCAGAAAGAATATTTTCATAATTTCACTATCAAATAACCGTGAAAGGATATGTCGCATGACAGCCGCAAATAGTATTGTAAGTAACTTGCCACAACCTCAAAGTTTTATTTTTAGTTTCGAATGTTTACTACAATGTAAGAACTTTTTTTAAACATTCATTCATTAGATACATTTTATTCTTTTTACAGCTGATAGTCTTCAGGATTTTATTATGAAAAGGCTTAATTTGTACTGTTTAACATTTTTACACCACTCCTACATTATAAGTACTCAATTGCTTCATTTTTTTTTGATCGCTTCAGCAACATTTTTGATTATTTCGACATTAAGTTTTTTATTTTTGTAATGTGCTATGATGTCACCATAATGAAGCCATTTCAAAAAAGAAAAAATTTTCTTTATCTCTGGTGACAGTATATATAGGGGTTCTCAATCACTTTGAATCTTTGCGATCACTTTTTAAATATTTTCGATAAATTAAAAAAACTATTTTATAATGAAAAAATTGAAAAAATATTTTTTTTAATTTTTGAAGTATTTCTGATCCTAAAATTTTGGACATATTTTTCTCTTGTATTTTGTGCTTAGAGAAACTTCAATCATAGGCTCATTTGGAAACCATTTTTCAAGTTCCTTTAAAGTTCTTGTGCAGTCTGTACCAACGTGCTGCAAGAGTGACTTTTTCACTTCTGCAAGAAGTTTGAATTTTTTGTCACCTCCCATTTGAGCCTTCGTAGTTTTACCGGTTTTCAAAAAAATTTTTATAATGGTGTTAACAGTGTGATATTTTATCGACGACATAAACTTATTTCTTTTATAGAATTGCCAACGAGCGATTTCAAAATTATTCTCTCCCTATCATCATTAGAAACTTTGTGGTTCAATCTCAGCCATGATTAAATTAAACTTCAATTTGAATTATGAATTGATTTTAAATTTTAAAAAATATTTTTCTTATTTTTTTATATTTTGAATAGTGATTGCAAACCTTTAAAAAATGGTTGCAAAGTTTTAAAAGTGATCAAAAACCCTACGTATATATAGGCGGTGTCCTTGGGGATTGACGTACTTGGAAATGTCAAATAGTTAGTCTAAAGCTTTGCACTTTACAATAAAGAGGATAACTGCTCGAAAACTTTTATAGCATCTTTTGAAGTATGAGCATACTTCATGGTTTTATAAAAATATGAAAAAATTTAGAAACATTTCTTTTTTTTGAACTATAATTTTGAGCTAAGTTTAAGGAAATGGAGAGCATTAAACTCTTCAAGAACTCATCTATAGAAATGTATTTTTGAAAAAGTTTGAAATCTGCTTGGAGTGTTCAGGGCATATTTTGGGAGTCGAAAAAAAAAAATTTAACCAATATTATTTCAAATTTAAAAAAATTATCATTTTTTAAATATCATACTTAATGTTTAATCAATTGGAAAAAAATGTAAGAATAGTGCTCTTATTGACTATCTTAGCTTCTATGCAGATAATTTTCTACCTGAAACACAAAAAAACCACAACCTAAAAAGACTCGAGAAGCTGAAGTTTTCAGGAAAAAGAATAAAAAACCAAATATTTCAAAGATTCATCCACTTCTGAGAAAGTATATACAGTAGATACAACATTTCTAAATTGAACAACAAACTTTGGAATATAAATTTTATTCCAGTCCAGTGTCAAGGATCATTTTTATTGACCCATTAAAAACCACATTTTATTTGTCGTTTTGTCTCACTCGGTTCACTGATAAAATTTAAAATTATGAATTCATCAAAATATCGTAAGTTCATTATTCATTATATACCAAAAAGGGAAAGCCATAGAATTTTTTCAAATATGAACTTTTACATTCCCTAGAGGGCGTGTCTTTGTACCTTTTAGTTTTTAAATTAATTCATCAGAAATAACTAGACCTTTCAAAAAATATGAAATCTGAAACATGAATATATTTTCAAAATCACATATTCACAATTTCTAGACTCTAAATTCCATGATGTCTTGTAATTTTTAGACTCCTGCGATTATTTTTGAACACGACATCAACATGAAATTTGAATCGATATAACCATGAAATGTTACTTTTGGAAAGATCGAATTTTTCATTTCATATGAAATTGATCAAGTAAGATTTCAACCACGCATTCAAATTATAGATATATAATTTTCCTAGCAATTTTTAAATCTGTGCATTAATGTATCTATTAAATGTACTTTCATGATTAAATACTTTTGTTCAACACCTGATATGACTATACTATTCATAAATTAAAAAATCTGAACAAACTCATATTCAACCTAATGCTTTTATGGGAAACCTGAATATTTCAATATTTGTTTACTCATTTTTCAAAAGTATACTAAAGTTATTGTTTGATTTTTTGAAAATAAAATATTTTGGAGCTTTTTAGAAAAAACTTTTGCTAATTAAAAACATTAACAAACACTTTAGAAAGTTTTAAATTATTTTAGAATGCCGATCTAAAAAGAGATTGCAACAAAAAAGTTTGCGCATAACCGTTTGTATAAAACTGAAATTAAATGAGCATATGAAAAGGAAATGAATAAAAAATAACAAATGAGAAAAAAAATTAGGTAATTTAGAATAATATAAACATGAATACCACACGAACAAAACCTAAAAAGTTTGAAATTTAATATCGTATTGACTTCACCAAAATAACTTAGATAGTTATATTAAAACATTTTTATGAAGTTACATTCACAAAACTACAAAACAACCGGTAACTTCACAGCTTTTAATATCGACTAGTTTTCATTATCTTATCAATTTTCCAAATCCCCATATATTTATGATTGCATTCCAGTTGAGGCATCACCTTCTCTTCACATCTTCATATTCTTAATCAAATTTTACTGTGTGAATTAAAATGCCTATATATTCGATCGTTTTTTGAAATTTTTGTAGTTTTAAACAACTAACTTGCTTGGTTTATATTTTTTTAGATTAACTTATTACACTATCTCAATTCATCAAATTTTTACAAATATAGATTTCATTTTATGTTGTATATGATTATTTAATTCTTCATTCAATTTCTTCAGTTGTTACATCTTTCAGTATTTTGTTTCATGATTACATATGACAACAGTTCATAAAATTTATTCACATTTCAGAAGTTATATAGCTTCACGAAAAAATTGCTACAGCTCGAAACAACGAAATTCAATAAAATTTTTTTGTTGTATTCGAATAAAAATTTGACAAAATATTTTATTTGAACGACAAAAATTTAAATTTTCGATAATTATTATCACATCAAATTTTTTGGTTCAGATGAGTTTACGTCATCAAATAAATACGAATCATTGTTGAGGATATTGATCATTCTTTGAATATTAATTTACAGCTAAATAAAGATAATCAAGTATATTATTAATAAAATTAATCAGTTTGATGTTAGTAAAATATAAATGAGAAAAGCCCAGCAAAAATTTTTACTTTGGACGAAACTTTTTGGAAAGATGTTTTAATCGCCAGGTTTGTTCAAACGTTCTGAAAAGAGTGCTTAGCGTCATAAAAACTTTGGAACACTAATACACGGTTTAATGTTATAATAAAACTTTGAATAAAATTTATGAACAGAGTAAATTATTGAAATAATACCACTAATGAGACAATAAAGTTGAGGTGAAACTTATAACAATCAAAATTGGAGTGAATGTAGATAGATAAATAAAACAAGAATACTAATAATAAAATAAAACAAAACTATAAAGACAAGACTTGATGAGAAAATTGGATAAGAGTCATGTGACACCATATCGAACTAATAATTATTCACTAATGGATTTTTGTTTAGTTAGGCATGGTTCGTTTTTCAACGTATGGTATGACTCCAATATTCACCATTTCATGTCATCCCCTACCGCCCATGGGAAGTGATGGTTTGGAACTTTATCTGACTGTCTAGACAGTTATATCATACATTATATATCATTTATAGACAGTTGAAATTTTTGACTATATATCAGATTGATGTCACTGTTTTCAACATTTGTTAATGTAAGTTAGGTTCAAAAAAATTTTGCTACTTCAAAAAAGTTTAATAACCTTTGTACACCAGTGTACCTATGACTCCAAAAGTGGCTGATCTACGTGGATTGGAATAGACCGCCACTCCAGCTAATGTATTAGACAAATTTTTTTTTCTGAATATAAATATTTCAATTTTTCAAGCCAAACATGAGAATCCAGAAGAAAGGTTTTTGGAGATTCTCTTATTTCCTAAAGATTTTCTCAAAATGAACATTATCAAGTGGAACTACAAATATAAGAACGTTACTGACTTCCATGTTGACGTTGTCAACTTTTGAATATCTGACGCTTAATTCATGACAGATAAGAAAATACATGTTTATTAAAACCTAAAAAAATTGGAAAAAAAACGATAATAATATAAAAATGAAGAAAAATTATTTTGGAAAAGTTAAACACAAAAAAAAATAAATGAATAGATAAAAGTGAAATATAAATAAATTATTTAAAAAAGAAGATGAATAACAATGAAAAGAAATAAATGAATGAAATAAAACAAAAAATATCTTCTCAGAGTTGTTTTTTCTGTTTAGTAATTTTTCAACGAATCCAAATTCGAAGATTTTTTATACATTTATTGAAACTTAAGCTATAATTTTCCCTAAATGTTGTCTCGCATGTAATTTTTGCATGTTAAGGTTAAAAAGAGAAAATTTAAATAAGCAATCGTATTTAACAATTCAATTCCAAAAAAATTATAAAAATGCAAATAATAATTGTAATTGGAATAAACTAAAGTATGATTGAACTATGAAATATCCAGGTTATGCCATTTCTAACTGAAATTAATTCGCGTTTCTTCATCAACAGCAGGTTTTCCATCTTAATATGGCGTTTTTCTAATAAATCTTTTTTATTGTCAAGTGGGGCTCTTTCGATTATTGACCAGGTGAATTTAAGACTGAAGTTAAAACTAATGGGTTATGCAGATTCCTAATTTCCAATTAACCTTTAAGTTGGTGAGAAAAAATATAGTGTCAATTGTAGAGCTTGGAAAAAATTTGTATTAAAAAGACAAAAACATCTACATCAGGTAAAAAAAGCGGGTCAAATGTTAGTAGATGTAGATGAGAATAGTGAATATTCTTGTGAAGTAAGAACCAGGGTCTATGAGAAATACTGTAAGATAATGAAGATCTATAACATTTTATGGCGAAAATGAGTTAAGAAATAACGAGAAAAGGAGACAGGGTGGGTTAAAATATTGGTCGGTTAAATAAGATGAGATAACAAATTTCACGTTCTTACAAGATAAGTGAGTAGGAAACTTACAATGATGCAGGTGCTCGGAAAGATTGAGTGTATCTAAAAACTTATTAGTGTACGAATGATTATCCATTGTTCAGAGACTATAAATTTCAATAATGAGCATTAATTCTAAACTCATTAATTCTTAGATAACTGCAATTGATCACAAGATTTTTAAAAATAATTTATAAATAATTTTTTAACAAAATTTTTTGAATATTTCATAAATCAAAATTGATTCATTTAAAAATAAATTCCTAATTTCTTAAATTAAATAAAAAAAATTTTAATAAATAGCTTGGAGAGGTTTCTCTAGAAGCAAACATAAAAAAATAAACCAAAAAGGAGTGTAAAAATTTGTGATATGAATAAATCATATATTGGCCAAACAAAAGTGATTGTAAATACCCGAATGAAGCAGTACAGGTCTGATGTTTAATCAAAAATGGTTGATTCAGTAATATCGGGGATTAACAATCATGCTCGCTTGGCACCCATGAAAAAAACTGCAAAACTTGAGAAAAATTAACTGGGAGACTCCTGAGATTTCACAAGTTGAAAAAGAAAAAAAATTTCACTACGAGAAAATCTCTTGGTGAGGGCGAGCCTTGAAATAAAAAAGCACAGTTCTGTTTTCAATGGCAATAATGACCCACAACTTATACTTAATACTAATGCCTGGGATCCAATATTAAAGTATTTGAAAAAAGTTGAACGGGACAATGATGTAAGGGGGACATAGAGATTAATTTCTCTTGCTAAAAAGTCACATCGTTTAGAAAATTATTTTTCTCTGAAGTACTCTTTTAAAAAAAATAATTATTTAGAATAATATCTTGCAATTAAAATAACTTATGTTTTTATGAATAATTAACTAATTCTTAATTATATCTTTTGAATTACTATATAACCAGAGTTACGATTTAATTTTTTTCGCTAACGTTTCATGAAAAGGCTAAGCTCAGCAAAAATGATAGCTTTGGGTTCTCAATAAATGTAATGAAACTTCCTCTTAACTGATGTTTCTCGTTACAAAATATTGAAGAAAGCACATACGATGTCTCTGAAAAGTTCACAGTGAATAGCGTGTTTTTGAAGCTATAAAAGTTGGTCATATGAAATATTTGCATGAAATGTTTTAAATAATTTCAAGTTATAAATAATTTTTTTTGAGTTAAAAATCATTCAAAAATTTTTTTAATCATATTTTGAGGAAATGGTCTTATATTATTGTCACATTTCAGTTGAAATATTACTCGAGGTATATAAAAAATTAGTCGAAGTTTAATTTTCTGTTGAATTTGTTTTTTTGGTTACATAATGCGGTGTCTAATTATTTCAAACATTAATTATGATGCGCATGTTGTTATTAGTTCTGTATAATATAATGAATTTTAAATTTAAAAAATATATTCCATTTATTTTCGTTGTTTTCATTTTCAACATCTTTACTTTTTATTTTTATTTTGTCAGTTTTTTATTGTTCATTCCTGATTGTTTTAATCTCATAATAAATTTTTTTTATATATTTTTCAAATTTTTATTGTTGAATTGTTGAAGGAAAATTAAATAGTATATAAGGAAGCAAATAGAAAAAGTCTGAAAATCCTTCCAAATCAATTATTCTAAAATTTATTCATAATCCAACTGCTAAAACAAATCGGGTATGTAAATTATAACTTCAAACTATGGAAACCAAAATTTTATGAGAACAATTTTATAAATCCTCATATTTTGAAGTTTACTGGCAAAATTTCTCTATATTGTTTTGATCGAAACCAGATCCGTTTATTTGTGATTTTTTCACTTTTGAATTTTTTATATTTTCATTTTCAGGATTCTGTTTTTCAAATTTTTTAATTATTTCACTTTTGAATTTTTTATTTCAGCTTGTTTATTTTTAGTTTTATTAATTGCTTTCTCAATTTTTTTTTCATTAAATTTGGTGCCCCCAAGTTGTTTGTTTTTCATTATTTTTCCAATTGTTTCATTAAATGCTCATTTAACTCAATTTACTTATGAAACATAATTCAAAAATTTTTAACGTCAGTTCATGAGAGAGTTTTAGTGCATTTATTGAGCAATCTTGTCTTACAAAAAAATGGAAGTACAAAATCCGCTACAAAAAATTCTTCTACTCATGAGTGCAATAGACTCCTAGAGTCTCCTTTGGAGGTTTTCATGACTGACAGTGGTGATAGCCGCGTGGTAGCTAAGGACATGAAAATAAGTTTTGAGAACCAAGGTGAGAACCCAAAAGTTGATTTTGCAATATGAGAACAACGTTTGGAGTAAGAAGACTGGCATAGTTGGCCCGTATAGTTCACTTTTAGTTATTTTTTTTCTTTGTCATGTTATCTCAATGGTCGATTGAAGACCCTTTTTAAATGTTTGGCTCCTCTTTTCAAAAATTCCTTTCTTGTCGGTGACCAACCTTGAGCCATCAGCATTGAGTGAAGATGAGCTTCCTGATGTCTGCGGTACATATAGGCACATGAGAGAGTCATAAAAGCTTTTCGTGTCGTGCAAAAAACTAATCTCGTTTTCTTTTTTTTGCTGAGACAAGCGTTTTGCAAAGTTAAGAGCTTTTTTGAACCCATGCGTTTATTGATATAGGTATTTGTTTTTCATCAGAATCTGGATCATACTCGTAATCTTCGTGAATCTCACTCTTCTTGATGACTTGAAAATAATCAGAAATGATGTGAAAACAATTCAAAAAGAAATGAATGAGATAACAACATCAAACATCAAAAGTAATGAAGTTAATGAAATGAAAATGAAAGAAAACAACTTAATATTATATAAGCTACAAAAAGAAATCAATATTTTCAAAAATTCATTTAAAATTTTCAATCTTATAAGTCAACTAATAAATAATAGCTTAAAAAAAGTTCAAAATAAAACTAGACCAATCTTGGTAAGTTTCAAAAACATGGATGATAAATACACATTCCCAATAACCTAAAAAATATGAAGCAAATGAATAATGAATGGAGAAAGTGCAAAATTGCACATGACTTCACTTCAACCCAAAGAAGTGAATACAAAAATCTCCAAAACAAAATCAAAGACCTCAGTAAAAACTTTTTTTTATATGTAGTGAGAGAAACCCCTCAAAAACTGTACTTAAAAAAAGTAAAGAAATTCCTATAAAAGAATCCAATCAGTGGAGTCCCTCAAAATCTGGGTTTTACAAAATGCAAAAAACCTTATAAACTCAACCTGCAACCCATCAAAAGGATCCAAGTATTCAAAAGAATTAAACTATTAAAAGTTACAAAATATTAATGCAAATAATTTAATTATAGGGCATATAAATATAAAAACAATTACGGCAAGTAATGCGAATAAATTTTTTTTCTCTCTAAATTTAAATATGTATCTAGTTAGTATATGAGCATTTATTAAAAAAAATTCGAAAAAGTAAATTTAAAATATTATTTTCACTGCTTCACATCATTTGTTTTTAAATATGCGTTGTTTTTTTCACCATTAAAATTACATAAACATTTGATGTATATTTCATACGTTTTTGACAAACCATCTAAATCTTGTCATTACCCTATCATCAGCTTTCAGCACACCTTTGATGGCAGCATTTGAAGCATTCCATACAATAAGATATAAATAGAGAATTGGTATTTGTTCACGTTTTATACAACGAAGTAATTTAGCTCAAATATTTTGTTAAGAAAAAATAATTGCAAATCATTTTTTATATATATAAAATTTTCATTCACTCAGAATGAAAACGAAGTGAAAGGAAATAATAGAACAAATACTAGTTGTTTTTTGAAAATCATTGGTGGAATAAAAGTTCACTATTATTATCATTCACTGATATTCATATGTAAATTCATGGTAGATAGTTTGTTTTCGAATTTTAAAATATTCTCTGTGATTTGAGCAAGTCAACTGACTTGAGAATGATGACCTTCGTATCAAATTTCAATTTTAGTCTTTGAGAACTCCTTTGTAAGTCATAGGTTTCACTGACTTTAATGCATTTTTTCTTGGTTTTAAGGGTAAAATGGATGAATAATATTGCAATATGCTCGAGCACAAACAATTTTTGCACTAGCACTCCAAGAAAAGAATGGCCAACACCAGTTTTTGGATCTTTTTCGAATTCTAAAAGAAAATATGCTCTGATTGAAAAGGTCAACACCTCCCATGTAACTTCTATAAATTATATAAATTATAAATACTATAGAATTTAGCATAGTATATTGATTCAATCATAACTTATTTTTTTCCATCTTGGTACAAGCGTTTGAGGACTACTTTTGTAGAGATTAGAAGCAACCATGACAGATTTGCTATCTCTCCACTTGACAACCAAGATTTTTTTGCTGAACACTTCTTGTATATAATTTCGTTCCTTTTCATAACAGATGACAACAAACATGCGTTTGCATTCTATTTTCTCTCAAAGTCCCTGCTGCGCCAATTTTCCATTCAAATAGTTTTTTAAGCACTATATTGTAACGTGGCCAAAACCTCTATCTGGAATTCTGGTTTGGTTTCCACAAGATAGTTCCACGTGAAACAAAGATCTTTCTTGCAAACAAGAAGCGCACAATTTGTAACTCAACCTTATTGGCATTGGAATATTTTTCATTCTGCTTACTGTAATATGGCATCATTATCTCATCTATGCTGCAATGTTCCGAGACATCGTTTTTTAAGCACACTTTGTTCAGGTGATCAAAAAGAGGACGTACTTTGTAAAATCTGTCATTGTTTATTTTTGAATTGTCGGCAAAATGCATAATCTGATCAAACGTGCTCCTTCTCATGACTTTGGCCACCAGTGTACCAAGGCAATCTCTTTTTTCTCACCATATATGTCTATACGAAGCTTGAAGTATTTTGAATATAGTAAATTAGCGAGAAACAGGCGGATATTTTTGGGTGAACTGCATTTCGAAGGATGAAACTTTTGAGAAACATATAAAATACTTTGACAACAAATATCTTCTTTCCATTCATCAGTCCAAAACAGATTTAAGCATTATTCAGAAGTTTCAAACTTGTAAATTTAAATTTGATTGTGCATATGAAGGTATTTCAGACGAGAGCTTCCATTGTATTTTGTGCTCCAACTAAGAAAACTTTTTTCTGCTTGCGTTTTTCTTTTTTTTTTTTCGACTTAAATTTTCATCGTCACTCAAATCAACTTCGCAGCATAAAAGACTTTAAGGAAATTTTCTGAAATTATAAGTAGCTTCATCATCGTTTGAATTTTCTGTATCACAAGTTGTTTGATATTTGCTTTTTCCATAAGTGGCAAAATTTCAAAAAATTTTTCTTTCTTAGTGTTGTTTTTTTAATATTTATTCGTTATTTTTATTTATTTTTTAATTGCATATTCATTATATTCATATTTATCATGTTTAAATTTGTTATATTTATATTTTTTATAATCATATTATATTTTATTCATATTATAATTTATTTATATTTAATTCATTTATATAATATTTTATTAATATTATCATATTTTATTTTTTTTATTTTTATACATTTTCTAATTATCTTTTATATTATCATATTATTTTGTTTATCATTAAAAAAATTATTGTCTGACCAAAAGTGGCTGAACTTTCTTCAATGCCCACGGAAAATGAGCATTTGATTACTAATGGTTTGATTGTGAAAATGACTTCAAATAATTGTGAACCCTATTTCATTATAAATAAAAGTTTTGAATTTTTTAAAATTTAATAGAAAACTTTACAAATAATTTTTATCATGGTTTATTACGAAGATATTATATATTAGATAAATAAGAACTCTAAATAGATCGTTTTCTATTATATATTTTTAAAAAATATTACTGTGTTGAAATAATAATTATAATGAAAATATAAATTTTTTTGGCATTGAAAAATTTTTTAAGTTTGAGTTTGAAGCGAAAAAATTTTTTTCATCTGGTGGTTGATTTCAAATGTGAGCTGAAATTTTAAAAAATATGGTTGAAACTTTTTTTCAATATGAGTGATGTTTGAAAAATGTATGTTCAAATTTTCAAAAAGATTCGACCAATACGAACAACGCTATCAAATTTTGAAAATGTTACACTTAACAGACGTTCGGGAAGTAATGGGTTAATGAAATTTCGACCTATGAAGTAAAAAAATATTGGAAAGCTGACAATTTTATTGGAAGAAAAACAAAAAATTAGAAAAATATATGTAAAAAACCCCTTTCGAGGTGCGAAATTACTATACAGCCAGCTTGGTTTTTGGGTCTTTTCAGTGTTAATAGTTGATTAAATATTCTTTCTTTTTTATTACTTTGAGGCACTTTGTTGACATTGAGTCAATTAGTTTTTTTAAGTACACAAGTGAAAAATTCTTCCAAGCAAAAAGTATTTCTTTCTTCAAATCTTCCTTGTTCTTGAAACTCTTTCCGTTTTCTTAGATAATTTGCCCGATTGACCTTCAAACATTTTCTATTGGGTTCAAATCAGGAGTACAAGCTGACCAATCTAATATGGCGAAATTCTCCTCCTCCATCCAGCTTTTAGAGCACTTTGAAGTATGGATGGCTTATCTTGCCGAGAAACCCAAGATTTTTTCTCATCATTTTGGCAATATGGAAGTAAGCATTTTTGTAAGATAGCAATATATGCTTTTGAATCTTGTCTTGTCTTAAAACGCCAAACGTGTTTTATCGTTGGCGCTTATAGCTTCCCACACCATTGAAGAACCCCCCGGATTGTTGTTTTAAGAACAACTTTGGAGAGCGCCTCGAATCCTTCCAGGGGTACTGAAACCTAGTAGAACCGTCCAAAGTGAAGTTTTTCTCATCACTTAAAAGGATTTTTGTCTTCTCCAACATTTCATTCAACGTCAAATGCCCCAAAGCAGAATTAACATCAAACGCTTATTCTACAGGAGTACCCCAAGTTTCTCTTCTTGGACCACTTTTGTTCACTTCATAGTCAGCTGGTTTGGGAAAAACAGCAGCCTTTTAAAATTTAAAAATTCTTCAATATCCCGACAACACTCAATTATATGGGCATTGGTTAATAAATGAAACTCAACAGTTCAAAAACGAAAGTCATTAGGTTTTCAACATGCAAAAGTATATGCAAACTGCCAACTCAACCAGTTCATATTTTAAATGATCACATAATTCCTTCTGATTCGGTTGAGAATCTTGGTATCTATTTCGACAGATCTAAGCATAGAGACTCACATAAAAAAATTATTGCAAATGTCATTTGCATCATTGAGAAAAATAAGAAGCATTAAAAACTACCTGAACCAATAGTCACTCAAAACACTTATATCAGCCTTGATATTGAGTCGCATTGATTATGGAAACATTGTACTAATGGGATTACCCAAATTACAAACCCAGAAAATCCATAAAAAACACAAACGCCAAATTAATATCAAGAACTAGAAAATTTGATCACATAACTCTTGTCTTAGAAAATCTACACTGACTGAAAATTGAAGAAAGAATTCAATACAAGATTATATAACATGTATATAAATGTCTCAAAATGAAAAGTTCCTCATATCTTTCATTGAATATATCAACTGTTTCTTCATTGTCTGAAAGAAAAAGATTTAGATCATCGAACACAATGGAGATAGCAAGAGTGAAGGCTAACACCATTTTCGGGAACCGAAGTTTTGAAGGTGCTGCACCAATACTTTGGAACAATCTCCCAAATCACCTCAAAACCATGAACTCTACAACAACTTTTTCCAAGAGCTCAACAACTAAGCTCATGAATAAGTCTTATAATCTTAAAAAATAAATTTAGGTTTAATTTCTCAAATATTTTTTTTTTCAGAAAATCAACATAGTTAGAAGAAAGGAGGAGTAAATGAAAGGAGCGACTGGGTGTGTGTGGATTAAAGGATGGAACGTGAGGGACAATGAAGAAAGAAGATTTATCATATTTTGACTGAGTCTTCATAAAAATAAATCTTCTAAAGTAGTCTTGAAGATTTAAACAGTTTTATGTCACTATAATAATATTCGTTATTTGTCTGTCTGTTTGTTTGTTTGATTGATTATCACTTCATTTTGGTGTTTTGTCTTCTGTATTCCAAGCGGCAGAGATTTCTAATAACACTCGTTTCATACATGAGTTTTTTCTTCAAACCAATGTTTATTCCTTAGACGTTGAGTGGCTAAGCTCATTCGTTTTAGCAATTTCTTCATTTTTCTCGAAAGTTGTTTAGAAGGCTCGTTAGATCCTTGTGACGGCATTACTCATCGGCCATGCATATTAAAATTTTTTTGAAATTTTTATATCGACGATTCGAACATAGAATAATAAAGTCATGATAATAATAACTTCATAGAGACAATTTTTAACTCTGACGCTGACGAATGTTGGACTTTTATAAAATTTTCTTAAAAATTCTATTTCAAAGAAAAATTATATTAAATATTTGTCACAATGTATTGTTGCTTGTATGATAGACTCATGCTGAATAGTGTATATTCGTCATTCCGACTCCTCAAGAGGCTCCTACAAGCCTATATAAACTCTCGAAGAAGGTACCAAGGCAGTGTCTAGAAGTTGAATTACTACCTTCTCATCAAAAACTTGTTCGAAATTTAGCTGATAGCTTTTAAAATCGTATCAAACACGATGCTTCTTAGTAAGAAATTAATTTCACTTTTATTGATATCATTCGTGGCAGTTGATTGCCTTCTTACCAAGCACCTGAAAAAATCTTCTAAGTTATTTTATATATTTTCATAACTATATGAAAAAAAAACACATAAAAATTCATGGAGAAATTTTGAAGAACATAATGACTAGCCTCTTGCAAAAACGATTTGAATCACATCTTTTTACTAACTAAATAATAACACGAAGCTTTTTTTGTGGGTAGTTTCTGTTATTAGTATATAGAAACTCGTATATGTCTGCAAGAAGTAACTACGCACC
>OZ038326.1:7605887-7641605 GCA_964035795.1 Pterobdella sp. o SKG-2022 | reverse complement strand
ATAAAGACTAAGGAAGTAAACCCCTACAGATAAATCCGGAGAGATACGCCCGTTAGGTCTTGTCAGGTCATGCATCTAGAAGAGGTTAGCTTCAAAATAAAACCTGCAGCACTTTTGTATCCAATGATGTTAACTTGTTTTTCTTTTTTGACAATTAAAACTGTGCGGAGTGAGTGGGATTGGTTGAGTGCGAAGCCTTTCCTCACTATAAAAAGCATCAGGCACAGGCATTGCTTTGTGAGCGTGTGGTATGACTGGCTGTAGCCTTAAACGGCACCTTTTTCTTTATGATGGGTCAAAATGATAATTGCATCAATGGCAATAAGGGCTCTAGAGACTGTGTAAGTTCCATTGTCTGGCCCGGCAGGTGTCCCAGGGTATCGCAGCCTGGGCTCGGTCGTAATCCAGCTTCTGCGAAAAAAAGAATAAAAAACATGTTGATTGGCTGCTGGAATGTTTGTACGCTTTCAGATTTTCCAGCATCGAGTAAGCGTCCTGAAAGACGCACTGCTTTAATCTCTAGGGAGCTTCAACGCTATGCCATAGACATCGTGGCATTATCCGAAACCCGGCTGACAGGTGAAGGAAATGTTTCAGACGGAGGTTACACTTTCTTTTGGAAAGGTAAGCCGCATGGGAGTAAAAAAGAATCTGGTGTGGCTTTTGCAGTTAAAACTTCTTTCTTATCTAGAAAAGCTGCCTTGCGGTATAAATGACCGACTTTTATCAATGAGAGTTCTCTTGACTCGTGGTCAGTATGGTACTTTTGTAAGCGTGTATGCACCAACATTACACACATCAGAAGAAACAAAAATGGCTTTCTACCAAGGCCTGAGGCAACTTGTTGCTAAGATCCCTTCGGCCGATAAAGTCGTTATACTGGGTGATTTTAATGCAAGAATCGGAAAAGATGCAGAAACTTGGCACGTTTTAGGTAAACATGGCGTCGAAAAACTTAATAGCAACGGCTTAATGCTGCTACAATTCTGCACGGAAATGGGGTTTCAGGTAATCAACACTATGTTTCAAATGAAAGACAAGTTCAAAACTACCTGGATGCACCCTGGCTCGAATCAATGGCACTTAATAGATTTTTTGTTGGTCAGAAGGCGTGACATAGCTGATGTACAAATCGTCCGTGCTATGCGGGGTGCTGAATGTTGGACTGACTACCGACTTGTTCAAGGTAAGTTGAACTTTGTGGTTAAGCCTAGGAACCGTAGTTCTGGAAACAAATTATCTAAACGCCTCAATGTAGCCGGTCTAAAAAATGTTGCTGTTAAAGAAAAACTAGTAAGGGAAATGGAAAATATATCCTGCAAAAATTCATGGGAAAACTTTAAGGTTTCTGTATATAGCACTTGTGAGAGAATACTGGGCTTTAGAAAGCGTAAAAACCGAGACTGGTTTGATGAAAACGACGTGACAATACAGTCATTACTAGAATCTAAGTCAAAGGCATATAATGCTTTGTCCAAGTGCGTGACCGGTTCTCATAAGTTATTCAGTTTGAAATCCAGGTTTGATTCCATCAAAACCGAAATACAGCGTGAATTAAGAAAGATGCAAAATACTTGGTGGAGTAAGAGGGCTGATGAGATCCAATTAGCAGCTGACACTAAGAACACCAGAGTATTTTACAGTCTATTGCGCGAGATTTATGGCCCTTCTAGTTTCTATATCACGCCTTTGAGAAGCAAAGATAATAAGCATCTCATTCGCGACCCATTCGGCATCCTAAACAGATGGAAAGAAAACTTTGACGTTCTTCTAAATAAACCTTCAGAATTCAATTCAGAGTTAGTTGAATCTATTCCAACTAAATCGGCTGAAGACGCTTTGGGTGAAGAAATTACAGCACAGGAAGTGGAAGAGGCAGTTCAAAAACTGAACTCTGGTAAATCCCCTGATATGAACGGCCTTCTTGCAGAATTCTTTCATTGTGCTGGTCCAGTGTTTATGAGGCGTCTGACTACTCTATTACAAACAGCTTGGAGAACTGAGACTATTTCCGAGGACTGGAGAAACTCTTTGTTAGTTGTGCTCTATTGATGAATTCGAATAGTCTTGATAGGTAGCATCTTGTCAAGAATTGTTGAAAGTGTAGAATTGTAAAGTTGAAGAGCTGAGTCAACATCAAGCTTAGTGGCAGAATCTATGTAACTTTTCAAGTTCATGAGCAAAACTCTCAAGATCCAAAATTTTCCATTGTCTTACTTTGAGTTCAATGTAGATAAGTAGAGGCTTTGTTAGCAAACATTTCCAGATTTATAGTTTGTGATCTGATATGCCTGTCTCATAGTACTTCATTTTAAATTTCTGTTTACAGGCCACAACATCAAGCCATCCACCTAATTTATGAGTTGGTTGGTTTATAGATGAATGAAAATTATGAAGAGTGAGAAGGTTAGAAAGATTTTGAGTAAGTGTATCATCAGCTTGTTCCAAGTGAAAGCTAGCCTCCTAAGATTATAACTTCTTCATTGTAGGTTGACAAGGTGTTCATGATCTTTGAAAAATCATCATAAAACCCACAAGAAGCATAACCTGTTCGGTACACAACCAAGACAATAACAGATCTTGACTTAGAGCTGATTCTAACTCAGATGTGCTTAAAATAAATAGACTGTTTAGCGACATGCAGTTGCAAAAGTTCAAATCCAGCATTGATAACAGCTGCGACTCTTCCATGGTTGGTAGAAAGTTTATTGATTTTGTCAGGCTTCCCTTGTCGTTCCTGTTCATGAACTTTCATACCTTCCTGTCTGAGTAAGCTGATACAAACTGATTCTAAATCATGCCATGCTTCAGCTAAAAACAATCCATCAATTTTCTTCATTTTCATTATTTCGAAAACATCCTCGACCTTATTATGTAATGATCTGATGTTGAGAAAGCCAAAAGAAATAGGAGAATCTTTCTTTACTATTTCATGACGGTATGCAGAAGGCCGTGAAAAAAAAATAGACTGAAGATGTTTTCGTCGTCTTTCTTGAACTTTTCGGCCAGCTCTGTTTCCGCGGTAGTGCCATCTTTTTCGATTTCTAGCTATTTCTAGGCCTTCTATATGTCGTTTTATTTTGTGACTTAAAACCACTTCATGGTTTTTGAAAAGATTCAAATTATCAATATTGACAAAATAATAACTATATGAACTATTCAGAAATTATTTATAAAAAAGAAATTTTTAAATAAAAAACGGTTAACTTCCCCCGAAGACGAGAAAAGTCCAGGAAATTGAAATCTTCCAACTTCCAACTGCACACAAATAATAGCTTTTTTCAAAAGTACTCCAAATATCTAATTTTTTTAAAATCTTTTATACAGGTTTTGATCAAATTTTTTACGAACAAATGTGATGGCAACCGTAGTCTACGGCGCCAACCAAAGAAAATCACATGGAATGTTAGAAGCTTCAAAAACCCAGAGTTCTTAGAGCACGTATATAATGAAAGGAAAAAACAATATCAGTTTGATGGGTCTCACAGAAACAAGATGGAAAAAAAAAGTGATATTGAAGATGATAGATTTAGTATTTTATATTCAGGAGATGAAAAGAGTCAGCGAGGAGTAAGTTTAATGATTTGTGAGAAAGGTGCAAAAGCAATGAAAAAACTGGAGTGATAAAATGATGTAAAGTTTAAAAGCAGATATAGTTGACATAAATGTAGTGGCCAACTTCAGCTTATAATGATAAAAATGTGGAAGAAATCTATGAAAAAATAGAAGATGGGAGGGTTACCATACAGAGAGTAAACCATAATCTTGGGAAAAAAGCAATGATGGGACAAGAGAGTGATGGTGTGTTTGTAGGAGATCATGGTCTAAAAACCAGAAATGAGAGAAGCAGGCTTTTGATTGAATACGGTCAAATAAATAAGCTTTACATCATGAATAACTAGTTCAAACATCCAAAACGGCAAATATATACAAAAGAAAACACTTGGAGAATGCAACTGATACCAGCTGGCTTACATTCTTGTACAAAAACGTTACAAAAACAGCGTAAAAATACCCATGCTTATGTAAAAGCAGACAAAAAATTAGATTACAGCATGGTTATGATGAAAATGCGTTTACGTTTGAAAAGACCACAACGAACAAAACAACGATTATTTTGGAAAAAAGAAGTTTTAAAAAACTGTGAAATATGGGAGAATTTGATAAAGAAATAAGCAATGCACTGATTAAGAAATGTGGTCAAATAAACGACGTAGAAAGCCAATGGTTGCGTTTAAAAAAAATAATGATGCAAGGGGCAATGACAACGCTTGAAACTAAAAATAAAAAAATTTTCAAAAGCCATGGATGACAGAAAGAATGGGAAGGTAGGTTCTAGAGAGAAAGTGATGGAAAGAAATAGCAGCTGAAAAAAGAAAAAGTATGTACAGAAGAGTGAACAACGAGCTCAAAAGAGAGACTGATAAAGCAACGAATTGGAATAGCTAAAAATGTCCTTACTTATCTGAAATAATTCTAACAGGTGGATTCAGACAAGCTACCAAGAAGAAGCTGGTCTAAGACCCTAATGTAGCCTGTGGCAGCATATATATCAGAAATGTGGACCGTTCGGAAGCTATAAAAGTGTGGGTTTGGAGAAAAATGGAGAAAGTGAAGTGGACTGGCAAGCTGACCAATGAAGAAGTCCTAAGCCTGGCTAATGTGAGCAGAGAATTAAAGGCACATATAAAAAGTAAAAACCCAGATTTTTTTAGAAAATTTTCTGAAGATTGCCTTGAAAAGAAAAATGGAAAATAAAGATCAAGAGGAAGAATGAGGAAATAAATGCTGGATGACTTGATAAAAAAAGGCTTGTAGCCTTGAAAAGAAAGAAGATAGAAGAACATGAAACCACCTGATTTGAACAAAATGCCAATAAAGAAAAACTAGGATGATGATGAAAAAGGTGAGATTTCATTTGAATCGAATGAATTATTGCAATCCTAATTGTTTTTATGCTTACCATATGACAGAACCATGCGTAAGCTTGAGAAAAATTTCTTTCATCTATAAAAACTCAATAAATTTCATAAATTTTCTCAAACAAAACAAACTTATAAGCATTTAAAGAATATGTTAGGAATGAAGAAATTTGTTAATTTATTTAATGATTATAACTATCGATGTAGATTCTGTCATTGTTATAACACCAGACCATGGTCAAAAAAAAAGCATTTCATATATATAATCGGTGTCATTAGTGTTTTTCTCATACTTGAAAACGTTACTTTTTTGACCAAAAGCTTTTTATTTTTGCGTTTCAAATTGTGATTGCAAATAAAAAATTACAGTTTCTGCAATGAAATATGAACTAGTAAGCACTCGTAACATTTATAACATTGCACACTTTTTAAAAACAAGATTTGAAACATTCAAGTTGGCAAGATGTCAAAAAGAAATAATTTTTTGGTCCAACTGAATTGAAGTTTTATTATTCCATTACTTCCCAAAGGTAATCTTCAATAATTTTTTTCTTATTTTTAGCATGTACTTCTCGTATTCTCAAAATAATTTCAAACAATTACTTTGTCTAATTTTAAATTATTCGGGTTCTCTTCATTTAAAACTGTTCAACCTCAGCACATTTTTTATTTAATCTTCTCATTAGCCTATAACCCATTCAACCATTTGCAGGTAATTTTTTCATTTTTAAATGCAAAAACATTACACCTCAAAGTTTAATGTTTTTGCTGATCATATTCTCTATCTTCAATAATGTGCTTTATAACACACTAATTAGTTGAAAGTCTTCAAACAAATTGCAGAAAAATAATTTATTTCAAATTTTAAAATCTGATATCTTTAAAATAATAATAAATACCTAGTACTGGAGCTTCTAATATTGAAGTTTAAAAATATTATATTTGAAAAAATAGATGGGGTGATATAAGAATGCCTAATGAAAAAGTTCAAATTCCACATGAATTATGTAAAATACTCGAGTTATTTTTGAATTAAAAAAAACAAAAACTAATATTTTTATATTGAAGATTCCCAGAATGCATAGACTTAGAAAGTTTTCGAATGCAGTTTTTTTCTTATCTCAAAAACTAATCTGAATTCCTAAAGCTGAATAACAAACAATAATTGTACTGGTAGATTTTTTTCGTTGAGTATGGTGAGCAAAGAAGAAACGATGAAGAAAATAGCAGCTTGTTTGACGTTGTATGAAAACACACCTAGAGATGGATTCAATTTTTTGTAAGTAGTTACATTTGTTAATCACTTCAAGTTACACTATCTTCCACCCTTTATGCTAAAATTTTTCTCCGCTTTTTTTAATGATTTCTTTGAGATATGTTTGAGATGTTCTATAATACAAAATAAGCTTTTTCTCACCAACAAATCTTTTTAGAATTGTAACGATTACAATGGAGTGAAATTACAAAAGGCTTCGTGTAGTTCATTTAATAGTGTTTTGATTTTCGTGCTAAGCTTTTTCACGATTTTTAATAATTGAATTCTACTCAAAAAACCTCTAAGATATAATTAAAAAATTGTTCATTAATAAAATTATCCCATGAGTTTTCATCAAATTTAAACAACAGAGACATCTTTCCGGTCCTCAGAGACCCGGTTCTCTATAACAACTTGATAGATCTAATGGTTGAAGAAATCACAACCAAATGCCCCAAACCCAATGCTATTCTGGGTTTAGAGTCCAGAGGCTTTCTTTTTGCTCCTTCGATTGCTTTGAAAATAAATACAGCTTTCGTGCCTATAAGGAAAGCTGGGAAGCTTCCAGGAGAAAAATTCTCTGTTGATTATGAGCTGGAATATGGAAAAGTAAGTTTTGAAATGTATTCATTTGTTGGTAAACTTTGAATACGACTTTGTAAAAATTTGAGTAAACGTTTCAAAATTTTGTTAACTATTTTTACTTCTTGGTTACTGAAGGATAGTATGGAAGTGGCGAAAGAGAGTGTGAAGGAAAGGGATGTGGTGGTGATAGTGGATGATATACTGGCCACTGGAGGTTATCAGCTTTAAAAAATCTGTATCAACATGTGCATTTCAATTAAAGTTACTTTATATTCAAATGATTCGATAATATCCTCTATGGTATGAAAACAAAAAATTATGACCCAACAATTTTCCAAAAGTATCTGCTGCCTTGATCTTGTTTGTATTATTAAATATCTTTTATATTTATGAATTTTTGAAAACAATAATTTGTCGGCCTATGGTGCTCAACTGGCAGAACTTCAGGCTATTATCTAGTTATGTTCGTTCCCTATCAAAAGTTGGCACTAGCTCTTTAGTGTTGTTGCTAAAGTAAATTTGTAGCAAGGTTTTTGGAGTATTTGGAGATTGATTCATTAGTGGTACATATCGATTCAACTTCTTTATAGCTCCATCCACTTATCTAAGTGGGCTCAAATAAGTTATGCGAAATGAAACACGTTTTGAACGTGCACTTGGTAGCCTTCAACTTAGCAGTCAGTGCTTTTAAGGAATTTTTTTTCTGACGCTAAAGTCGTTCTAAAAAACTATCTGAATGTTATTTCACGCAAGAAAAAGCTTAAAACTAATTGTAGCTATGTACCTCCATTACACCCATAATTTTTAACACGTGACATGGATGAAGGTACTTTGAAGGCTGCACTAAAACTGATGCAAATGGCGAAGGTGCAAGTGGTGTGCATGTGTGTGGTTGTGCGTCTCAAACACTTCACCGACCAACAACACTTCAACGCTCCTCTCCTGTCCATGATGCTGTATTGAAGCTCTAAGGGTTACGTCGCAAATTTAATTTTGTTATTGAAAAACAATAGGTTGACTTCATTCTTTTGAGCAAGTCTAACTTACTCAACAAAAAACAAGTATCTACCAATTTCAATAGAAGCTTTAATTCTTTGCATTTAATTTAGTTTAAAAAAAATTTTTTTCTGAATATCTATAAAAAAAATTTATTTTTCAAAAAACTTATTCAATACTAAATTTTTAAGAGTATATTGATAAAATATGGCATATCATTGAATTTATCACAGTTGAAACGAAAAACATTCAGTGAACATTTTATATGTCGACATCACATTCTCTCTTGTCTTTCATTTGAACAGAATTGTCTAGCGAACAAATTATTATTTATCGGAAATTTTATATTCGAATTGTATTAGCAATTATTAATAATTATTATTTAACAAATTCGCTATAAAATAAATAAAAATGTATAACAATATTATTATATTAAAAATATGATCATATCACACGATTATATCCAATTAAAATGAGTCAATGCAGCAATTGGTTTTTGGTTCTATGCACTTTGAAGCACGATAACGAAGAAGTGATGATTTGAGGAGAGTGGAATGGAGAAAACCAGCTCAAAAGACTCCCATTCCCAAAAACTTCTCGGTAGTTTGCCAGTCCCCCAGAGTCATCCTGCGTTCTTTTCAAACCTTTCTTTATTTCTATTGCCTGAAAAATTTCGCCTACATATCAATGTATTGATTTAATCAATTATTTGTGAAAGAGTTAACATAATTCAATTTTTTGACATTTTTTTGTATGGTTCACTAATTAGTAAAGCTAAAAATGTTTTCGACTTCTAGACTTAAAATCTGGATTTTAACTTCATTCGATATGGTTCGTCATCATAAAAAACTAATAAAACTTTTTCAGCTTGTTTTAAATTTCAATTTTTTTTTGAACTTGATAACCATGAAGCACAATCTTTGTCATTAAAAGAGTCTATTGAAATTAACATCAGTCCTTTCTTATTTGGTAGTATAACCGGTCTTATATGAAAACAAAATGATGACTTCGATGTACTGTGATATATTGACGGCCCCTATAGCTCAATGGATGAGCATTAGACTAATTATCTAAAGTTACCGGGTTCGATCCCACGTGGGCCGAAAATTAGCACCTGTTCCACAGCGTGTTTTCGCTACATTAAATTTGTAGCAAGCGCTTTGATCTATAAAGAAAAGCGCTTTATAAATACCGCATTACATTTATGAAGCCCTTTTTCTTATAGGTCAAAGCCCTTGCTAAAAATTTAACGTAGCAAAAATACACTGTGGAACAGGTGCTAATTGTAGGCAAGTTATTGGATCAATCTTGGGAACTTTAAATAATTAGTCGAATGCTTCATCAGCTGAGCCGACAACTTACATACTAATATATAATTAGCATTCCATCAAGCATAAGAGCAACCGTCAAGTTGTAATGGATGGAGTAGCACTGTCTACAGACCATCACCAGACTAAAAACACAAGAACACAAGCACAAAATGAGAAGGAGGAAAACGAAGATGTGGTCTTTTATCAAAGGCTTCAATATCATTTCTGTGAAGATGTTTTGTAGTGGTTATGATTGTATGGAAATATTATGTTTTCAACTTGAATCTTAACCTTAAAAACAATATTTTTTTTTTCTTTCAGCATAAAATTTTTTATTCAACCGCCAAATTTAGAAATAAACAAAATTGTTTAAATTGTTTGTAATAATCAAAACAAAAGATTTCTGCTAATTTTCTTGAACTTGCGAGAGTACCTAGCACCCTGAAAGCATTTCCTCTCTGAATGGCCATACTAATAGCTTGAAGTAGAAAGGAGGTTGACCGCGGTTCTCTTGTTTCTTGAGTTATTTTTTTTCCCGATCTCTCTTATCAATCTTAGTCCGTTTGGACCCTAAGAACCAAAAGTTTCAACTCCGATTGGTATAACTTCATAATCCGCTGAAAGGTTGCGGTATTTTGTCAGCTTAGCTGTCTCCGCGCTTTCAGCTACTTTTCCTGGAATAGCTGAAGAAATTTGTATGTGGCTGGGGGCGATGGTGTCACTACAAGTGAAATCCCACACCATAGTACTAAACGTAAAGCGCAGCTGATTCTTAGTTGAGATCCGTTCATCTTCAAACCCAAAGAAACTATAGAAATGGCATTGAGCCAGGAAGAGGATTGTTTTGAAAAGACAGCCAGCAGCTTAGCTTTTTTTAAATTTGATGATGAACTTGAAATCAGTTTCTTATGCTTCAGCTTGGCATACTGCATATCCCAGGCAGCTTGAACACTAGGATTACTTAGAAAACTGCTGTTATTTCAAATTTTTTCCAAATAGAGAATCCTAGTAGAGTTGTAGTACGAATTGTCTAAAATATAGTAGAAATTCGGTAGGAACTTTTTAACATGTATGCTGCAAGCGTGAACTGAAGATAGAAATGCAGGAAGCGATAAGTCTATGCTGATCTTACACCCAGCCCTCCTAGGTCTACAGGCAAAGTTGATTGAGTCCAATTTCTGTCTGAAAGTTTGATGTGGATAACTTTTTCAAATGATGTTTTTAATAAAGCGTCATATTCTTTTAAAACTTTAGAATTAAAGCATGGAGCAGAACGGAGAAGGTAGGTTAATTTTGAAATTGAAAAACTATGTTTCAAAAGAAAAAATGCATCGTGGGGATCGATTTCCATTAATCTCTCTGTCATTCTTTTCAAATCTAATTTATGGGATAAAAATGTTTCAATTGTTGATTGATGAATTGGAGAACCTAATAGGAATAGATTATTAATTTCTAAATGCTTTATTCCTGAACTTAATGAATTGAACTTAGTTAAGATATGTGGTGATTGATCATTCGGGTTAAATAAAAAACAATTCGCATTTTGAAGAGTTTGTTTCAAGTCCAAAAGTTCCTTTGGCGTTTATAATTTTATTAAAATCCGACAATGCGTCTTCAGCATTTCCGGCCAAAGTTCCATCATCTAGGTACCAAATGTTTAGTTCACTTTTACATTCATTAATCAAGTTTTGGATGGCAAGAGAAAACAAAAATGGGCCCAAAGGATCCCCCTGTTGTACACCTTCTTGAGATGAAAGGAAGCTGTCTCCATAGAAAAGAATGGAGGGACAAGAATATGTCTGCCAAACAATTGCTTATATAGTCGGTAATTGCTTTTTAATTTCCTTAAGAACTACGTCCCTTCTAATTGAATCAAACGCCATTTTAAAATCTATTTTCAAACTTATTTCATTTTCAGAGTTGCAGCCATGTTGATTTTCATCGAAAATATATTTTCTAAGTGAATGGGCGGCTACTTCGGCTAAGTTGATGAGGTTTGAATAAGGCTGATAAAAAATTTGACAATTTTTGCATTATAGTTTTTGCCACGAGCCTTCTTAGAGTATTTCCCACTGCACTGGGTCTTACTCTGCCGTAAGGTTTGACAGACCTAATAATAAAGCACCATAAAAACTCGGCTGAACCTCTGCAGGAATATCACCCTGTAAAACAATTTCAATGAAAAACTTAGCAATGGCTTCCAGAAGGTCAACTCCACTTTGTCCTTGCGATTCTGCAGTGAGATCCTTGAGATGTTGTAGAAGCAAACCGTCTAGACCGCCACTGCTGCCGTTTTTAAAACCTTTAATACCTCTTTTAACGTCTTCAGCTTGTAAACTTTTGGCGATTTGTTCTTCGGAAGGTGGAGGAGGGAGGTTTGAGTTTTTATTAATTTTCGGATGTTTGAGTTCTAATTTTTTTAAGATTTCTGGGGTATTTTCAAGTAAGTTATCATTAGAAGAAATTATCCTGACTGCCACTCTTATATCACCACAAGCCAATTTAGAAGACACCATTTTAGCCCATGTGCGGTCAGTTTTCATTTTTGATTTTTTGTTGGTTGTTTTACTCGGTTAAGGGAATGGATTTTCTGAAAAGTCACTTATCTGTCTGTTAATGATTGTCGCTAAAGATTTTGACTTTTTGCTGCTTCTATTTGGGTCGAGAAAGCAATAACTAAAAAGGTTCTTCCAATTTGTTAGACTATTTTTCGCAAAAATTTTGTTCAAGATACTTGTGAGGAGGTTACCTGCTGGAATTCGTGAAGCTTTCGGCACTCGTTTTAAAACAGTATCAACACGCAAGAATGAAAAAGGGAGGTTAGAAGGTTGTGTATCATTTATTATTTTGGGAGTGTAACATGGACCCAACCAAACATTCAATGATTTAGACCGGTTTTTTGTAAGCTTGACACAAGTAGAATGATACCATCCCATACATTGGTCACTTCGAATCCACAAACGTTTCTTTGATTCTTTTTTGTTTAACCCGCATCTTAAAAAAGTTCTGAGATCGTCTTTGATCTCTGATGAATGCGAGTTTTGTGGTAAATTTTTTAATTTATCTGCATTATCTATATTGAGAAGAATATTTTCGTAAACATTTTTCGAAGAGACATAATCAAAGGAGTTTAGTTTTTCTCAGCTTTCCAAGTTCATCTAGTTTTGAATGAATCACTTCACCGTATTCTTTAAATAAATAACAACTTGAGTTCTTTTCTTGAAATATCCAATATATAATCAATTCAAATAACTAAACTGAAAAAAAAAATTTAACAATAAACAATGTATAAAAAATATTATAAGAACCATTAATTAATTCATATTAATTTAAAGCAAAAAGAAGAAAACTTTGTAGTATAGAAAATTTTTTAATTGAACTGAATAGACATATAAAAATCAAACAATCTGAAAACTCAACCAACCATCATCTCTAGCAAGGGAGTAGATGAATCGATAACTGATGAGAATTCCATCAAAAAGTGATATGACAAACAGGTATGACTGTATGGCACCAAAATGATAACAATAAGATAAATAATATTAAAAATAAAAATAGTAATGATAAATGGCTTGAATAAAATGCATAGACATTTTTTGTGGGACTTTGCCGTTAAAAATAAGTTTCATTTATCGCTCATATATTTTGCTGAATTTTTATAGAATTTACTCAGTTTCATCACTTTATTTCAACAAAAGTTGTTCAAATAAATTAGAAAAAACATTTTTATATACAAACTTTTGGTTTTTGTTGAGTTTTATTTGAACTAGCGTTTGTTTACGGATATAACACCTTTTCTCTTTGTAAGTAAGCAAATATTTTTTATAAACTATTCATTTCATATTTTTTAACTATTTGTTCATTCAGGATTATTTTCGATTTATAAAAATAGTTAACTAAAAAAAATAACTAACAGATTCAAACTCAAATATAATACAAAAAATGGTCATAACAGCAGAGCCAAACAGCTGCAAGAAAACGGATAGAGGAAGAGATGGATGTTATCAGAAAAAACTTCTCTAGAATCATAAAAATAAGAAACAACAGAAAACAACTAATTAGTGATATAAACATACAAAAATATATAATATTATAGCAAGAAACGGTTCATGTGCTAGAAACGATGAGAAAAAATTTTCTTTAGAAAAAAATAAAATGGTTTAAAAATCGAATTCAGCAAAACGGGTTGTCTTGAAAGAACCAGAAAAATGTTTTTTGTGCAAATAGGTAGTCGAGAACAGTCAAACATTCCTCTTCTAAAACAACCAATTTTTGGCTTAAATCTGGAGTGGAGAACACAACGACGACGAGTCAGCAAAATGGATGGACGATCTCAAAACAAAGCTTACTGACCTCAGACCATAAAATGATTTCAAAATATCCATGGAAATAGCTCACAAAGTACTTGAAAAAATGAGAAAACTTACAAGCATATAAGATAAAAAAGTTTGATGAAGTGCAATAGCTTGAATCTAAAAGTAAGGAGACGAAGCTTACATTATCATCACTTGATAATATAAGCTAGCCTTACGAAAAGCTTCGTGTCGTTTAACAAATACTTCGTGTTTTTGGTTGTCTTTACTTTTATAAAAAATTTTGTTCTGATGCATGAAAAAATATGTAACCAAATGTATAAAATACTCAAAACTGGATCAGCTGGAAGAACTGTACTGATCCCGGGAGATCCCGCTAAAAACAACATACTACTAACTAATATAACTACTAAATTTTTTTTTGTTTTTTGAGAAATAAATGCTTTGGAAACAAAAAGGGCGTGACAGAAAACTAAGAAGAGCAAAGCATCTATTTCTGATAGATAAAGGAATAAGGGTTGACTGCAAAGCGCATAAAACCAGTCTGGCAATGGAATGGATTGATTTAAAAAAAAACTTATAATGAAAAAATCCAGCTATGGCTGCGATGGAGACTATTTGGACGCTCTTGAATGTAAGACGATAAAACCTAAACAGATGAACAAGTTTTTGTCTCAGAAATACAAACATCTAACAGTGAAAGTGCTCAAAAGTCTTCTAAATCTTGGAAATTTGATAAAGGACATCTTTGCGTACTTTGTGCTCTAGCACCCTCTTATTCTGTCAGAATCTTGAATTGGACAAATAATGAACTTGAAATGATGGACCGCATAACTAGTAAGCGTTTCATCCAAAACCCTATGCAGACCGGCTATACGTAAGAGAAGTTCTAAACAGGAGATTTGATTCAGTCAAAAGAGAAAAAAGGCAGTTTGATAAATACACGATGAACACACCTGAGATTGTGATGAGAGATGTAAGAAAGAGATTGAACGTCAAAACAACTGCTGATGAAATTGATGATAGATGCGAGAAATGGATTCAAAAGCTTATTCATGGACAATTGGAAACAGAGATTTCAAAAAATGTATCGGTATTAGTTGTGGTTAAAAAAAAACCAAAAAAAACTGAGTTTGTTGGTTACTGGGTAAAAACAATCCTTTGAAAAAATTCTAGAAAAGTCAAGCATGAAAAAGATGGATCGTCACCAACATGCAGAATGCGCAAACAGAAAGACGAAACGGTTTTAGGCCTAGTTTAAGGTTCCCAGAAAATGGCTCAAAAAGTGTATAAAGCTAGGCATGATAAAGTGGTATTAGAGATCTACTGGAGTCTCGCTAAAAATGTCTTTGTAACTCTAATAAAAAATGGTATTAGCATAAAGTTGAAAAGATCTCGGAAAACGAAGAGGTCAAACTTATGTGAAACTACCAAAATTTTACTGATCACAATGTTGAAGCCAGAAAAGCCGAAATTGTCTTTGTCAAAAAAAATCTAAAGAATTTTTTCTGATAGATGAAGCTATGCTAGGTGATGTGAGAGTGGAAGAAAAAAGAGAGGAATTCATGAAGAAGTACAGAGAGTTATGCTGAGAAATACAAAAACAAGGGAAGTTCGAATGTATTATAGTACTCAAAGTAGTAGGAGTTCTAGGTACTTTTCATAATATACTGCCTATGTTCATCTTCTCTCTTGCAAAAAAACTATCAGTAGAAACTATTCGAAAGATGGCTGTTTAGGGGTCAGCAAATATTTTGAGGACAGTTCAAAAGAAAAAAATGTTTTTTGCCTAAGTCGTAAGCCGCAACTCGCCCTTAACACTACCAGTGCTTCACAAGTTCTGGGAGAAAATAAAGGATAATAACAAATTCTGACTTTTATCTGTAATAACATTCTTCAAATTAGTTGATTTAATATTAACCATAACTTTTGTACTACTCGAAATATTTGAAATAATATGAATTATGAACATTTATACTTATCAAAAATTTTTGTTTTGTTTTTAAACAAACGTTTTTTTTGCATTCACAATAATTTGAAAAATTTATCGATAAAAAACAATAATAAATAATTTTAAATCAATAATTTTGAACTACTTTTATTTTTACTCATCAATTATAAAACTGCCAAGTATTTAAAAAAATAAATTAATAATGTTTATTGTATGCTTCCAGTTTTTAATTAGAGAGTTATCAACATAAGAAAAATTATTGTTACTTGTACTTCAAAACTCCCGCCCTAACAATTATGGCATAATTAGAAAACTTGAGAAATTATATTTTTATCGTGCCTTCCCAATTAAATCATCATTAAATTTTAATTGACTCTTTTTCCATCAAAATAAAAACTGTGGGGGGAACTAATGTTGACGTGATGTAAATTAGTTTGAAACTGAATCATTTGCTTCAAAACTATCTTCAACATTATTCTCTTTTTTGAATATACCGACAAAAATTTGTTGAATCGTTAAAAAATAATTTCAAATAATAAATATTTATTTCACAAAGGGATTGATAATTTTGTAATATCAGTTATTTCGTAGATAGCCTGTCTTAAGGGTGATACCGTTGCAAAGAGCTTACGAGCCTTTTAATCAACTTTAAAATGAAAAATTAAAAAAAATGGATTATAAAACAATAGAAGTAATAGAAACTAGGCACAATGAATAGGAAGTAGAACTTGTGGTTGGAGAAAGAGAGGCAGTTGTTGATCCAAGGACAGTGGTGGTCCATCTTGATCACACATCGTCTGCAGGTCCTTGTGGAGGCATGGAAGTTAGTGTCATCAGCACCGATGTCTTTATTGAAATATGAAACTAAACAGTTTTATTTGAACCAAAAAAATATATTAAAAACTGAAAAAAACAGTGCTTCTAAAACTATATTTTGAATGCCTGCAATGATAGTACTATTATAATATTAATGTTCGTGTTCATCTTATCTTTATAGGCATCACGTTTTTGACAAATTTTCTCCATATTTTCCTGTCTTGACACATTTCTTCTATTTGTTCTAAGTTCAGGTTTTTGTCTTTTAAGATAGTTTTAGTTTTCCACCATGTAAGAGTGGGTCTTCCTCGCTTTTTTTTCAGGTCTTTTTACTTTCTCTAAAGCCTTGCGTGCAGGAATTTCCTCTGGGAGTCTCATCAGATGCCCTAACCAGTTGAGGCGTCTTTGTTTTATTGTCGAGCTCCACGGTGTGTTTATTTTTGATATTCTATATAAGTCGTTGTTTAAAATAGTTTTAGGCTAACGAATATTAATTATTTGTCTTAAGAGTCTTCTATGAAACGCATCTATCTTATCTTCTTGGGCTTGTGTTAATACCCATAGCTCGCTGTTGTATAGAAAAACACTTTCTGCTATGCTTTAAAGATCCATATTTTTTTTTACTGGTAAAGATATGGTTGTGATTTAAATTGTGTTTATTTTTTGTATTTTTCTGTTTTTTATGTCAGTGTTGTTGTCTATGTAGCTTTCTAGGATTTTACATTTTTTCCATTTTTAAGGTGAGGTAATGCTAGGAATTGAATATTCTTCAGATTTTTTTTTATTTCAAGGTTGTATTATGCTAACTGTATTGGTATTTTTGATTTGGCATTTTCTATGTGTTGTTTTGAGGTTGTAACCCAAATGATGTCATCTGCATATTTAGGTTCAATAAGGAATTTTTCATTGTTGGGATTTATTTTTGCTTGTGGACTATTGAGGCATGAGGCTAGATAAAATATGAACAAAGTGGCGCTTAGGCAGTCTCCTTGAATAATGCCTGTGGTGGTTTGGATTTTTTCACTGAGGTGTTTGTCAACTTTGATTTGTAGCGTTGTTTCATTTATAAGAACGCTTAGTAAAAACAACTCCAATATTTTGTCAAGCTGGTCAAGTAGCAATTTTCTGTTAACTGTGTCAAAGGCTTTTGGCCTACCAAGCATTAAAATATATATTTTGTAGTTGCTTGGTTGTATCGTTTTTTCCGCTAGCTGCTTAACAGCGAAAACATGCTCCGTTGTGCTTCGGCTGGGTTGGTATGCTGCTTGGTCTTGTGGAATCTTGTCTCTTAGTCTCAACCAAGAGCGTTTGATTAGGCATATGGCAAGAATTTTTGTGATTTTAGTTACCAGTACAATAGATCTTAGCTTTTCAACAAGGTCATTTTTTTTCCTGGTTTTTGTAATGGGTTGAGAATACCAGTTTTAATTTCTAAGGGTATTTCTCCTGTGTTTGCCATTTTGTTGAAAATGTCTGTTATTTCTTTATGTATTTCTTTTTTTGCATGTTTTATTAGTTCGTTTTTCATATTGTCAATATCTCTCCTTTTTCCATTTTTCATGCCTTTTGTTGCATCAGCTATTTATTCAGTTGTGAAAGCTATGCTCTAGGGCAACAACTGCATATTTTTTTCTCATAGTACTATTGAAAATATTAAAGAACTGAAGCATATTAAAAGCGACAAATCAAGAAATAAAACCTGCAGTGATGAGCTCTGAGGGGCTTGATGCAGCCACATGACCGACACTTGACCACGAAAACTGACAGGGCTAGTTTGCTGATGTCGATGGTAGTGTGTAGAGAAACAAAAGACTGTGGGGTTGAGTGGTTTGGTGGAATCGATTCGTTTTATATAGCTTGTGTTTTGTAATTTTGTGAAGTTATTTTAGTTTTTTCAGCAATTTTTGTTTTGCTTAAGTTTTTTTTGGCACTCAGATCATTTTGTTAAACAAAAGTTCTTTGAAGATAAACTTAGTTTTTATTCATTCGAAATACCTCTGTAATTTTTCAAAAACTTCCAAAAAATTGATAATTTATACACTCTAAAATGTAACTTTTTAGAGACATCTTACTGTCTTTTAAGCAATATCAATAACCATTTAACAACGTTATGTTAACGTATTATGGTAAAGCTATACTTACCGAAAATTCTAGCTATTTTTGGTTAATAAATGTAAAGTTTTTCTTATAATATCGACGTAATACTCTGAAAAGCTATCTACCAAATGATGTTCACAACTGAAGGTTAAAAAATAGCAAAAATGACAAAATTCCAATAAAATTAAACTTTATTGATTTGTTCCATTTTTCATTTCTATATCTTTTTGAAACTACTGTAGTACCAACAATATTAAATCACTAACAAATTGAGGGATAATGAATTAAACTGCCTGATTAATGGCTTTGGAATAAGAATTTTGGGAGTTCCAGGAACATTATCATCAACTCTCCAATGTAAACCTACTTTATGAATAGTGGCTAAATATTTTGAAAGCTCTTTTAGAAATCTTCAACACATTTAAGAAACAGTGCAAATTTTTTCTTTTTATTTTTTTCTGGAAGCTAAATTACCTAATGAAAAATTTATGCGTTCATCTTTATTTAAAAATTATTTAATAAATCGGCATTGGTACTTTAAACGTAAAGCAACTCTCAAACAAATTTGTTCATTTTTTGCTTTGAAAAAATGTATAAAACAAGGAAAAAGCTGAAAAATAAATTTAAATTGACTAAACTTAATAAAATAAAATTTAAAACGAACACTGCTGGTTTATTGATGCAGAGCTTCAATTAAACTTATGTTTGCTTACCAAGTAAAATACTGCAAGCTTCAAACCAAAGATACATTCCAAAAAAACTCTTATTCCCTTTTTCTACAACATCTTTCCAACACACCTCACCTGCCTACAAGCTTTCCAGTGGGAAACAAAAACAAGAAGGTACATGCAACTCATGACGAAGAATTCAAAATGGCGACCGAAACTGAGTACTTTACTGTAATTGACGCAGACCGAAAACACAAACAACGTGTAAAAGAGAACCAAGCATGACTTTTCCAACATGGCGGATGGTTGTCACGTGAGTTGGTATCTAAGCAACAGGTAAACATTTTCATGTCTTTAAATTATTTTCAAAGGAAGCAGAAATTATAAAACAGTTTCAAAGGCATTGAGTGATTAACTGAATCAATATATAGTTTCATTTCTTATAATTTTTAGTTTCCACCTGGTTTAGTTTTTTTTCTTGTGATAAAACACAGTAGTGCTTTGACGTGTACTTCTTTAAAAATAATAATAACAAAAACAATAATAAAAATAATAATGCTAATGATAATAATATTAATAATAATAACAAAAATTATAATCTTAAAAAATTTAGTAATTATAAACTAATCATTAAAAAATTGTGATGAATTAATTTTAAAAAATTCAAAAAGAAAAGAAACGGGCTAATACTAATCATAATCATTGAAAAAAGAATTTTAAAACTAATCATAAAATAGAAAAAATTAAATTTGAAATCTAGACAACAAAAACTTGTTAATCACTATGATCATGAATAAAAGAATAAATAATAGGATAAATAATAATGAGAATGATTTTGTCATGACGTCATTAGTCCATGTTTAATAATCACCAAACTTAAAGCCGTTTAAATAACATGTTTTATAAAATTCTTTGTAACAACTAACAAGAATTTATAAATGAAATAATTCTAAATAAAAAATGTCACAATACCTTGAAGTACTTGAAAAATTGAATAAAAACATAGAAAAAAAAATAACTAAATGAAATAATAATAATAATTGATGTAAAAAAAAATTGAGGATAACGATGGGAAGAATGAAAAATGAAAATAAAAAGCAATAATAAACATTAACAAGTACAGTAGTTGATCCCGTCAGTGCACTGCCAATGCACCGAGTCGTTTGCTTTGCATTCATATTTTATAACCCTTTATTTTTTTTTCTTTATTTTTATTATTGCTTTTTTATTATTAATTATTATTATTCTATTTTGCTCTTTCATTTTCATCATAATTAGCAATTTTTATTTTCAAATATTTGCCATGTTATTCCTATTCCAACTCCTACAAGGTCTTTTGTAAAAGTACAACTCTATCAAACCATTGAGTCTATCCTTCAAAACACCTTCCCAAATAATTAGGTCTCGTGACAAAACCTTGTGGCAAGCACAGCATTCGAAATGAGTGCAATGAACGACTGATCGAATATATAATCAGACTCGATCATTTCTTGCGTACTTGAATTTCAATTGTTGTTTGTATTTAAATTGTTACCTCAATCAAAAACGACTCAAAATTTTTTGGAGAAACTGTTTTTTTGAATAATTTTGACAACAAACAAGATCTGTTCATATTTTAATTGTCTTATGATGCGAAGTGATAATTATATTTATTATTTTGAAAAATATTTTAAAACCCATTATTAATTAAAATATACAAAAAAAATTTTTGATAAGTTCAACCTTATCACAATTCTTTAGTCAGTGAAATGCCTTTTTCTTGTGTTTTCTTCTATGAAAGTTGTGTCTCCATAAAACTCAAATGAGTAGATTCGCATATTACTTTGTTATAGATTGTCAACAGCTCGAAAAAAACTTGTCCCCTGCTTTGTGTCGTTGTTTCAATGGTGGAATCGAACTCAGAACCTATGGATTTGATGTCCAACTCATTAAAACCGACTTATGAATTCTACACAAAAAACTTAAGAATACATAGGATTTTATATTTAAATAGTAAATGAAACTAACTTGAGGCTAAATGAGTTAATGAGAAAACCAAGAAGAACATTGGCAAAACCAAATGACAATTTAACTTCAGTTATTGGCCTGAATATTTGGGCAGAATGTGAGGTTTAAGTTGGAGCTTTTTCTCGTTTCATGTGTTATTTCCTATATTTCTGGTATTTGTGATGTATTTATTTAAGCGTCTTTTAAAATTCATTGTTTTTGTTAGAAGTCATATCTATCATATGATTATATACAAATCAAGTTATTTATGAAATGATTGAAAAATTGATGGTCTGAATACTTCAATAAAAAAAATCTGAGATTCATATTCCCTTCAAATAACTAAAAAACTCAAATTCATTTATAATAAATTCAAACATAATGAACAATTAAATTCTCACCTGCTCGCAATAACAATCCCTGAGATTGATGATTTCAGGTGCTGAAGCTTCTACATCTCCATTATCCCATCAATCTTATCCGCAACATTAGAGCTCCATACGTTTCATCGTAGTACAAAGCTCATTGCAATAGAGCCAAAAAGGTTTTGTGCAAACTTGGGTGAGTTTCGAGATGACTGAAGAGTTTTTGAAAAGCCATAGTGATTGCAGCTGAATGAGAAGGGATTGACAGCTCATATTCACGTGCTCAGTGGACATTTCTTTCTTTTTATTGTGAAATAGTCGCAGCTCTTTACTATTGCAGACTAAGGTCTGTTTTTTTTATTCATACCAGTTTATGCAGGTTAAGTGACATTAAATGTAGCAATTGGATATTTCTTCTTTATTTAATAAAACAAAATTTATCGTTATTGATAAGTGAATGATGATCTTGAAGACTAGGTTTTTCAAAGCAGACCAACCTCAAAAATGAACCATCAAACTTCAAAAACACTTGCTCATGTCAACTAGAGCCACTCGCTCAGCCAGACAAATACCACATCAGATTAGCAGTGACAAAGGTCGTTATACATCATATCTCAAGAGCAGGTTCAATTCCGCGTCAAAACCTACAGCACAATGATGGTAAAAATAAAAAGCAAGAAGTTTTTGAATTAATGGTGCTAAAAGATATAGATCTTCACCCAGATTGGATGTAATTTACTAGAGTAGATCAATCAAGCTACCTCAAAAGACAAGGTGTTTTGGGTATGAACTTGAAGTTTTCAAAGTAGTATTTGCTCTTTTTGAGATTATCCTCAACTCGGGGTGGCTGCAGCAGGTGACAAGATCCAACTGAGATACAAAGACCCTGAAAGATGCCACAACCAATGAGGATTCACGGCTTTACTTATAAGCTTCATTCATCATTATTATAAAATGAGCTATTAATTTTTATCAAGAAGAAAAAGGCTTATAAATATTTATTTGGATCAAAAATTACTTTTATTGACATTCTCTTCCGTAATCAGATAATGATGTGATCATGAGTTATTGAATGATTGAAGAGGTAATAGAAGGATACTAGTCAAGAGATGTGTGTGCGTGTGTGTTTGTGTGTTTGTGTGTATGTGTGTGTGTATGTGTGTGTGTGTGTGTGTGTGTGTGTGTGTGTGTGTGTGTGTGTGTGTGTGTGTGTGTGTGTGTGTGTGTGTGTGTGTGTGTGTGTGTGTGTGTGTGTGTGTGTGTGTGTGTGTGTGTGTGTGTGTGAGTGTGTGTGTGTGTGTGTGTGTGTGCGTGCGTGCGTGCGTGCGTGTGTATGTCTGGTTCTAAGAATCCGTGCTGGAGAGTGCAATGAAATGAGCTATAAAAAAGACATCAAATTGTGTTATCTATGCATGCTATCATATTTGTTGATGTGCGCACGTTGCTTCCATACTGAAATTCATCTGTGTGTGTGTGTGTGTGTGTGTGTGTGTGTGTGTGTGTGTGTGTGTGTGTGTGTGTGTGTGTGTGTGTGTGTGTGTGTGTGTGTGTGTGTGTGTGTGTGTGTGTGTGTGTGTGTGTGTGTGTGTGTGTGTGTGTGTGTGTATGTGTGTATGTGTTTGTGTGTGTGTGTATGTGTGTGTGTGTGTGTGTGTGTGTGTGTGTGTGTGTGTGTGTGTGTGTGTGTGTGTGTGTGTGTGTGTGTGTGTGTGTGTGTGTGTGTGTGTGTGTGTGTGTGTGTGTGTGTGTGTGTGTGTGTGTGTGTGTATTTTTGTGTGTGTGCGTGTATCTTTGTGTGTGTTTATCTTTTTGTTTGTATCTTGGTATGTGTTGGTGTGTACTTTTGTGTGGTCTTGTGATTTCTCGTGCTTGAATTTATTTATACTTGCCTTCTTTTATTTTTCTGTTTGAACACGTGTATATTTTTTTTGATCACACGTTTTTAAACGTCTGTACGTGAGTATAAATAATGAATGGGAAACGGAAACGAATTTTGTCAAAATGCATCTTCATAAAAAAAGAACTTTTAATAGCTATTAATTGATACAGGTGTGTGTTTGTATCTGTTTTTTTGTGTGGTTGTGTGTTGCGTAGATGTGTGTCTGTAGAGAATGTGTGTTTTTTGGGTATTTGTGTGAGAAGATATGGTTTTTTGTGAAACGTGTGTGTTTGTATCTTTGTGTTTGTGGCAATGTGTTTTTTGTAAAAATTGTTTTTGTGAAAATTCAAAGTTTTGCTGTGATTTGTTTTTGAAACTTTTTTTTTACCCAGTTTTTTACAGAAATTGAGACGCTTAGAGATACTAATATATTTTAAAAAACGTCCTAATGTATAAAAATTATTTTGAGCAATGCTTTCTATTCTATTTCAGGGGAAAAAGCATTCTATATTGGCAGTACTGTATGGCTGGAAAACCAGTTTTTTTTAACTTTCTTTTTTTTGAATTTCGAAATTTGTATTTATGAAGTTTTTTGCATGAATTAATATTTTTTCTTTGTTTTTCAAATTATTGAAAAATTTATTTTAACCTTGCATAAGCTCCTAACAACACATACAACAGGAAGACAGGCCAATAATCCCAGGCTTCGATGAACCTACACGAGCCTCAAAACTCAGAAGTTTGGCCAAAAATTAAAGCTCCATAATTATTCAAGCAGAAGTTTTTGAATAAATGTTTAGTGTTGCTACCAATAGAATCACGACCCGGAAAGCTGTAAAAATCCTAATTGCAACACCTTATTTAAATAATTGATTTGGAAACATTTTATGGTCTGTGAAGGGTTGGCTGCCAGTTGAACTGCTCTCATTGAACTCAGGATGAAATATGCATGTTGAAGTAATCATTATAAAAAGAACCATCTTCTGGCACCCAATCAGTTACTGAGCGTAAAATGATGTGATTTAAAAACAAAAGAATATTAATTATGAATGTCGGTAGTGCAAGATGATGATAATATCAATAAAAAAATAAGAAATGAATGAGAGATAGCAATAAAAAGAGCTGAGTTCAGCTAAACATTAGTATGAACATAATAATCTTCTTCAGCCAAACTAAATACTGAAAATTATTTGAACACTAAAGGTAATTTTATTAAGTACAAAGCTTTTCGTTAACAAAGTAACATTATCAAGTAATAGATATATAATAAGATAATATAAAATAATGTTACTTTGTTAACAAAAAGCTTTGTACTTAATAAAATTACCTTTAGCGTTCAAATAATTTTCAGCATTAAGATAAACGTTTATTGATTGAGAATAAATATGGCGTTTTTCTTGGTTTGCACGAGATGATGAAGCAAAATAAGAAGATGAAAATTGGAATAAAAAGTGAGAAAAGAAAAATATGTTATTAGCGAGAAAGGTGGTGATAATGATGAAAATTATAGTGATGAATCATGATGAAGAAGAAGAAGAAGAAGATGATGATGATGATGATGACAGGGCTAGTGCTGTTGGAGTAATAAAAAGAAGAAGATTATGATGAGATATGAAAGATGGAATGATAAGGCGAGTCATAATCGTGAGGGTAATGAAGATTATGATGAAAGAAATGATCAAAGAAACCTAATAAATATAATTAAACATAAAATAACGAAATAGAAATAATTAAATTAATAGTGAAAATTTTTTTATTAATGTAGAAGCATTTTTATTCAAAAAATATTTCTTTTCCAATTCATCATTTTAAATATAAATTCACATTTGACATCGATCAAATCTTAGCGATTCACGCATCCATCTGTTCCTGGTCCATCCGTCTTCTTGCCCAATCTTTCTATGAATTATGCAATTCTAGAGAATATTTCAAAAAAATTTAATCAATTTTATTTTTCGTTATTCTCACTGTTGAAAATGTGTTTCTTTGTTGAAAGTATTTTCAGTCAACTTTCAATAGTTTGTTGCTTTTTCATTAAATCAAGATAAATCATTTATAAATTATTTGAGTTTCAACTTCACCTTGTTTTTCAGCATTCTCTTTCGTATGTAAAAATTTATTAAATAACTTTTTAGTTTCCAATTTCTTCATTTTTTAAATTTATTCTTCTTACTGATTTTTCAAATTTAAAGTTACAGTAAGATTATTTATCTCTCATATCACTTTCTCCATCGGAACTCAATCCATATTCTTCTCCATTCATCATTCAACTATATCATTTATTCATTCATCCATACATCTACCCATCCATCCTTCATACCTATTAACCTGCTTAATACTTTTTATCCCTGTAGTTGCACCTTCATAAACCGATAAGATACAAATCCTAACACACCACAAAAATTTATACAGTTTAACCTTAAAATCTATTTCCAAGGTCAACCTTATTCTGGGTGTTTTGTACAATTTTGATATATTGAAACTGTAGGTGCTTTAAAATCGATGAACACACTAGGTTTGGGACTTATAGCAATATAAGAGCTGATCGGAAACTTCTGAGTAAATTTATTTTTTTGGATGAATGCTTAATTTAAAGATGATAAACTTTGAAATAAACTTAATTAAAATTATTCTTTTCATTTGTATTTTTCCATAAATTCTTCTGAGCTCATAATTTTTTTTTCAATTGTTGTTATAGATCTTTTGTTAAATCTCAAGGGGTTTTAAGATGATTGAACTCTCCACAAAGACTGGTGTGAATTTATTTGAAAAAAAACCAACACAACATCTGGTAAAAGATTTATATTAACAAAAAATCAATAAACGGTTTAAATTAGGAACTGGATCAGTTATCCATTATTTAAAGAATACATAAAATAAAACTAAACTTTTAAATTATTGAAAACTGTGATTTCCATGCAACAAAGTTTTTTTCTATATTTGTTCAGTCTAGGCTTATGATTCCCTCACAAAGAACGATAGTTTACCGTTAGTTTTGGGATGTTAAGGGAGTGATGATGAAGACGTGAAAAACGTTTGCTATTTCGATGTGAAAAGCCAATAAAAAGTGAAATAGGAATATTATCAACATATAATGGCAAATAACAAATGAAAATTTAATTTTTCCATTTATTTAATTATAATAAGCCTGTCTTTTTGTAACCTACTTCAAATCCATGTAATATGCAACAACGGAAGAATATGTTCTCAACATTGTTTACATGATGTGACATTAAGTCATGTCAAGGCACAACGCCAGGTAGATTGTGTCGGAAAAGAGATTCAGTGTTGGGGGAGAATGCAGGGATGGTTTTCTTATTATCGAGCAATGGTTGGAAGAAAAAGGGTATTAAATGAGGGTGGCTCAATAGGGGTTGGAGATGAGTTTGTGGTGGGTAGAGAGGGATGGGTGGTGAATTATTTTGAGGGGATGTCTCAGTTTTACCGGATGATTTGTGACAAATTGTGTGTGAGTTTTTAACTGTACTTGTGCTGTTTTTTTTGTTGGTGCTGCTTTCACTCTGGCTATGTGATATGCCGTTGTTGTTTTGTTTCGTATTGCTGTTGTGGCTTGCATTATAATTTTCATTGTTACTTTTGTTGTTGAAATAATCATTGTTTTTTATATTATGATTTGTATTATAAATATCAAACCAATGACTTTTGATATGAAAAATTAGTTGGTCGGGTGAAGAGAAGGGCTTAGAGCAAAAAGGGTTGAGTGGTTGTGTGTGGAAGGGACAGACAAGTGGGAATGTATTGTGGGGGTGTTGAAGGTAGGGGTTGAAAGAAGGGTGGGTGAGGGATGCACTCCAAGGTGAAAAAAAATATCCACGTTTTTCGGATTTTTCTGCAATTTTTTCATTAGTTTTATCTTCATTGAAAACATTTTTATCTTTTTCTGTTGTTTTCAAAAATGAATTGGAGTTGTTGGAGAATGGTTTAAAGTCAGAAGTAGGAGGAGGAAAGGGTGGATGAGGGAGAGATTGTGACCATTGAGACTTGAGTAGATGGTCATACATGGAGGCCAGATAGTATTCCATGAAGGAGGGTGGGAAAAATGAAGCAAATGGAAACGAGTGTTGTTTCAATAAGATGTCAGGATTGTTGAGAGAATTTGGCGTTGATGCGAAGAAGGGCTCCGAATGGTGTTTTGAGTGGTGACTAAACCAGGAAGTTTGAGGTTTTTTAATCAAACTCGGATTGTTGTAGTATTCTTTGAAAGAGATTGTTTTATCAGATCTGTAATCTAATCTCTTGGAAGCACTTTTAATTGGGTGGGGTGTCGTGACAAATAATGACTTTTTAAGTTTTTTGTTTGAATGGGTTCCATTGAATGAAAGACTCGGAGAAAAGCTAGCAGGTTTTGTTTTGTTTTTCAATTGTTTAAAAATTTGTTTTCCATCTTTTAACTTCTCGTCGTGGTCAGGTGAATTGACAACATCTACCTCCAAAATACCTTCATCGTCACTGATGCACTTTTGTGTGGCAAACTCTGTGCTTCCTTTACGTTTCAACACTTTTGTAATTTCTTTATTATTCTCAAAGTCTAAAATACATTTTATATTTGATTTTTTCATATTTTCTTCCCAATTCCTATCATTGAGTTTCAATGATTTTTTAACTTTTTCAACACTGCCATGTGTAGTGGAAGAAACCTTAGAGAAGTGAGATGGAGTGGAGGAAGGAGAAAATGGAGATTTAGGGGAAGTGGATGAGTGGACGAGACGTGACGAGAGTTTCTGGTTGAAAGGAGCCACGTCTTTTCCGATACTGTCGCATGTCTGAGCCAGAAGAACCAGAGGACTTAGACCGCTGTTGGTCTGTCAAGGGGTGTGTCGAGGTGTTGTCATGAGTGAAAAATATGGAGAATAATAATAACTAGTACAAAGTAAATCAATTAAATCGAATAATAATAACTAGTACAAAGTAAATCAATTAAATCGAATTTAATGAAACGAATTGAAAATGAACCAAAATATGAAAAATTGTTATGAATATCTGAATTTTAATCACTCTGGTTAACAAATATTTTCAATTCTGCGCATCAAATTACCATTGATCGGAATGTTTGATATTTTGTCACGAAAATACTATCCCATGTTACATCGCTTTGTCTTCTTCACTTTTTACTAGCTTCTCTTAATTTTTTTTTATTTGTTCAAAAAATTGCCAAAAAAAACAGAATGTACAATCAAAAAAGTTATGAAAATTGACTTCAAACTTTAAAGTCTCACTTGATGCGAGCGTATTGAAGATGGTAGTTTATTTTGTATTGTACAAATATTTGATTGAATTTATTTGAGTTTGTAGAATTTGAATCAGATTTCAAAAATCTTTGTGAAGTAGTGAGAATAAAGTTTTTAAAATGCTTAAAAATATTTGAAGTACGTGCTAGCAAATTTGAAGATCCAATTGCAAATTGGAAATAAATTTTTAACGTTGTAAAAAAACATCAAAGTTAAAAAGCCAGAAAATAAAATTTTAAAATATCTTGAACCTTTCATATCAAAATATAAAAATTTGAATTTACAAAATTCAATTAAACCTACTATATGAAAAACAAAGTCGTAAAACTGAATACCCAATCATGTATGAGCCTAAAAAAGAACACAAAAATTAAAAAAAACTCGAAAAAACAAAAACATAATAAACAAAAAATTACATAAAAGAATGAAGTCACAAAGTTGAGCATCCAATCAGCAATAAGCAACTCAAGCATACAAAGAGACAGACAGGCATACATAAAAAGACTCTAAAGAGACAGTTAGGCCTTTACTATGTAGACTCAGTTTGGGTCTGTGTTTCAATTATTCTTATTTTTTATGATTTCTCTGTTTCTTGATTTCCATTTTTTTATTCTTGTTGTTGTAGTGTTTATATTTTTAAATTTTTTTTCTTTCTTGATTTTCTTTTTTTTGGTTTTTCAATTTTATAATATTATGATTTCTACCTAAATTTTTTAAAATGTTCATCTTATTATGTTTCTTTTGATTTTTTCTTCTAGTATTTCAGAAGCCACTACGGGCAAACACGCTATTTATCTTGCCTACTTAACGCCGTTGCACCCAGCACCTTCATTCTTATTTCTATTATTAGTTCACTTTTATGATTTTTATTCTGTTCATTTCAATTTCATTGTTTTCATGAAAACTTTTTTAAACTTTTATTTTGATTAATAACATTTTTTATAATTCATTTTTTTTCTATTTTATTTTTTCAATAATTTGGATTTCTATATTTTAAATGATAATTTCACTTTTCGCATTTTGATTTCCTCATTATTTGAATGCACTTTTAAAACAGATCCATAAACACCTTTCAACACTCCGCATTAAGTTCTCATCATAATAAAAACAATAATAAAACAATAAAAACAAAAAGATTATTTTTTTTATTTTTATAATGAGATTGATAAATTTTTATTTTCCAAGTATACTAGTACTGAACTATGATTATCACTAGTAACTATTATTTCAATATTATAAATTCAAAATTAATCTTTGTTAAAAACAGTCTACAACTGAAAAGGTATACACTATAAAGCATTAGATTTCAAAACTTATTTCACTAAAGGGCTACAAATCAACTGTTCTCCGCAATGCTTTCATTCAAGTTGTCACTCTGTAAGATAAAGATAAAAAGCTGAAGATTTTGAGTACAGATGATATCCCTGAAGTTGATGCTTTTGGGGGAAAGGACATACGAAAATAAATGTTGAGGTGATATTGTGGATAAATGAAAATGATGAAATAGTTTAATGAAAATTTAAAACCAAAAAATAAAATCGAGTGAAAAATTGAAAATTAAAAATGAACTTAAAGTTAAAATTATATATCAAAAAAAAAACAATTTATAATTGTAAAGATGTATAAATATATGAACCTATATTTATTATTATTATTATTATTTCTATTATTATTATTATTATTATTATAAATATTATTATTATTGTTTATTAAGAAATTTTTATTGATTATAAAAGGAAAGAAGGGAAAACGAAGCAGCCAAAATGGATGTGAGAAGTTACTATGACGTCACAACAGGAAACAGTTGAGTTTCAAACTAATTATAATTAAGGGAATAAAAATATTAAAAGTTAAAATAAATAGAAAATAATAATGGAAATCATTATCATCGCCATCGAATCTCAACGTAAACATTAAACAAAAGTATTTATTAATCTAAGCCACGAAGGTTTCCGTAAGTCTAACTTATCAAGTTGTTAGCATATATACATATATGCCTTAAAAAATAATAATTGAAATAAAATAATTATTTTGCAATTAACTAATGAAAATAATTTATTTTTATAAATCAGAGTAATAACAATAATAGAAATAATAACAACAACAATAATAAGTTAATAATAAATAACTGAATGAGATGCTCATGGGCAGCCATGTTAGCTGAAGCTTCATCACTCAGGAGATGTGTAGTTGATGATTTATTGTAATCAAGTTTCTATTTTATTTAGCATATTTTTATTTTTTATTATTTATGTTTTTATCGTTTTCTCAATTACTTCTGTGAAGATGTGAAATTATATGTACATTATTTAAATTATGGTTTCATTATTGTTATTATTGATGCTTCTTATTGTTATTATTCAATGTTTTAATAACTTGTTAGTTTATTGGCACCAATGTTTACAGCTTGGTGAACTTCTTGTGAAAGGCAATTATTTTCCCGCTTGTATGCAGAGTACAAAACCGCCCCCCATAATTTATCTTTCCTTCTAATAACTATTACTCTTTTATCTTATCATTTATCTATATCACTCTTGTTGTTGTTTCTCATTCATTCATTTAATCATATTTTTATCCTTCCATCAATCTATCTTTTGATTTAAAGTCTTAGCTGACATTCTACCTAGTCATTGTTGAATCAATTCATCAAGCCATCCATCCCTACCCTCCTTCACCACCACCCATCATTATCATCCACAATCCACTCACCATCACCCACCACCTCCCATCCAACCACAATGCTCTGTGACTAAGAAAAACAATATAAAATTTCAACTTTCAAATCAGTCACTTGATGATGATATGGATATGTATCTTGAAACTTTTTCTTAATTAAATACATCAAACTTAATTAATCTTTCCTAATTCACCTTTGTGAGGTTAGTTATTCACAACATTCTTCTCTTTATACATTAATATCTTTCCATCAATGAACCTATCCATTTATTCTTTCATTATTTTAATGCATTCATTAAGCTGTCTAATTGGTACAGATTATTAAGATTTAATTGGCCTATCTGTTCTTCCAGGCAGCTCTCTATTTGTCAATTTATTGTTTAAATTCTATCAATTATTTTATCCACACTTCGAAATGTTGATTTAAATGGTTATTAATACATAAAATTTTATTTTTTCTTTTTTTATTTCAATCATTATTTTTGAAAATTTAAATAAAAACTGATTAAAACGTGCACAAGTCAAGAAAAGCAGGCACACGCACACGTACAAAACATCAACCCACACAAGCATTCACAAGTATTTACTGCTAGTTGCTCTCTAGACACACACCTTTCAGCCCCTTTTCATTCTTCCATCCATCTCACACCGCCTCCATTCACTTCCAATCTATCTTCCCATTTGTTGCATGCCTCTATTCATTTGCCCTATCATTTATTAATTCATTCTTTTCTTTTTTGATTCTTATATTTTTGTAGAAAAAATTTTAACCTATTTGATATCCACTTTCTCACTTTTGAATTTCTTTGAATCTATAAAATTGAATCTATGAGATCCTTTTTCCATCCATTTATCAACCATCAGCTTGTCTTTCTAGCCTTCATCCATCTATCCCTTATTCATCTACCGATCTACGCACCCATCCATCCATCCTCTCTCCATCCACCAATCCATCCATCCACCCACCTATCCACCCACCCATACATCATCCGAACCTTTGTTACAAACTCAGTGCTGTCGACCCATCTTATTTTTGTAGCACGTAACGTAATGGCTTCTTTTCGTTTTAAAGTTTATATTTTGTTTCTTTGGACTCCATTGAAGATAAATTTGAAAACATTTGTTGAAGATTTGATAAAACAAAGGAATTTAATATGTTAAGAAAAATCTCAATTCAAAATCAAACGTGAAAAATAGAAATTGGTATACAAAAACAAATAGAGACAATAACCATGGGCCTGTTGGGGTTGTTTATGGGGTGTTGCAAGAGTTGAAAAATGCACTTCAATGCAAACAAACAAATCAAACACGATCCAACATGCATTATGAAACAGAGTTGCCACTCTGAAATGGCTTCACTCATAATGTGTGGATATGTGGCTGAACGAAGCATCAAGTCAGTTATTCATTTTTAAATTTGTTTTATGTTATTCTTTCTATTTTTAAATAAATTTAGCTTGAAAACTGAAATTTCATGAAACCTGGGACAAACGTATACATACAAAACAGTTCAAATGACCCAATAAGTGGGAAAAAAACTAGAAACCTCGCAAGAAAAAAAATTAATGGAATGGTACAGGTTTCAAAAAAAATTAATGGAAAAAGAAGCGTCCAATTTGAAGAAATACATGTTTTATTGAAACATTTCAATTTTCATACCAACCCTCAACACAGGCCCCAGTAGAGCCCACAAGACTTAATGAGTACAAATAGAAATTTTTTCAAGGGAACAATGATAAATCTGCATTTATGGTTAAGAAATCTTTGATCATCATAGGCAGCTTTCATTATATATGAAATCATAGTGCAATATAAAAACTCGTGCTCAATAGCATTCCTTCATCAACTGCTCACATTTGCAACTGCATCAAACAACTACGGAAAATGATTCATAAATTTTTCAAAGTTTTTCATTATAAGAAATGCTTGTGGGAGTGAAGAAAGTGCTGAAAAGCTTTAAAAGCCCATGCTTCTAGCCGCAGTATGCCAACTACTTCAAAGCACTCTTTCTATTAAACTATCGAAGTCCTTGTTTTAGAAACAATTGTTTTAACTAGAACTTGGTGAGTTTTTGAAATTATTCACTTTCAAATCATGAAAGAAGGCAACCAAACCATATGAAATTTACATAACATTCCAGGTATCCAATGGAAACCTCCACAAACACTCATACAGCTTTCAACAGCAATCTTAACTTTGTGAGTGGCAACATCAAAATGTTGCAGTCTGATGGGCTTTCACTTTGCAGAACCATAATTTCCCATGTTACAGCTTGTAAAACATACTTTCAAAGTATCCATACATCATAACATATCAGGGAACAAAGAGCTGAAGTGATGGAAACGAGGGTTGATTTTTCACAAAAGAGCACAAAAGTGTGAGGGGATATGATCAAATTATTTTTCATTCATCTTATTTTTGTGTATTTCTGAAACATCATGTTTGTCTAACATGATTACAAAACATTTTTAATAGCAAAAACAAAAGACAATTTTTGAACCATTGAAATAAAAACTCCATTAACAAAGGGCTACAAGCGTTAATAGCAAGATAAAACTTGCACAACATAAACAAATAAAAGACCAGGCCAGAACAGTTTAGAGTGGCAGTTATCGACTTTGTCATTGATTGTCATACGCAGGTTGTAAACACCTTCCTGGAAAAGCTTCAAATATGTGTCGGTGACAAAAACTCCAGATGGATTAACATCGTTCCATGAAAGAATAATACGCCTGTACCATAAAGTTTTAAGCTCCTGTTTTCATGATTCGGAAGATCTAACATGCAAGCAAACTCACTTAACAGTTTCATAAATCAAAAAAGGGAAAAACTCTCAGTACGTAAAATTTTTGGTGAAGTAGGAAACATTTCAGATACCTTCTGAAGATCAGTTTTGAGCTTCATAGACGATAGGACTACCACTACTTACAATACATTCATGCAAAGAAAACATTTGAAATTAATTTATCAGCAGAAAAACTTTGCCGAGAAAGTTTTATTGGTAGACATAAAAAATCAAAAAAAACAATAGCACTTTTTTTGCGAGTGAATCAGTTCATAGAGATTATAAATGATATTTATATACAAAAATTTAAAATATATCACTTAAAAATACAGAGAAGTTTCTGTGATATATAGGCTTTGGTTTGAATAATTAATATATATAAATAAATACTCTTTTCAAAGATCATTAGAAAAATTCATATTAAAAATGTTTTGAATATTGTTATATTTCATGAAACAATAAAAGTGGCTCTCATAATGAGTTATTCATGGGTTTTGTTGAAAGATCAAGTTTATGTGTTGAAAAACCAAAAAATATTCCTATACGCCTCCAAAAAATATGATTTGATTTTCAAAATAGAATAAATATAGAATGAATTATTCAAAATTGTTTTATTCAATGAAATTACTGTTATAAATTATGAACTCAGCTATAAATCTCCATTTTTTGTGAATTTTTTTTCTTTTAGATTATCAGTGTTTTATTGTAGTAATATGAAAGAATCAGACGTGAAATCATTTTTATGTTTAAAAAAAATACATATTATTTCATTAATACAAACGTCATTCAAACTGTACGTGTGTTTGTGCGTGATAAAAGTGCTTAGAGATGTGAGGAGATTCTTATCAAAGCACTAATCGAACTTGAATGTCTAAATGAAAATGAGTCTTAAAATAGAAAACACGTTTAAAAGTGAATTGAAACTTTAAGCCTGTGATTTCAGGGAGGTTACTTTATTAATCATAATTATAAACCATTGAGAAAACTTTAATTGTTGTTAGTACTTGAGTTAGCACTAGAAAATGATGAGACGATAATGATATAATAAAATTTTTTCATAAAAGTACAAAATATATGAAGAATTTGTATTAAAATAATAATGAACTGAAATTTTATTCAACTTCGAATGTGTTAAGAATTAAATTATTAATAAAAAGAATAGTGAAAAATAATTAATTAAAATTGAAATAATGATGAATAATAAATAATTTTATAAAACATGGTAACAAAAGTATATAAAATAAAAAAACTCCAATGAAAGAATGAGAGCCATGCTTATTACAACAGATAGACTGATAGATGTCAGAAGAGATGAGGGTTTGACAGATTGACTGATGGGATTTGAGATATTAAGATAATTTGCACTGCCAAGCACCCAGGTTCACTTGATATTTACGTGGTGTATTTGGGTTCATTGAAGGCTTAATGAATTATGATGAGAAATATGGTAAAAAAGAAATGACTCCAATGTTGATGGTTGATGAGAGAATCATAAATGGATAAGCTGTATAACATTAAAAATTCAGGAAACTTTATCAAAATAAAAAATAGATAAAAAAGTAAATGAATAAATAAAAACAGAAAAAAGTTAAACATATAAAAAAAAAGTTAAATATATAAAAACAAAAAGTATAGATGAATGGGCATTAGGAAAATATACTTCGAAAAAAAGACAAACAAAATTAAGAGAAGATTAAGGACACAAGAGGCGGTATGAAGAGTGACAAGGAGTGACAGGCAACAAGACACAGGGAAACGAGGCACATGCACCGAACAAGTCAAAGAGATGAAGGGTGAGATTGGGGTCTGATTAATGAGATGGGTTTGAAGTAATCTATGTTAAAATGTGTGTGCTTTTCTATACT
>OZ038326.1:7432544-7605687 GCA_964035795.1 Pterobdella sp. o SKG-2022 | reverse complement strand
GCTTTGTTTAAAAAAAATAATAATGGAACGATTATAATAAAAAGAAATAAAATAATAATAAAAAATTGAAAAATAACTAACCTCAATCACTGGAATCCAACAAAACGAAAATTTCACAAAATTATACAACCATAAAAAAAGAATTCATGAAAAAATAGTAACAAATTGAGCAAAAATAATAACAACCACAATAACAATAAAAATAAAAACAACAACAATAATAATAACAATAATAAAAAAAAAAGCACGAGACTCACAGGAGTGCATAGATCAGGCTGAATGTATGGAGTCGCCATAAGCACTTCTTTTTATTTTTCTTATTATCTATGTTGTTTCCTTATTTTTTTTTAATTTTTGTTTTTTTATTATTTCATTTTTTTCCAGCATACCCTTTTATTTTCAATATCCTTCGTTTTTGAGCAATTGATATTACATTAATAACATGGCTCGTGGTACTTTGTATCGTTTCCTTCAATTATTTCCAATAACCAATCTCTTTTTTTCCATGAATATTGGTACTGAAAGTTTTTTTCAAACCCTCAAATAATTCAATCTTTATGAATATTCGAATAAATTTCAATGAAGATTAATTTATAACACTTCTATGAATATCAATTAATGCTGATCTCATGAATATTAATTAGATTTAATCCAGCTTCAGCACCTTCAAAACTCACTGCACACAATCCTTCTCTCAACAACTGGAAGACAAACTATCAGCAAAATCTTCTTACTTTTTCTTTCATTTAATATAATTGTTTCCGATGTAGAATATCATTATTATCAATATTTTAAAATTCTATTTTTATCCCAACCTCTTTCTTTTAATCTTCACAAACTCAATCAAAAGGCAGACAAGACAAACGTAACAACCTCGAAACGAAAAGCCCTTCTCAAACTCTCTTTTATATATGCTCCTTACCTCTTCATTCTCTTCACAGTATAGCTCAACATGTAGATTCGAAAGTGTATAGTGCATGTCTGTGAAAAAATTCATATATATAACAGATAGTTACGTTAGATATACATATAAGCATACATTCGGTTTTGTATTTACATACGTTATTATAAAAACATGTAAGTACAAATATTTTTATAAACTAAATAATAACCCCAAGCTTTCCGTAAGTCACATGATCAAGCGTAAAAACTATATAAACAGTTTTTGTTGATAGGTTAGTTTAGTTGTTCATCTATGTACAGTTCCATAAAAACCCAAAGTTGAATATATCTATAAAAAGGTTAAAAGAAAGAAAAAAATATGGACAGACGATTTATGAATTTAAGAACATAGGAAAAGAGACATAAATTTGAATAAATACACATAAAAATGAGTGAAAATACAATAAGAAAACTGTTAAAAATAGAAAAGTCTTTGAACTATTGAATAAAAAAGTAGAAGTAGTGGTAAAGTTTACGATGAAAGATCGTTTGTTTGGGCGTATGATTGATATGTAGAGGCAGGGGAGATTGATATATGCTGGTATGACGTTGGTGATCCATTATAAAGATATGATTTATAATTAAGAGATTTAGAAGTTTTCAAGTTGTTGAGATTATATTTTGGTGCTTGTATTGTTATAAACTTTGATGTATTTCTCGTTTTTCATGATTTCAATATAAATTTCGTTGTTTGCCATTTTTATCATTGTCGACAGATTGATATGAATAGGTCTTATACTGAAAACTAAGACTCGAAAGCAACTTTATGAGCTTGTATGACAGTTTGAGATGATTTTAACATTTGCAGTTGTACGATGCAGTGACACTTGGAACGTAAATTTAATTCAAAATAATTTTAAACCTGACATTAATGTGGTCGTTTTGAATAGCTAGTATAGATAATAACAAAGCAAAATAACTAATAAAAGTTGGTGATGATGATGATTAAATAATAATAATAACAATAATAATGAAATAATAAGAATAATAAATATTAATGGAATAATTGAATAAAAACTTTTTGGGAACTCAGTCTATATTATATTATGACGAAGCTTTGCGGCAACAGTGCAACGTTGTATCATACTAAATGCCAGATTTCACGTAGTATATGGTTAAGTATTGATAAAAATGAAATGATGGGAGCGGAAGGGATACAATAAAAACAATAATAATGATAAATTGAATAATAAAAATAAGACTAGTTTTAAAAAAATAAGAATAATAATAAAAAAAATAATTCGGAAGTGATGAAGTATGTTCGATGCATAAATTCATCAACACTTCCCAATATTGTTTAGGTTTGTGTGTGTGTGTGTGTGTGTGTGTGTGTGTGTGTGTGTTTGTATGATGATGGTGGTGATGATGATGATGATGATGATGATGATGGTGGTGGTGATGATGATGATGAAGATGATGATGGTGATAATTTTTAAAACAAAGTAGTTTTAATTATTTCAGATTACTTGAACAATTAAATAAACTTTTATTTATTGTGTATTTTAATTTGATTTCATTAAAAATAAAAAGCATCATATTTAATTAAATTAATAATTTCATTTATTTAATTTGATCATTTCTTTGTTATTCGTATACGACTTTTAAATTCTACTTACATTTCAAATAGCTTTCTTTTTCATCATTCATGTTCTTTTGGAGATTAATTTCATTGATTTTTAAAATATTTTTGCTACAATTTGAATTACTTTTTTGTTCAGATCATTCTTTATTTTCTCGTTTTATTATTCTTTTTTTGCTCTTCATTTTGTTATAATCTTCAACAAGATAAGTGGCTTGTTGAAAGGCAGACAGACCCACCATCATCACCTCCTCCCTCCTCGTTCATCAAGACTTACTGCCTCTTTGAACATCAGTACCACAGTTTGAGTTTGCTTCATCAGTTTTGTGTGTTCACCCTTCAAGTTAACAAATAGTTGAGCGATTAATGGCATTTTTATTGTTATCAATCTTTTTTCCAATATTATTTTTTTTGATTATTTCTTTCCATTTTTTGCTATTTTTTATTTATATTTTTTTAATTTTAATATTTTTTTGTTTTTTGTACTGATGCTTGTATTGTCCTAATCACTCTATAATTTCATCTTCACTCTATAATCTATTGAGAGTTATAAATAGTAGCTGATGTCTTGATTTATGTATTTTCCATCAATACTTCAACACCACAAACTCCCAGACATGAATAAACATCAAAATGTATGATGAAATAAATGTAAGAAATATATTTTCAAACATGTACTTTATTAATTTTTAAAAATATAGCTTGAAATGTAAGATTTCCTCACGAAAAGCTTCGTATATTAAGTTAATAGACTTTTTGTGTTTGCTTCCTTCATTATGATATATATTATCTAATAATTGTTATCAATCATAAGTCTTCCAAGTTTCACCCCAATCTATTCATTCTCCATCTTTTTTCAAAACTCATAAGTTAATGCTCAACTCAAGAGAATAATGATTTTGAATATTATTCACTTTTTATGGCACAAATACATCAATTAACCATTTTCTTTATTTCTTGGAGGATTTTGAAACAAATATTTTTGTGAATTGAGTTTTATTTTAAATTTTTAACAATATTAATACTGACGAAAGCAAATACTATGTTCTAGACCGATGAGAAGCACAACTCCAAATATCAACAAGGAAAGCCAATCTTAAGAATGCCATGTTAGATTGCACTCTCTTTTAACTTACTTTTTTGTGTTTTTATGTTTTTAACTTGATTTTTTTAAATTTTAGATAAAATTTCAAAAAATTTTATTTCATCTTTTCTCTCATTATTAAAATCTCATACATTAAAACTGGCTTTGAACGCCAACAATGCGATGATGATATAAATTTCTCAAATGAAGAATGTTAACTCCATTGGGTTTTGTGGCTGAAATAAACAGCCAAAATTTGAAAATATATATAAAAAAAAGGAATTATCATTTAAAAAAAAATTTAAAAATTGATGAGTTTTAAAACAGAGATAAACAAGATCATCAAAATATTGAAATTCAAAACTGAGCTCTATAATATGAAATAACACGAATAAAGAAATCATAAAACGATAGAAAGCATGAACGAGTCATGAAAAAAGATGCCTAAACAAACAGTCACTCAGCGCAGACACTTTTCATCTGTTTCAAAACACACCTCAAACTGCCTCTGCGATTTATCATCTTTAACTTTATATACTTAAAACAACTATAATATATCACTTTCTACGTTATAATATATCACCTTCTTCGTTGTTATACTCTCATAACACCAATGATAAGAAGAACTATTTGAACTTTGTTCAACTAAATTGATATAACTTTCAATTTGGTAACTCATGTAACCTTATCAAATACAAGAAAGGGCTTATTGGGGGAAAAACTCAAATTTTTATCGAGAATGTAAGTTTGATCATGGTTGTAATCAAACCCAATCAACTGGTGGTTATATGAAGAAATAAGAGTGAGCTGTATGTTAAATCAAATCAGATCAATTACTTTGGATCAAGAAATAAGAGAGTGTATAAGAAAAATTTATTTCAATACAAGAAAATGAATATTTTAAAAAACACATGCTTGGTATATTACAAAACAAAAGTAAAATGAGTGTATTGAAAGACATCAATAAATTTCTTTAAGATACAAAGCTTTTCGTTAACAAATTAACATTTTCAAATATTAGAAACACCGCTTATGTATACTATTATTGTGAAAGTAATACAAACTAACATACGATAAATGATGAAGACAATGAAGCAATAAACAGGGCATGAATCAGATATAACAACAGTAACCAAGTCATTTACACAAGCTTCATACCAGTTGCATATCTCAGATTCAATCCAAAAATATAATTGTTCAAACTCGGTTTTATTCTCCTCCATCTTAAGTTTCTTTCAATCATTGCTTTATTAATTTGAAAATATAGAAAACATATATCGTAAAATAAGGAAGCTTTTGGATACGTTTATTTTTTCAAAAAACTAAAATTTTCGAAAAATTCAACTTTGTCATAATTTATTAGTATATGTAGAATATACTAATGAATTATGACAAAGTTGAATTTCTCAAAAATTTTAGTTTTTTGAAAGAATATATGTATCTAAAAGCTTCCTCATTTTACGATAAAAATCAACAAAGTTGAATTAAAAAAAAGATACATGAGATATTTCTAGAAAATACATAGTATTCATGAAGTTTTCAACTTAATTTATCAAAGTATGGTACAATTCTTATATGAGGATGATAGTTAAGCTGTTATAAGGATAATATATACTTATAACAGCTTAACTATCATCCTCATATATACTTAGTTATATTTAAAACAGGGTGAAACAATGTTTCAAGCTTGTAATTGTGGGTCTGAGAGGAATGGAAAACAACGCATTCATTTCCTTTTCAAAAACTCAGAACTTTTCCATTCATCAACAAAGCCACTCAGAACTGAAGCAACCCAGCTTCAATAAATTGATTAGTGGATTGAGTCTTTTCAGTTCAAACGTCATATATTTAATGTTTCTATGTTTTATTTCGGAAACTTCGCTTTTCAAAACAAAAAACACTATCTTAACAATAAATTAAAATAACATACTTCACTAAAAAGTTATATCAATAACAATATATCAATTAAAATTTTTCAACGAGAGTTGAATAACCCTCATCGACTAAGTTCTGTAATAACATTTCAGAGCCCTACCCTGCTTCACAGTCTGCCATGGAAGGTGATGATGAAAAAGCTTGAAACGTTTTTTCCCAACAATTTTTTCATCCTTGTTATGATATAAAAATGCAGTTCATCTTACTTTGTGGATAAATACTTAAATCAAGCTTTTCTAGAGATGCTAGGTCGATGTTGAGGTTGTTGATGTTGAGATTTTTGATGTTGAAGTTGTTGATGCAAGCGTTCTTCTTGATTTAGGTGTCCAAAACTTTTGTCCAGGGCTTGAAGTTGATCATCAAAATTTGTTTTTGCTTGCTCTTGAAGAGATGACAATCTCTTCTTCAGATTCGATATGGAAGGTGCAAGTTTAATTTAGTGAAAAAATTATTGGTACCTCCGAACTTTTAAAATGTTAAACAAAATATAATTTACACTTTTTTCATCTCATAAATTCCTGTGAATCTTGAAAGTATTCATGAACCTTGGTTGAATGCACAAGGACAAGTACATCGAGTTCAAAGAGTGAAGCTGTCATTTGGTTTATTCATTAGTATTCTTTGTGCTTTTATCAATATGATTCATCTTAATTATACGACGTTAGAGAATAATAAATTAATAAAAAAATGGAAATACTGATAAAAAATAACATAACAAAAATTTCAATAATATTTTAAATCTAGAAATTAATTATACATTGCAAGGCAAGCTCACATGTAGGGTATATAAGCAAGCTTATCATGAACTCAAATCGAGTACATGACTCAAACACCTAACTATTTGATAGATTTCAATTCAGTGAATATGAAACAATTTTAATCCAAACTAAAGCTATAAACTCTGTTGAAAGCAATTGTCTCAAGAATGTACCTCCTTCTACCCTTTCTTCTCTTCCTTAGTCGTATGCTGAATGATTTTGTTTCAATGTTATTTTTTAACTTTAATATTTAAACTAATCATTAATATTTTTCATGGTTTTTATAATTTTTAAAAATATTAAATCAATCATTTTATTCATAGAATATCGATTTTAAAAGTTTTGAGAGAAAGTTTATATTAGCCATATTTCATCTATAAGCCTCATATTCAAAAAACCATTCAAAAATTCTAATATACAATGAAAAAATTTAATTTTTATTGATTGAAAAGCTTAAATTTTCTACTATTTAAGCTTTATAAAAAAGTTAGCATGGTATTTTGAAGATTCAAATTCATAACCTTTTGCGATCAAATTTTTTTAATTATTAAATTGATAGAATGTTCAAGATGTCTCCAAAAAGTCAAATTCAAGTATTTTCACCACACACCTCAGACGTTTTCACTTCATCCATTGAAGCTCACCACATTCAGCTGCATACGTTTGTGAAACATCATGGAAAGTTCAAGTCGCAATCAGTTGAAGCTGGCAAATTGGTAGTTGTGGAAGATGGTAAAGAGTACAAGATAGAGAAGGAAGACGGCATTCTGATCCTTGATGTCGATGCTAACAAGATGCTGGTGTCTGGAAAGTATTTCGAAAATTATGACTATGAGGTCGGACAGAAAAAACTGAAATTCGAAATAGAAAGCAAAAAACAAATTCAAAAAAAAAATTTGGGAATTAAAGAAAAGAATGGAAGGATGGAAAGCACAGCGGATTGTATGATGAAAGGCAAAGTGAAGGAAAAGCAAAATTCTTTTGTAGCTCTCTCTGTTTGCCAGCCTATAGTTAGACATTGACTGTTTAAAATTAATTTTTTAAAAAATATATTACAACTAAATGATTCTTTGAAAAAGCTAAATGTTTTTCAACCACGATTAAATGCGTCAAAACACCGTTCAGAGCGGGTACATCCACATGGCAGATAGGATCTACATCGTTGAAAGTCTTCCGAGTTCCACACATAAGTAATTTTTTCTTCATTTCTTTTTTCAACAATTTTATAACCAGTTCACGTTTTTATTTATGCATCTCATTGTCATTTTTTCAATTTTTCAATCAAAACTCTAAATAATCAACAGGTTTAAGTTCATTGCTTTTGAAAAATTATCTCATTCTATAAAATATCAAGTTCTATTCAGAATTTTTATGAAACCTATTCCAAAAACTATAACCCTAACACTTGCAACCATTACAATGACGACCATTGGACCCACAGAACATCGAAGAGGTCTGTAAGGCAAGAAGAGAAACCAATGAGATTTAAGCTGCCTGAAGATTTTTTGGGCAGTTTGGATAGAGGGTGTGGTGTTCAAGGTGGTTTTTTTGTTGTTATGTGGTTTGAGTTGATAATTAAAATTGGTAGATAAGCTTTGTCTGTTTTTTTTTTAAATTTGATTGATTGAGGTGAAACAAAATCAAGGAATATTTCAATAATTTATAATAAAACTCGATAAAAATGAGAAAAATGAAACATACCTACTAGTTGTAGGAAGAATGAACATCAACACGTCAATGTTGATGTGTCGATGGGACTTTGCACCGTGTCTGCAAAACTTTTCTGTGCAAAAATTTCACTGTTTTCAACTTGGAAACTTTATAAACTTCATACTTTAATACTTAAATTTTTATGATTCAAAATTCGTATTAATTTTTATAATCTCGAATTGATTTGAAGAAAACGACAAAGGAATTGAGAAGAGGATAATGCAAAGAGCTTTGGTATCAGAACGAAAACTTGGGAATTTATTTAATCGTTATGGAAATAATACTAATGACTATGGCTTCATCAAAAATAAAAATAATGTAACAAAAAATAGGGTGAAAAGAGTCTTGGGCAGTAGAAACAGTGAAACAGTGTCAGATAAGGAGATTGATGAGATTCGACATGAGAAAGAAGGTGTTGGTGAGGCTGATGGTGGTGATGATGATGATGATGGTGATAAAGATGGTGGTGGTGGTGATGATAGTGTAGTTGATGGTGCTAGTGAAGATGAAAAAGTGAAAGTTGGAAGAAAGGAAACGAATGATGGAAAAAATAAAGATAGTAAATACAATAAAAATAAAAAAATTGATAGCAACAACAAAAGAAAAAGGGAAATACACGAAAAAAAAACAGAAAAAAATAAAAAAAATGTAGAAAAAAGAAAAGATGAAAATGAAAAAATTGATGGAAAATATCATAAAACTAAAACAAAAAAAAACGAAAAAAAGGCAAAAAAGAATGAGGGCAAAATGGAGGATGAAAATGAGGAGAAGGAAATGAAGGAGGAGGAGAAAGAAGAGGAGGAAGAAGAAGAGGAGGAGGAAGAAGAGAGGGAGTACAACGTAGAAACGTTAGTGGTGGTGGACAAGAGTATGCAGGATCATTATCATCACCTCCATCTTCCCACTTACATCCTTACCATCTTCAACATGGTGCGTGGTTAAGTTTTGAATATTAATATCTTACATTGGACATGAAAATTTTAACTGATAATAGAAGTCTGATTTCTTCTTCTCCAAAATATGAAATTTTTTGCCTCCATTTTATGTTATAAATTAACAAAGTTCATCAATAATAGCCATGTTAAACGCTAAGTACTAATTAAATCCACCAATTGAACTAATAATCTAAGGTGAACGCAATATACCATGAGCCATCGCTGGGCATGGCGATTAACATACAAGTTGTCAAGATCCACTTCCTTGATGAGGTGCTGCATCTGTTTCAAGATACTTTCAGATTTTGAAGATTCATTCGATTTAGTTTTTGATGATTCATATATATATCTCGAATATCAGAAAGAAATAGGTTAAAATTTAAAACTAAAAAAAAATGAAGTTTTTCATTAAAAAAAGCCTTTTTTGTGTTTTTTAACGACATAACTTGTCTCAATCACTCTCAGCAGATAAGAGAGATAAACTTGTGTATCTATTTGCAGACAGATTTTGAATCTACCACACGAGCCGAGGCTTTGTTAGACAACTTTTGTAGCTGGCAAAAAAAATTCAAAGTTCAACTTGAAAATCATACTAAAAACGATAAAAATGAAAGCACTACCAACCATAATGAATACCATAACAATGGAAACAACAACAAAAAAGATGATAGAAACATTTATAAGAAAATTGACAGCAGTAAACTAAATGAAGATACAAAAGGTTTGAAAACAAAATACAACCATGACCTGGCCGTTTTGATCACCAGGCTAGTGTGTTTATTTTAGTTGAAAATACATTTTAAAAATTTGTGAAATATCAAAAAATTAAAACATTCCATTTCTAAGCTATTTGAAGATTCAAATATTATTCAATTCACCCCACATCTTCAATAGCATACAAGTAAAAACTTGCAGTTTTTTTTTAAAGCTCAAACTAATCAAACATTTTCACTTGCAAATGCTGATCACTAATGAATGTCATTCAAAAACTTAAAACCACAACAAGGATATTTGTACATTGTTTGTTTCCCACTTAATTCATACTAATATAAATACAACATCCCAACCTGTACCACTTAAGTTACAGTATACAAACTACTTAATGCAACCAAAATCCCACAAACTTCCCACTCAACTATCACACCCACAAACCACACCATCTAACCACCATCCCAATAACTTGTCACCCAACCATCCCACCAGGAAAGACATATGTAGTGGCAGTGATGAGCCTTGTGGCACCCTGGGCTTGTCGAACGTGGCATCCCTCTGCATGGTGGGTGGGTGAGTTGGTTGTTTGGTGGGTGGCTTGGTTGTTTGGTGGGTGGCTTGGTTGGTTGGTTGTTTGGTGGGTGAGTTGGTTGGTTAGTGGGTTGGTTGTTTGCTGGGTGGGTCAGTTGGTGGATGAGTTGGTTGGTTGGTGGTTGGATTGGTTAGTTGGTGGGTGGGTTGGTTGGTGGGTGGGTGAGTTGGTTGTTTGGTGGGTGGCTTGGTTGTTTGGTGGGTGGCTTGGTTGGTTGGTTGTTTGGTGGGTGAGTTGGTTGGTTAGTGGGTTGGTTGTTTGCTGGGTGGGTCAGTTGGTGGATGAGTTGGTTGGTTGGTGGTTGGATTGGTTAGTTGGTGGGTGGGTTGGTTGGTGGGTGGGTGAGTTGGTTGGTGGGTGGGTGAGTTGGTTGGTGAGTGGGTGAGTTGGTTGGTTGTTTGCTGAGTCTAAAAATCAAAGAACTAATGTTTGCTATTTCAGTAATGTCACATAATAAACAGATAATGATTATCAGATATGAAAAGAACAAATTAAATCAAATTAACTTCAACCTCATGTGTCATAGTTCAAATGGAAAGGAGTGAACAACAGTCTATCAAGATCAATAAAATAAATTGAATTATTTTTCAAATTATAAGAGTCCACACCAAGATAATCATATATAAACTATAAGCAATTCGACCATTCAACCACCCTTAACTGTGACTAGTTGCGTAATTGATTGATAATTATAACACTATTTGCCTCATAAAACCATTAACAGGATGATTTGAGTTGCAACATCAACCAGGACACTGGCCTTACAGTGGCATTCACCATCGCTCACGAGATCGCTCATAAGTTGGCTCTCTATCAGTTTGAATAGTTTTTTTGGTTTTGAGGAAAGTGTTTATCGTTAGAGTAAATAAAAGTTCATTTAGTTATTTTATTTATCTTTTGATGAATTTCATTGTTAAATTTTGTGAGACAGTGAGGAAAACAAATAATTAAATAATATGAAATGAAGAACTCAATGAATATAAGTTGACATAAAGAATTTGAAACGTTTTGAAAAAATTGAGAACTTTTGACATGTGAAATACTGGAAAAATTTTAAAAAAATTGAAAAAAAAGAATAAATATTAATAATGATATAATACAGCAAAATATTTGATAATTTTATGTTAAAATTTTAAAATGTTTTAACAGCTTAGGGATGGTTCACGATACACCAGAGAACGGGTGTGTGTTGGATGGAGATGATGATGATTTCAAACATAACAGCAACAATAATAAAAGTAATATCAATAGCAATACAAATAATAATAATAATATCAATGATAAATAAAAATGAAACAAAAATTATGACTTAAAAATATTTCTTTTTCCAGTTTTTTCAAATGCATTTTAATCTCAAAACCAACATGAGAATAAAACTGAGAATAATTAACATTTGTATGTCGACAAATCAGGCAATGAAAAAGAAGACGTAATCAAAGAAGAAAATGAAAATGACAGTAATGAAAACGATGAGAATGATGGTGATCATGTAAACGAGGAGGATGACGACGAAGATGAGGATTTAATGCGGTTGTCATACGTGATGTCACCCCAGTTGAACGTGGGAACCTTGCACACGCTGTGGTCTGATTGCAGTAGAAGGAGTGTGAGAGCATTTCTGGAGTGAGTTTGAAGTGGTGGTGAGTGGAAGGGAAGGAGTAGGTGGAGAGACGGTTGGTGGAGAAGGTGGTTGGTGGAGGGGGTGGTTTGTAAAAGGGTGGTTGGTAGAAAAGGTGGTGGGTGGTTGGAACTAGATAGATAACTTCTAAATTTAAAAAAAATTAAAAACCTAAACTAAATAACAATAATGGAAGCAAATAGTTTTTTGATGGTTGAATTAGTTTACGTGGTGTAACATGTCAACGACAAATATACTTTGATCAAATATTTATGCCTCTTGCCGTTCAAGCTCTGAGGGACTTTAAATTGAAATTAATATTTCATTGCAACACTTTTTATTGGCTTCCTAAGCTGGAAATGTCATAAAATTTTTGATTTTCAAATAAACTTGAAGTTTTAAGATTTTTATAGCAATCTTTAAATTTTTTATTAGTTTTTGAAAAATTATTCACCCTGAGAGAACAATTCAAGCAATGTTAATTGGATATTGCTGTTTTAATAAATTAAATTTTTAATTTATGCCTTTCAAAATTTTTAACTACCAGGCGTGGCTGGGGGGACTGCACGAATGAAGCCAGAACCAGCCCCCAAAAGAGTTCTCACATGGGACCAGGGTCTGACACGGGAATGGGACACTCCATGGAAACCACCTCAAACAACTATCCAGGTGTCATGTATGGTTTTCTTGAGCAGTGCTCCATTCAGTTCTCTCCTGGCTTTCTTCCCTGTTCCAGTGAAGAAGTGATGTTGTCTGGATATTTTTTAATATTAGTGAAGATTTCATATTAAACTAGCTTGCAAATCAAATAAGTTGTAAAGAGGTTTCTAACGAAGTTATTAATAAATAAATTTAATATCTGATTCAACAACGAAACTCGGAATTGAATAAAGTCATTATTTATGGTTTTAATCGTTTTGTGAAAATCATAAAATTTTTAAATAAAGCAATATACGTTAAAAAATTGGTTTTTTATACAGCGCCATTCTTCAAAGTTCAAAGCGCTTTCTACAAATTTGATGTAACAAAAACACACTGTAGAACAGATGTTAGTTACGGCCCAACACGGCATCAAACTCGATAACTTTAGATATATAGTCTAATGCTCTACCAGCTGAGCTATACTGGCAAAAACCTAAGCTTTACGGGCAACAAAGCACCCTTAAAAACTCTCAAAAACCGTGACATTTGTAGGAGTTGTGTAAGGTGCTGTGGTGTCAATACAACAACACTTGCTACACCAAGTTTGAACCCGTGCTTGAAGGATCTCTATGCGGCCACAACCAGGTGGGTCGGTGGGGCACCAGTTTGTGTTAGTATGGGATTGTTTTGATGGTGAATTTCGTGTTAGACAAAAATTTCCAAGCCGGTTTGTAATCCTAATTATGAATGTATGAAGATTCATGAAATGAAAATAAATTTTGAACACACTGGAAACAGAAAATTACTTTTTTAGAGACTTCTTAAATTTTCTTGTAAATAGTATTTGACAATTTTTTTGCGTCAATTTATGGAAAAACTTAAATAAATTTAATGAGCAAAAAAACAGCTATAATTTTCGATAAGTTTAGCCTTTTCAAAAAAAACCCTAACCAAAAAAGTTCAACAAAAACTATAACTATTAAAATTTGGTTATTAACTAATTTAGAAACCTTTTATGTTTCAATGCTATTATTTCAATTTTAATTTTTAACTTCAAAAAAAAAATTTTTTTTGATGTAGAGAAATTAATCTCCATGCCTCCCTTTTTTTGCTTTTACCAAGTTCTTATTATCCAATTTTTGCAACTTCATCAGTATTGGGTCCCAGGCACTTGTGTCCACCTGCAACTGTGGGTCATTGAAGCCATTCCTTACCGATTTATTTTTTCTTATCTCTAGGTTCTCCTGTATTAATAGTTTCATTTGAAAGGATACTTTATTTTTTCAATTATTGTTTTCAGGATCACTGGCTTATCTCAGTCAACTTTTACATGGGAGCATTCTCTTGCGTGCTTGCTTATACCTGAAGTTTAATAAATTTTAATACTTTTAGTCTTTTCTCTTTAACTGCTTCATAATCATAGTTACTAAATAACTTTTTTTCGCTAATTTTTTATGATAAAGCTAAAATTATCGGAAATTATAGCTGTTCTTTTTGCTCAAAAAACTTACTAAAGTTTTCCCATAAATCAACGTAAAAAAATTGTCAAACAGAAATTTCTAATAATTTGTATAATTAGCCCTGATGCTACGTGTGAGTGACTTTATTTCGATAGAGCAAAACTTGTCTTTTTTCTGCAATGTTTATACATTGAAGTTTTGATATATAACGTATAAGTGAAATAATTTCTATCATCGCATGAAACCCGCACGAAGTGGTGTAGAGGCGGCAGATGTAGACCGATAGAAGTGACAGAGGACCTGGTAGATGGACAGTGGGGGTCGTGGTCGGAGTGGACTTCTTGCAGTTCTGCTTGTGGACCTGGTGTCAGTTACAGTACTCGGCTCTGTGACAACCCTTCGTGAGTTGATTCCTCTTCACATTGAGTTATTGGTGTGTATAGAGTGATTAAACTTTTCATAAATTATAATTTATGTAAAAATTATTAGTTTATTTAAATTTATTTTACTTATATTTTTTGAGTTTTTCTTAAAGTTCTTCAAAATTAGTTTCTGTTGGAATAAAATTAAAATCACTCGATCTCCAGCCCATCCAAAGGCAGGCGCTACTGCATGGGTGCGCGAAAAAGGGATCGCATATGTGGCAAAGAGTCGCCCTGTTCTGCTGGACAACCCTCCTTGCGACAGATCCAATGCTCCCAGTTTAATAATGTTTCCTACAGGGAAGGTTTCTTCAAGTGGGAGCCTGTTTTTTTCGAAGGTTTGGAGTGTCAAAAACTATTCAAGAATATGTAAAGACGTTTTCCTAGATATGAGAGAATTGAAACTGAGTTCGTTTGTGAAATGATTGATACTTGAATTTGGTGTTTGGAAAAAGTTTTTAGCAATTTTTGTGAAAACTTCAAGTGAAAGATATAGAATAGAGCATTTTCAAACTGGCCTTGGCATGTAAATTTAGACAAACTTCACAGATTTTCCTTGTCGTTTGTATTGCAAGCCGAAAGGGGGTGACTATTCAGTGATGGTGAAAGATGTGGTAGATGATGGGACGAGGTGTGATGATGGGTGGAGTGAGAAGGGAGGGATGAAAATATGTGTTCGAGGAGCTTGCAAGGTTGTTTCATAAGCTCTTCACGCTGTGTTTAATGCAATAAGTGGTCGCAATTTTAACTCAATTTAGAAATTAAGTTTAATTATTTAAAAATATTTTAAGACCATTTCATAAATTTCATATTTTAATTCTATATGGAACAAACCACTAGTCAGTGGGATGTGATTGGAGGATGGAGTCAGGATTGTTGGAAGACCAATGTGGAGTGTGCAATGGAGATGGTACCACTTGCCACACATTCTCCACTGTCTTCAATAAGAAAGAAGGTTCCGGTGAGTGATTATAATCTTTTCAATTGGAAATTGATAAGTTTTAAAAATCACATTATTTAAAAATTCAACTGTTAAATTTAAAAATCAACTAAAATGAACCAAATTCGAGAATGGTTTCAGGATACGAGAGGCTGGGCTCAGTCCCAAAGAACAGTCGCAACATAAAGCTAGAGGAAGTAAAGAACAGCACGAACTATTTGGCCTTGCAGGATGAGACTGGAGATTATGTCATCAATGGAGACTTCTACATTAGGTTCGGTGGAGTCTTTCCGGCTTTCGGAACCGGTGAATTCATTTTATAAACTACATTAAATACTGATGTCTTATTGAACTTGCATTGAAACTTACTAGTTGTAGAAAAAAATCGGAATTGAACCGAGTAAACAATCGTTTTTCGTTTTTTTAGTTTTTCATGATTCAAATAGATTTGAGGATTTGTTAGTTCCATTTTTTTGTTTTTACTGTTCCACCACAAAGCTTGTATCCTTTTATATAGCTAAGCTTTAAACTCTTGTTTTTAACCTATTTCAAAATTTTCTTCTTGATCTAAAATTCCAAATCTCTTCAGTGATAAAGTACGGCAGGGAAGAAGGAAGGGATATCATGGAACTTCCTGGACCAACCAACCAGACAATACATGTTGTTGTGCGTTTCAATGTTTCACGTGATTCGATTATATCACTACTCATTCAATAAAAGTTGCTAATTTTTGATCTATTAAAAGTTATAGTATTTATATTATTCGTTTGTTGGTTAAAAAAAGTTTAAAAATTCATTCACCAGATGCTATTTCAAATGGAAAGCTATGGCGTCTTCATGCAATACAACTACTTCCCAAACAACACCTACAACAATAATGATAATGAAGATGGAGACATTAATAAACGTGGAAATAGTAGCATTCTTGGGAGTGTTTACACTTGGCAGGTAGGAATGTGGAGTCACTGTAATGCTTCATGCGGAGGAGGTGCTGATTTTATAGTGTTTAAAACAATTTATAATAATTTAAATTCATTATCGATGGGAGAGAATTTATAGTATTCAATTTAGTTGAATTTCAAGTATTAAAACTAGAAACAATTACGTTGAAATGACAGGAAGGCAGATGAGAGAAGTGGGTTGTTTGGATTTCCAGAACAAAAAAGTGTCTGAAGCTTTTTGTGATTCGGCTTTGAAACCGAAAATCAGAATAAAATCATGCAACTTGCATCTGTGCCCTGCTAGGTGTGCTAATGGTGATGGGTGGGAAAGGGTAGGTGTAGTGGGTGAAGAAGGGTGGGTGTGTTGGAAGGTAGGGTGAGTGTGGTTGGTGGAGGAGGGTAAGGTGGGTGGAAATTGGCAGTTGGAGTGAAATGGCTGTGAAAGTTATTGAGGTAGCTGTGTTGGGAGTAAAAAAATGAATGAAAATAATCTTAAGAAGAAAAATTAAGTCGACTATTTGGATGTTTCTTACTAGAATTTCGTTGCGCAATTGTTTTCCCAGAGCGCTACTCAAGTCAGATTAAAATTATATTATTCTTCTAAAAAGTATTGAGATAATTGAATGAAATGGCATAAGGTGGTGGACAGGGGAGTGGCAGAGTTGTTCAGTGCCATGTGGGTCTGGAGTCACTAGAAGGACTGTTCTGTGCGCCAGGTTAGTGATTGTTGCTATCAAGTATCAAAAATGGGAAGAATGCTTTATTTGAATCAAACATCTCCAAAAATGAAATTAAAAAATAATTTTTAAAAAATGATAAAACCAGATATTATGCTAATGTTTAATGGTACATCTATAATAATCGAAAACTCTAGCTTTTGTTTTTCAATGAATGTATTTGAAAACTTTCTTACTTTATGTTGAAAAATATCAGAAATGTGAACGAAGGGAAATTTCAAAAGACAGAAAAAGATAGCAGATGTCGAGGTTTAAAAAAGCCAATTTCCATGGCTGAATGCAACTCGAATGTTGTGTGTTCGAGTTCTGACGACGTCTGGCAAGTTGGAAACTGGTCCAAGGTTGTTTTGTAGAATATTTCAAAAATAAGTGTATCTTTCTGTGAACGCACAAGTTATAAAATTTAAAACTCGATAAAAAAACAGAAAATAAATTAAGATGGGAAACTACAGAAATGGAACTTCATCAAAACTAAATTTAATAAAATATTGTCGTTCATAGCAGAACTAAAACCAGAATATAAGTCACAAACTCAGTTTCTTTAAAAACTTTAAATTCATGAAAACTCTATTCAAATTCTCTTATTGAAAAATTGGAACACAAAAAACTAGTGTTCAAAGACATGTGGGGGTGGAGTCAAAGTGAGGTCAGTACAGTGTAAAGGTCACTGCATAGGTCAGCCAATCGAAAAGCTTCCTTGCAACTTGAAATCTTGTTTGTATTACAATGAAATATGGTTCAAGAAGAGATCTGCCAGAAACATCAGAGAGTATAAAAAATTTGTAAGAACTGAGAAAGAAGCGAAGCACTTGGAGAAGAGCAATCTGTTCAAAACTTTATTAAAAAATGGTGAATTTGAGGGCTAAATTTTTTAATTTCCATCTCCCAGTTAACACTAGAAATAATAATTATTATTATGAAAACTAGGGTTTAAAAATAGTGAAGAAAACCTTAGTATGAAAACATTCGTGAACAAAAATGAAGACATCTTCTCTTTCAACACCCACCATAAAAACGCCAAGCAGTGTGAGTCAATGCAGTCTTAACTGTTCCTGTTTCCTTAATTTTTATTTCCAAACGACGAGTTTTTCTCTCCTAAACAGATCTTCAGCAGGTGAAATGGCTGGCACTAGATTGGAGTCATGTTGGTTATGTACAACTTCTTCATTTGATAAAATAATCATCACGTTAAAATTAGATACATCTTTGAATTTGGTTTTGTGTCATTTAGTTCCAAAAAAATGTTTCATAAGTTAAGAGTTGAAACTTTGAAAAAAATTGATTTATAAGCCACGAAGTTGAGAAAATTTTGTAATTTGTTACCAGAAAATCTTATTTTCAAATTTTTATTCTCAAAATTCATTTAATTTAAATTAATTTTCAAAAAGTAATTCAAAATTCAAAGCAAAATTTTAGCTTAAGAAAAACTGGCATATATTTTTTTGATCGTCAAAACGATAACATGTATAATAACCTTGAAACTTTTAAACAAGTGTTCAGTGACTTGTGGTGAGGGTGTTATGAGCAGAAAAATGGTGTGTGTGCATGCGATGTTGAAAGAGACTGTACCCGATGAGCTTTGTGAGAAGGTGGATAAGCAGGCGACTGAAAAGAAATGCTTCTTGGATGAATGCTTGGCTTGGAAAGTTGAAAAATGGTCCGAGGTTGGGTCAAGTATTAGGTGTAGAAAATTGCTTTTGATAACATTCTTATAGTAAATAGACAAGTTTTTAAATAAAGTATTTTGCAATTTATAAAAATTTTAGTGTTATCAAATATTCTTTATTACCAAAGTGTTCAGTGACCTGTGGCACAGGGGTGAAACATCGAAGCGTAAGGTGCCAAGATGTACACAGATGCTCCAGCCAACACAAACCTGCCAGTTCTGCAGAGTGCACCTTGAGTCCCTGTGTGCGATGGGTGGTGGGCGAGTGGAGCGAGGTGAGATTAGTGTTTTGTTCCAAAATTAGAACATAAGGATATTCAGGTGCTTCTGAAAAAAATGTCGGGCTAGTATATGTTGTCCCAAACATACTCTGATCTTATTGAAATGCAGACTCGAAAAGTTGAAACAGCACTCAAAATATACTTTTTTGAGTTTCTTTCTATTTTTGTTCTAACAAACGCTGAATATTAATTTTTCTTCAAAAATTTTTTAAATTTTCTCGCTTTATTTTCCATGGATTTTGAAGTGAAATTAATTTTCTATTTCAATATTTTACATCTTTAGCAACTTTCACTCACACCATCTTTCGGACTCAAAACCTTTTTGACTCTTGAACCTCCATTATCAACATTATTATAGAGATTTGATATGCAATAGTGGAAAACTCTCTTCACCTGATAACACATTCAAGTCATTCTTTTTAAAGATGTTCGAAAAATGATACATAAAATCAATTTATAACAAAAAACATAATTAGAGTTTTCATGAAAGACAAGTGCGCTTGATTCGTTAGTAGTGAAACCTTGAAATGCCACACTCAAAAGAAATTCTTGCACCAAGTATTTGTGACGGACATTAATACAATTTTAAACTTGTATATCAAAAACTGATCGACATTTTGAGAAAAATTTCAACAGAAAATCTTCACTATTACGAAAACTAACTTGAAGCATTTGCGTTTCAAAAAATAAACTTTTTAGACACAACAAGACATTTTCCTGATAAAAATATTAAAACTAAAAACTTACTTTATTCAATAGAATGAATTAAATTCATTAATTTTTTTGGTGACAAACTTTTGTTCAACAAAACTTTTCCAAAGCACCTGACTTAACAGAAGCTAAGCAAAACCACCAAACCCCCAACACAAAGCCACCGACAGCCCTTCAACAATCCCACACAGTGCAGTAAAAGCTGTGACAGAGGAATTAAAAGCAGGTCAGTCATGTGTGTCGGTGCCCCTTTCATCGTGCTGCCACATGTGTTTTGCAAAGTAGGTTATGTGGTTAATTGGGTAACGTGATACATGGGGGTTGCGGTCTATGGGGGCTATGTAGTTTATGGGGCTTATGTGATTTATGGGGGTTATGTGGTTCGTAAAAATTAAGTGGTTCATGAGGGTTATGTGGTTCGTAAGAGTTATGTGGTTTATGGGGATGGTAGTGATGATGATGATGATGATGATGAGAAAGATGATGACGATAGTGTGTCGTTTTTCTATTTTAAACAAGCTTTATTTTTTCATAAGAATATAAAATCTTTATATTTATTTTAAATTAAAATTTAAACATAAAATATTAATCAGCACCGCCCCAGGCCATCGGAAGTTAGATTGTGTCAAACTACCGCTTGTCTTCCAACAGGTCTCCATGTTTGTTCTATGGTTTGAGATTCTACCATTTATCGCTCTATTTTGTTTTAAAATTATTTTTATCGTAAACGTTAAAAAATAAATTTTGTGAAATAAATTATAGATAGATAATTTCTTTCAGCTAATGAAATGACTCGAGAACTCCTAACAGCTCCTTACCATGAACTCAGTGCGTCTTTAGTTGAATTTTTAATTAAAAAAAATTAATGGAAAAATATATTGCGAAATTCTGAATTGCAATTTTAAAATTAACTTTTAAAAAATTCAGCAGAGAAGGCTAAAAACAGTTTTGGTTTCGAAAAGTCGGAAGCCAGCTTGATCCACTATGTGAACAACAATAATGTTAGCAAAAATAATAAAGGCAACAGCTATGATACAAATAACAATAATAATAACAACAACCATAAGACAAACAAAAACATGTCCAAAAATATTTTTACTAATGAGAGCAATAATAAGAACCATAATGTTGAAAATAGCATCTTTGAAAAAACTGATGAAATCTATAATGAAAACATGGAAATGAACTATGCCCACAAAAAGGAGGTAAGTTTCAACACTCACAATATAAAAAACAACAAAAACAATATAAAAAACAACAACAACACTATAAAAAAAAAAAACAACAAGATAAAAAACAACAAAAAAATCAACAACAACATAAAACAAAACAACAACATCAACACTCATCTCTGCATCAACATTCTGCCAACTCCAACATGCACCCACTTCCTCACACTTCACATGTGTACCACTCCATACATCAGGTCTCAGTGCTGCTACTCATGCTCTTATTGGGGTGGTGATGATGATGAGGGACATGATGATGATGATGATAATGGTGATGATAGTGACGATGATGATGGTAGCAAAAATGCTGTTGGATACGATGAAAATCAATGAAAGTTGAAAGCTGTAATTTTGTAACTCAACTTAAAGAAACTTTTTTGAATAGATCACGGAAAGTAAAAAAAATAACTAAGTCAAATCCAAAAAAACTTTTGAACTTCGACAGAAAAACTAAAAAAATTGATAGATGAAGCTTAATGAAATTAGTTGAGTAAATCTGTTGTGTTGCTTTCATACTAATGTTTTAGTCTATAAAATGCCATCAGAACAACATTGAAGTGGTTTGAGACGTAGCTTCAAGTTGGAAAACTGTTGCGAGAATGAGCAATGCATTGTCATCGAAACGAATTGTATTTTTGGAATTGTAATAGATAACAACCTTAGAAAGCTTTTGAAGTTTCATTTCATTTAAGTAATTATTTTATATCAAAGGATTTCTAATTCAAAAATTGTAGTCTACAAACAAGTAAAAGTAAAAACGACTTGAATATAATATAGAATAAATTTGAAACTCCCATGAATTCAAACGTCGGCAATTTGATGTTAATTCGTTTTAGGCCATCAGAGACAAAAGTTGTTGCTGGAGTTTACTTTTAATCAAACAAAGAATTAAAAATTCATTGGTTTTCATATATTTGATGTCATATTTTATTTTCTAAATTACATGCGCTTACTTTTCTTCGCAAACCACCACTTTATTGAGAAAGACTAGTTTTGAAATATGCCTCAAAATTATTAATATTCCCAAATATACTCTTAATACCAAACCTGAGAAAACAAACAACAAAAACGACGCTGAACAAGTGTGTTTTGAATGGATGTGAGTTAAAAGGATGTTTGCGTGAAGATGAATGTATGTCGATAACATATACCTTATATAATATGCATATTGGTAGATGTGTCGGAATCTCTAAGATATGTGTTGAAGTCAGTGTATGTGATTATACAAAGCTTAAGTACGTGAATAGTTTTTTATAATATAGAAAACCCGTGTGTTGAGAGATGAGAGATTTTAAAGTTCTGAATTGTTGAGGGATATTGTTGATTTTGTAATGTTTGCAATAATGAAGATATTTCTCTGTGACCTGCTGTGTTTTGTGCTCGTCTGTCGAAGTGAGTCTTATAAGCTGTTGTAAGATTATATATTCAATATTTGAATTGTTTTCGCTAATGCTTTATGATAAGGCTAAACTTATCAAAAATTATAGTTTTTGATTTTCAATAAATGTATTAAAAAATTCCTCTTAATTGATGTTTTTCATTACAAAATATTTGAATTAGAAAAATTTTATTCAAAAAAATATAAGCTGAACATCCCATATCTAGCCTCTATCCAACATTTGGAAGATTATTGAAAAGTTGAGAATATTTTTGAGGCAGTAATTTATTCAAAACATCTGCGGCCATCACGTTGGATTTGTCTCAATTTCTTCATATCCACAGTTTTTTATATTTAATTTTTTATTTTTTTGAAGTTTTTAGTAGAATTTTTTGAAAATATTGAAAAAAAATACAAAAAATTTAATGAAAAAAGTTTATACGAACGATAATTTTTTTATCTTCATGAGAAAAAAGATATTTCACAAAGCTCCAGTTTTGTTAAAAGTTGCCAACTATTGAGCAAAATATTTAGCTGGAAAAGTTTTGAATCAAACAACTGCCTAAAAAAATTGAGGAATTTATTTTTAATTTTTAATTATGATATAATTATCATTAAGTTTGGATAAAAAATCATAAATCTTTTACATAAAACAATTGGGAAAATGCCTTATTCTTCTAATCTATGACGTGAACCTTGAATGTAAATCTCATTTGAACTCATGAATAAAAAAAAAATAAACTAAATGAGGCAGAAATAATCTATGTTGAAAAAAAAAAAAATAACATTTTTAACTGTAGTGGTATAATGATTTTTTCAAAAGCCAAACCGTAAAACGAATATAATTTCAGAACACTAGTAAGTTGATTAAGATACGAAGCTTTTCGTTAACAACGTAACATTTTCAAGTATGAGAAACCGTTTTATTTTTTTGTAGTGGTTTAATAACGTCTTTAGAATAAATCTTGCTCATTCTGCTCGTTATCCACTGGAAAACTATTTAAAAATTAAGCAATTCGTTTCAATGAACCAAAATTTAAAAAAATAGATTAAAAATAAAGCAAAATTAATAGATAAACGCTATACAAGTGAGTCGATTTTTGGGCAAACAAACACGAGGTGGTCAGATATGTTTGTCCTCATTATAATATCAGGTTTCTTCCCGGTAGTGTACTTCTGCCGCAGTCTGTGGTGAGAAGTTCTGCATTTTTTTTATTGTTTATTTTTTCATGTATTTTTATTAGTGCATATCTTTTAGTTGTTCATTCAAAGTTTTAGTATTCAAATGAAAACACTTTTTGGAGAATAAAAATCAAAAAAAGACATAAGTTTTTTTTGGCCAAAGAGCACCTATTGCAACTTCCACACCTGTTTTTTGCAAGTTCTATTGTTCTCTCTATTTGGCGCTTCAAGTCATCTTTGATGGTTTTGAGTAAGCTGGTACTCATTCATTATCATTTTTTTCAGTTTTGATGGTTGCTTCATTTTACCGGAACATAGTCGTTCACTGGCAAAATATAGCCTAACATCTGCCAGCGTCACTTTTCAACTTCACATGTCGCTAGTTCAATGAGAACGTCTACTTCTTCTGTAGACATGCGTTTGGGCCAGAAGATTCTGTAGGCTGTTTGATTGTGAAGAATGAAGTTTTCAATTCAGAGTAAAATTCTAGCAAAGGTTATGTTTGAAAATATTTCTCCTATTTTTGTGAGTAGTATTATGAACTTGGTATTTTTCATGTTTTTGTTGTTTGCTTTTTGTATGGGAATGAATGAACCTAGTCTTATGCGTGGTTAGATCATTGTTGATGGTTGAGCTTATAATATGAGTGAGTTTTTCAATAGTTGTTATATGTAAAAGTTTTATGAGTTGAATTGAATTTTGTGTTATCAAAAAGATCTGTTGCTTTCCAGTCCGATGGTTGAATCTTTGATTTCTAAAATAAAATCATTCCACACTTCTTTCCATATTAAACTGTTCAAACAGTGCTCCTCCTGATATGTTGGTTTTCACAAGCCAGGTTATTATTATGTTAGTTGAATTAAAATTCCTACAAGTGTTTCGATATTGAAACCGGCATAGTATATCATTCTTTATTTTTTTTTCTCATCGAACTTTACAGCCTCTGGCTAATTAAAAGTTTTAAAAAAACATAACTTTATGGATAAACTATAAAACTTGAAATTTTCACGAAAATATTTTTTTTGATTTACAAAAGGCAGGGTCTTAAATTGCACCTCAATTGCTCATCCTGCATGTATTATTTAAACCTTTTTAAAGTTAAATCATTTCAGCAAAAAAAAAAATTTTTTTTGACTTTTTCATTATGATTTTATTATGCAGATCCTCAATTCATCATCTAAAAAACTTTTCTTCGGGTTATTATCATTTTTATTCAACCCACAGTACTGATTCAATTTTTTGTATCACTTATTTTTCGAAGAAGCAAAAAATAATTTTTTCAAAACCGATTCTAAAAGTTTATTCTAAAAGATTAGAAAAGCTTAAAAATGCAAATATCGGACAAATTTTAAATTTCCTTCAATGTGTAACACTTTCGAAGATCATCATTGTTGATAAAAAAAGTGAAAAAAATAGTTAAAAATTAGCTTTGAACTAAACGTTCGAAACAAAAAATGTGAAAAATATAATAAAAAGATTTTTCCACATGCTTCCACTAATTTAATCTCAAAATGTCTATTCACATCCTTGATCACATCCCTAATCACATCCTTGTTCACATCCTTGATCACATCCCTAATCACATCCTTGTTCACATCCTTGATCACTTCCCTAATCACATCTCTCATCACACCTCACCCTTCCATTCTTCTCCAATCATTTTCCTTCATTATCGCATTTTACCATCTTGCAATACATCTTAACGCATTCTCATAAACTTCTTCATACCATTTTCTCATTAACGAAACCTTCAATATTATCACATGTTGTCAAACTCTGCACCTACTATTATCACAAATTACTATGGTTAATATGATATTGTATCCAAATATTATGCTTACTCCTCCATCCCAACACACAAACTTCAACATTTGAGCCAAAGAGATTTACAAAATTCAAACTATTCATAAATACCTTTGAATATAAAAGTTTTGAGTTTAAAAAACATATACTCAAGTATAATTTAGATTCTTCTCCATGTTTGAATTTATTTTAAAGAAGCAAAAGTAGAGACTTGAAGTTAAAATTTCAGACTCTTCTTATTCCACCTCATTTAGATCTTCACTTTTACTACCATTACCTCGATTTTTTGCATACTAATGAAGAAAAAAAACAATGAATAAAAAGAAAAATAAATGAAGCACAAGAACAAAAAAGACTGCTTTTAAAGGTTTTAATTTTTCAATTCAGCTGTTTTTTGTTTGTTCCCTTTTTATTGCCCGAAAATTCCAAGTTTTCAGATTAAAAAAAAAAATTTTCCAATTTTGTACAGTGTATTTTCCTTTAAATAAAATTGAATAATTTATTAGAATTCGTATGTTGTTGTAGGCAAACAAATCTCACCACTTCGTCAGACATAACTCACAATAACAAACAGCGCAGTGTCATAAACTTTTCAAATGCATTAGAAACATTAAACATGTGTGGGAGATCTTGTGAATAATGTTAAAATTTACAAACTGAGTTTTTGAGTTTCTAAATTTTGTTTTATATAGAGAATTTTGTTATGAAACAAAATTTAAAAAAAATAAATGAAGAAATGAAATAAAGAGAAAACAATGGTAGAATGAGACATCAATTTTATATTGAGTTGCTTATCGTTGTTTTACATTATGTCAATAACAGAAGATGCAAACATCACCATGAAGTGCTGTGAACTTGACTGGAAAGTAATGAAACAATCAAAACAGTGCCAGTTAATAAGGTCCAAACTCAAATGGTCGTACTATGGGACAGACACGAAAATATTTGAAATAATATTGAAGCAAAATGAAAATATATATACTGAAAATTAGAAAAAATTCTCTTGATATAATAATAAAAATGAAGAAAGAAATGAAATGAAATTTTAAAGAGACAAAATGCTAGAAATAATAAGAAAAACGAAAATAAAAAAAATAAATAATAAAAAAAGAGATAATAAAATAATAAGATGATAATAATAATGAAAAACAATATAGATAACAATAAAAATAAAATGATAGAGAAAATAATAAAAATAATGAAGCAGGAACATCCGTCAAAAGTGAAAGTTATTGCGATGCTTATTGCCGTGTAGATCATATGGTTCTTCGTGAGGAGGATGAGGAGGAGGAGGATGAGGAGAAGGAGGAAGAGGAGGAGAAGGAGGAGGAGGAAGAGGAGAAGGAGGAGGAGGAAGAGGAGAAGGAGGAAAAAAAAGGAAGAGAAGGAGGAAAAGGCAATATTCAATGATGACGCCATAAAGAACGAAAGAAGTTTTTTTGGATGAGACACCAAAAAATGAGATTCGATTCAGTTTTGATCAAGACCGTGTGATAAAGGCAGTTGAAAGCTTAATGATGGTATAATGGTGATAGTGGTGTTGATGAGGGTGGTGATGATGATGATGGTTGTGATGATGGTGATGGCGGTGAAGGTGCAAGATGTAGTGAGGTCAGCATTGTTCATATCCGTGCTTGCCTTTGTATGAGGTGTTCCATGGAAGATGGAGAGGTTGAATGTGGTTTGCAGGAGCATCTCGAGAAAGAAAGTGATAAAAAAATTTTTTGTTTTTTTATTAGAAAAAAGAAAAAACTAAAAAAATGAATGATTATGAATTGAAAAATTAACTTTTAATTAATTCATACAACAAAATATATAGAACTCAGCCTCTCGCATCCCATTAAATTGATACAAGTTTAATTAAGAGTAAAATAAAATGAATTGGGAGGAAAGACAGATAAGTTGAATAATAATGAGATTGAAGTGTTAATCCAATCTGGAACCTTTGTTTTTTAGTGATTCTTTTGGCTGTATGCTTCCCTCGAAGTTTTGCGGCGTCCTAACTCAATTGTGTTTAGTTTATTAGTTTTTGTTTTGTTTTTTTAAATTTTTTGTTTTTTTTTTGTTTTGTTTGTTTTTTTTTTGAGTTTTTTTCGAGTTTTGTTTTTTTGAAGTTTCTCATACATAATTTTTGGAGTTTTTATTCGTTGTGGAATTTCATATTTTGAAATCAACCATTTTTTTGAGAGCAAAACTTTATTACTTTTGAATTGACTTCAACAAGATAATATTTAACTTTGATATGTTAACATATAATATATTGAAAACATTGTATTTTATAAGAAATAACTTTTCATAAAAAAAAAATTATGAAAATAGAAGTATATATTAATTATCCATAGAACCTCAATTTCGAAGAATAGCATAGATTTATTCGAAAATAAATCCATAATCTTTAATTCATAACTACTATATAAAATATACATAAGGTGTCTCTGAGAATAATATATAAAAACAATATATTTTGTTCGATAAAGTGCCATTCATCCCGAATGATGTCATCAAAATTTTATCAGTTTGAATATTTTTCGAATCAAAGTTTCATTTTATTTTATTGAGATTAAAAGTTAATATGTGCATTATTGCTCTTCGTGGGTGTAAAATGCCGCCCCATTAAAATCATTATTGCTAAATTTCATACAAGTTAACTGTTAAAGTTGTGCTTGAAATATATTCAAGTTTAGATAAAATATTATGAAAAAAATTTTGATTTTTGTTTATATTTTATAAAATCGAATAAAAACCAAATAAAGAATGCATTTCAGATCGTTATTTTTAATCCTATATTCTTAGCGAGGTTTGAACAAAACTAGATTTTCATTGACAAGATAAAATAACAGAAGTTCAATTAAGAAGGTATTTTATAGATTTGACAGATAAATTTGAAGAAATTGGTTGGAACAAACAGTGCAAGGTAAACAAACCATCACTCGCAATCTGGTTTCATTTACTCTGCCACTTTCTTGTTTTTTTATGCTCCCAATAAAATAGATATTTTTCTAGTTTTTAACATCAGAATCATTTGGATATTTGATGTTTTTTTAAGTTAAACTTCTGGGAATCGAATCTAATGAAAATTTAATGATGGTTTTTATGAAGTTTGAAAAAATATTTTAAACCATTTCGAAATTTACAATCAGAAAAAATCTTCTAAAAAGATATGTATCATAGTTAAATAGAAAGTTAGTTTTAAACTTAGCAATGTTTGAGAACTATTTGATCAAGAAATTTGTTTCCAAAAAGTCTCCAAGCAGTTGTGAGATGAAAAAAGTTCACAAATAGTAGTATTGAAGCTAATTTGCCACCGTGCTAGGCTGAGGAAATGATCGGTGGAGCTTGATCATGTGAAATCTGCTACGAAAACTTCATATCAAATGTACTCTTGTGGTTGTATCATTCACTATTTGCTGGTTGATACCTTTCACAAGCTAGTTCATCATGGTGCCTTGCCTGCATTTTTTTTTGCAACCATTATACTCTTTTCTGCTTCTGTTAAAAAACGAAATTTCGTCTAATCCTCATCATTTTTGAAGATCTGCATATCGAAATTCTTTTCTGTTTCTATGACTCTAAAGCTTCATTTCAAAACTCTTATTGGGCACAGCAGTTGATCGCCAGAATATGAACCAAACAACATATCGGCTTTCTAGCAATTTTCTTTCTTTCCATCCCCCGATTCCAATTAATCTTTCTCTTTATTTTTGCTAATTTTCAAAAAAAATATCTTTTAGTTATAACTTGTTTGAATGCTTATATGTTTTATGAATGGTAAAGGCGCGGTAATATTCAAATTTGTTTATTGAGTCGAAGCTTTTCTATATATTTTCTATATCATCATCTTTCCTTTTGAAAGCGGGTCTAAATTAAAACAAACTTTTCAAACAAGCCACTAGTTTTACATTTCAGTTCCCAGAAAAAACTTAATCATGAACTGAAACATATAAAAAACTCAAAACATCAGAAACACTTTTTTCAATGATGAATACTTACAGATGGCAACCCCATCAACCTAACAAGAACTGATGTCATTCTAAAAGTTTTCAAAGTTTGAAATAAGTATTCCTAAGCTTCAGCTCAAAAAATAATTTGTTCGCGATTCGAAAGAGTTTATTTTTCTTAATTTGGACTCACGTTCAAAACGGTATTGAACGCTACAATTAGTTTTAAATTCTCAAAAAGTTCTTCAAAAATAAAAAAAATATTTGAGCTTTATATTGGAAAAAATAAAATATGGTATAAAACAAGAAAAAAATATATAATTGAAAAAAAATTTAAATGGAAAAAATATCAATAAATTATTTTAAGAAAAATTTTGAAATAAAAAAAAACACGAATAAGTTGATTGAAATAAAAAAATCACAGAATTTGAAAGAGTAATTTTAAAAATTTGAAAAGCAATGACAATTAAACAAAAGGGCAACAACTGAACAGAAGTGCACTGTACACTTAGCCTTTTGGAAAATTAGTTTTATCTGATGAGGTCACCAATCTTTAAGTTCGCCATCTTTTTATTTTCATTATTTCAAAATATTTTATTTCAATTTTTTTTTCTGTTTTTCATTTCTTACGGCCCAAAGGGTAGAGCATTGGACAAGTTATATGAAAGTATGGGATTCGATTCCGTGTTGAGTCGACAGTTAGCACTTGCTCCAGTGTGTTAGGTTGGATGTTCAGAGAGAACAAGGAGTGAGGGCGCCATATTGAAGCAACTCCACCTTTATTAGCTTATCATTAATAATTTTTGTTCTTACTGTGAATTAGTTTAATACAAATTTTCAAACTTTTTCTAATAGGATTTTTCTTCGAGTAACCAATCAGTGGTTCTCAATTATTTTCATCTTTGTTTTTTTTTAGCTCAGTAAATTTCATTAAACAACAATAAATTCACATTTACACCACACATTTTTTTGATGTGGTATGATTTTGTTTTCATCACCATCCTCTCATAGCATCAGCATTTTGATGATTATACTAATGAATTTGATAGCATACAGTACAGTATTCAATAAAACTAATTTTTAGAGGTATTTTTAGATTTGATGGTTAGCAAATGTTTTAAACAGATGGAATAAATGTCAAAGGTTCCATTGTTTAACATTTTTCTTTCTTTTACACCTCTCAAAAACACTAGTTACCCTGCTTGGCATTGTAGAGACTGAATGGTCGAAGAGAGTGTTATTTTTTGATGATTCATATGGGAAACTGAGTCTGTTTTGAAAATTCAGAGTACCAAGATTCTAAGATAAAATTGAACTTACTGAGAAACAGTTTTATTCTCAAAATTAAAATTTTCTAAACTTACGTTTTTCAACGTTAAAAACCCATAAAGAAAAATTAATATTTTTTATTTGATTTTTATGCCGGGTATATCTATTAAAACTTTTATTTTGTTTTTCTCTCATTTTGATTTGAATTGAAAAATCTGAAAACAAGTACGAATAAGTTAAAAATTCTGCGTTTTTCTTTTCTATCAGCCTTGAATTATTACATGCTAATTATTTGGTCACATTTGAAACTGCTCAAATTTTCTATAACTCAGTTGAATGCAAAAATCTAAATAAGAGCTAAAAAAATGAAAGATCTGGCCATCAGTTGATAATTTACGTTAAGAATCAGTTGGGGCTGTTCGAATGCATAAAATATTGAAAAGAATCCTAATTTACTTTGTTTTGGTGCACGTTTTTATGAAGACATAACTTTGTGAAAAAGAAATTTTATATTGAAAAGTTTATTTAGACTGTACAGCTTCAAATGATTACCAATATCTTCAAGTATTTAAATTCATAGGTAAGTTTGTAAATTTTCGTTTTGTTTATAGTTTTGTAATATTTTGGTCTCCAATTTTAAATTCTCTATTGGTTCTAGTACTCTATGAAACAAGTTTGAAGTAAAAAAATCTTATTTCGAAAAGAAAAATTAATTTTTAAATTTAAAAATTGTGGAAATTGCTTCTAGTGTTAATTTTTGGTGTTTCTTGGTGTATCAGATTGAACACGAGAAAGTGGACAGAGAAGATTTATGACTTCATTTTTCCGTGTTGAAATGTTTCTAACAATGTTTTTATACTCCAAAATGATCTTAAAAAACTTAAAAACGACTATCATATAAAACTGTAATTCAGTAATGAATTTTGTATCATTCGATAAGGTTTCTTGCACTGCGAAAAGCTTTGGTCGCTCTGGAAAGTTTGTGCCGTACATATATTTTATATTTTAATAAAATTTTGATTATTTAGAAAAATAATTTTTTCGAATATTCAACAATGTTATTAAGATTGCTTACTTTGTGATAATTTAGATCAAAAATATCAAATCAAATATTTTAAATTTCTTTTTTTTTTGTATTGTGAGTAAAAAAATTTATGAGAAAATTTTTTGTAGAAAACTTTTTTTTCTATATCTAAAAAACTTTTGCAAAAAAAGCAAATTAAACTCAAAAAAACCAATATATTTGAATTATTTATATGTATTCCTTTTGATTCGCCAGTCGCAAAAGATTTCGTGTTAAACCACTCACCTGGTCCACGATTTAATGTGCCGGTTTGTTTAGCAGGATTAATTATGAAGTTTTTCAATTATAATCCATAAATATTCGATAAGCTTATTGTTGTTTTCAACTTCCACAAGTTTTGATTTCACAACTCTCTGAATTGCATTTATTTTCAAGTTGAAAACCAAAAAAAATTCAATTAAGAGTTATTTATATGTTCAAAAAAAAAATATTTTTACACATATTTATATATTTCTTCAATGAATAGAAAACAAAAAAACAAAGCTATCCGCAGTTAAACTCCACCGCACCTCCATCCAAGTATATAAATGCTTAAACGCACAATTACTTCGAATTGCTAACAATTATTTTCAATTCATATGGTAAATATAAATCAATTCCTTATAAAGAACTGGTTTGAGTTGAAGTTGTTTAAGTAATTTTTTTTGAAGGATTTATGTTAAAAGTGTTTTAACATGTTGTTTCATAACGTTGTATTGCTCATTTATGTCTCAGGTTGATTTTGAAGCCAATTTATAGTTTATTATAGATTAAACAAAAATATAAATAAAAGAATAATTGTTGAAATAAGCTTGAAATAGCATAATTTAAAGTCTTAAAACATGGCGACATAGTGCTGATGGCATCAGTGCTGAATGGTGTTTATTATGAAGACCTCAATGAAGGTGAAAGTTTGAAGCTCTGTGTAATATTTCACTCATCATTTTACTGAACCACTGTTTATGACCTCTTTGTCAATGATTATTCAACTTCAATTAACCAAGAATAATGACCACTGTGTTCTTACTGCAAAGAGCAAGTAATGAAGGAGCTTATATTTCAAACAATTTTTTCATATTTGTTAGTGTCATTTTATGAATTTATTTCTTGCACAGTTTGCAAACTAGGTTTACTGCAGAGACGCTTGAGCAGAGAGATGCAGTTGTATAAATGCATTTTCTAAAGTTTGAGGCAATGCTTAAAAAAGAGTTGAGTTGGGTAACAAAACGCCATAAACTGAAATGAGAATTTGAAAATCTGGAAACTTGAGGAAGAGAAGCTTGTGATGGTGTTGAACTGAGACTCAACTTGGTTCTGAACCATTATACTTTCCATTGTGATACTTTCCATTGTGATACTTTCCATTTTTTACAATGTTTTTTACTTTTTAATATTATTTTTTTATGTTCAACCATTTTTTCATAAACTCATAACTTACGTAAGAAAGAGCACGAAGCAATTGAGGCGCAGAGGTAAAAAGTTGAATGCCCATAAACCATTTTTATTTCCAAACGATTCAATGATTCTTTTAACTAAATAATTCACGGTGAAAATTTAGAATTTAATGAAAAATTTGTTAATTTTAGTGCAAATACTTTCAGGAGTGAATGAAGGTTTTACTTTTACAAGTTCATTAAATAAAAAAAAAACAAATGAAAAATATAACGAGCCTGTAATTATGGTAGGAAATCTGAGAAGCGATTGAAATATTTATATTTTAACTTGCGAAACTAATGTAAACTTGTTACTTTCGAAAAAGTTTTTCACACTAAAATCTTGAAGTTTTTTTTTTGGAAAAGATCAATTACTTCTTTAAAATTAAAAAATTTTTTTAAATTAATTTCAAACAAATTTAAAAACTGAAAAGAATTTTTAATATTGAATAAAAAACGTCAAAAAATTTATAAATCATTGAAAAAATACCATTAAGTAAAAGTTTCACTATTATAAGGAGAACTAATAGTATAAAACAGCGGTAACATAATAATCAAAAACTGCTTCTGCGGAAGTGGAAAACTCAAAACTTGAATGAAATTTTGAATTTTATTTTTGACACTCGCTTCTCACCAACACCATTAGGATTTGTTTGGAGCATGGCAGTGTAACTTCTATAATGAAACCTCCCATTTTTATATACTTATTTTATTGATCTTTTTCTTTGAATTTCTTTTTCTTAAACTTTTTGATGGATACTTGAAGAGTATTTGATAATTTTTTTCTTTCAACCATTCATTAACGCTACGAAATAAATTTTTCAATCTCTTCTCAAGTCATAAATCCAGAGACGACAAGTACACAAAAAGCTGAGATTGAAAACTCTCAAATTTTTAAACTTATAAAAATATTTTTGCTTTAAAATTTTTAGTGCAAGTTTGTCTTGAAACAGCTTGTGTTTCAATTTTAAAGTAGTGAAATATAAGAATTCCGTTGCTCTGAGATGCCCGTTCAAATGATTAGTATTTGTTTCACAACCTCATGGATCTAACTGTCCAAGCCCACTACGTTTTTCTATAAGTCTCAGAGAGGGTCCAGCCATTCTTTTCAGTGTAGTCCCTCTTCTTGGCTCTTTGGACATATCGTTATAATGTTTTACGTTTTTGAAAGCTTCAATTTAAAAATTTAGTTTATGGTATGAAACGACCAGAAAAGTGCTATGAATAATAGAAAGGTAATTTTTCATATTTTTTGAGCCTACAAGCATCATCGAATTGAAGTCTAAAAAAGTTGAGAACCTGGATGCTTAATTTTATATGGAATAAAAAAATATTTGCTTGAAAATTAGTCAAAAACCTTAACTAAACGTTTCAAATTTTTTTTAAATGAAACAAAATTTGAGAAAAATTTTTCATGAATGGCAGAAAACTAAAAACTATCTTTGATTAAAACAAAGAAATCCAACGTACTTCAATAAGAATAATCACCAATATTTTTCAAAAAATTCGAACAAAAAACGTTGAAAAAAATTGAAAAAAACAAAACGCAAAAAAATAAATTTTCAGGAAATACTAACATGAAAAAAAAATAATTGAAGAAACGCACTATGAAAATCTTGCACACTTATCTACACACCAACGTAGACACCAATTCTACCCCAAGGCTATGGTCAGATTCAATATCACAAACAGCAAACTAAACTCAAAAAGCAACATTTTACATCACAACAAGTTTTCAAAAAAATCTTATAACACTGCACAATACTCAAAACCACCACACATGACACCCGATGAAACTCACAACAACACAACACACAACAACAGAACAAAAAATTTAACACAACAACCTCTGAACAACCACACACTTATAATTATCTTCACAACAACGTCATGACACACAAAGACACACAAAAAAGCTTACAACAAAACAACACTCTAAACAACACAACAAAAACTAGCGCAACAACACCCACATCGAGCAGCCCAACAACATGAACAAGCACAACAACATCACAACACCTTTCCCCACAGGCTCAGGCCAGGAACCAGAGTTTGACATCCCTCTACTGAATGTCACAGTGTTGAAAGGTCAAACAGCTGTGCTTCCCTGCTCCATTGAGTTCCTCGGCAAGTCAAAGGTCAGTTCATGTTAGAGTTAGAGTTTTCATATTGTTTGTCTCCCCGGAGATGATGTGCTGAGTAGCACTTGCAGTACACGCAGCGTTTATGAGTGTTTTTACTGCGCAGCAAAACTTAATAAAATGTTGTTATTGTTGGGCTTTTTGATACACTTTGAACTTAGTTCTATATTTATTCGGAGCTGAATACAAAGATATATTTGTGATTATGGGACTTCTTAATGATGTGCTTAGAACGTTTATGAAATATAGGAAGGATTCAACAAACACGTCACATTTATACCAAGTTATTTGTTGATCAAACCTTGAAGTTTGTTGAAGCAATGTTCTCAAACCAGTATGAAACTGTGATTTGCTTAATATTTGGAGATTTGTAGAAAGCTCAATAATGATGATGATGATTAAGCGTGAGTATTGAATTTATCGATGTGTGGTATGTGAGAATCGACTTGAAGGTCTCTTAAGGTTGAAATACACCGATTTCTTGTTTGATTTGTAACTCTCTTTTTGTTTAAAGTAATTGCCTCTGACAAAAAAATTAGGGAAAAATATTTCCAGAAAGAAGTTTTTTTTTATAGAAACGATAAAGAATATTGTCGTAGGAAAGTGTTTTTCTGTCATACGAGCCATAACTTGATCATAATGAAGAGCAGAATGAACTAAATCAGGTTGTTTCTGTAATACTAATCACTTACTTCGTCATAATTACCCGATTGAAAACAGCAATAAAAAACAAATGAAAATATGAAAAAATAAAAATAATGTAAGTGAAAAAACAATGATGGAAATGAGAAAAATAACGAACGATAAAAAGAAATCTTCCGAAAAAAACTATAAAATCAACATATTCAAAATAATCTAATATTTAAGAAAGAAGAAAAAAACAAAATAACACATAATAAAAAAAAACAAAAAAATGAAAATTTATTTGTATAAAAAAGAAAGTGGTATCTGAATCAAAAGCCATCCAGAACAAAATGAACATCTTGGAAGGAGCAGATGACGTGGTTGTATCAGTTGGCAACTGTGGTTCGAGAACAAATACCTGGGCTTTTGAAAGTTTCGATTAGGTACGATTGTTTTGTTTTCGAGTAAGTCACAAGAGTTTAAATTTGCATTCGTTTCTACTTTCAAAGGCCTATTCCTCTAATGATGAAGATTGTAGGACTGATCATAGAACAAATTTTAAAAATTACTCGAAACGTTTTTTAATTAAAATTTAAAAAAACTGAAAATCAAATAGAAAAACAAAAATATAACCACCCAAAACAGAGTAAAAAAACTTCAAAAAAAAACGAAAATAGAACAAAAACTGAATGAAATAGCAGTAAACTTCAATTACTAACAAATTTAATATAACAAACGTCACTTTAATAATCTAATTATCGACCTGGTGTGCACGATGAAGCTGGACACGGCCCAACAAAGGTCAAGTCCCCAGTGCACAGTTTAGTCTCCTTAAACGCTTCTCATTCCAAAAGAATATTTTAAATTTCAAATCATTTGCTATAAGTTAAATCTTTGAGGAATTTTTATTATTTCTGATTTTTTAAATATTTTTCACAGTTTTAATTTTAAATCATACAACAACTTAGTTCTTTACAAAATCTTGGAAAGAGATTTTATCATCCTTTTAAAGTCTATATTCCATCACATCCCTTGTTTTCTGGCCCCATTTTATGACTCATTTCGATCCGCTTCAGCTCTTCTCACCAACTTTTTCAACGCTTTTTGGTCTTTATAATAGCTTTTCTATTTAAAAAAATTTTATATTTGAGTATTTGAGTCGGAATTAAACCTCAAACAACCCCAACTGACGTCATAAGATGCAGATTAACTACCCTCCTGTTTACACGCTGTCTTTAGTGGCCATTAGCGCCCTGCTAATTGTTATTTAATCTTTCCTATTAAATACTGTTTATTAGCAATTATCCAATAATTTTCTTTGCCATAATGCTCACTAGGCACATTTAAGTTATTAATTATTTCGAGGAAAGGTATGTTTGTATAAAGTTATAGATGAGATAATTCCTATATAAAGACATGCGCAGTTTTAATTAAGAAAGAATTGATGTATGGACTCTGTTGACTTCAATGCTTCTAAGAACACAGATACTCAGACGTAAAACTTAGGCATTTTGTGTTATTTTTGTTTCCGGTGAAAAAGATGACTAAATAGAAATATTCATGCAAATTTGATATTCAAATATATCTTTTTAGAGACATCTTAAATTTACTTATAAATAGTATTATAGTTACTAAATAACTTTTCATCGTTAATGTTTTATGATAAGACCAAACTTATCGAAAATTATAGATATTTATTTTGCTCAATAAATTTACTAAAATTCTTCCATAAACTGACTTAAAAAATTGTCAAATATTTGAATATCAAATAGTGATAGACAACTTTATGCTTTAATTAAGGATGATGTAGTAACTACCTGAAAACATCCTGCAACATCTGTGGTTGCTTCCAATAACTTAAACAACTTACATATGAAGCCAGCTAGAAATTGTAAGAGGACACATCGAGTCTAACTTTTGCAACTGTTTATCTAATACAACGGTTGAAGCCAACAAAACTCACAGCTATACAGTGGTCGCAAGCTTTTTAATAACTTGAAATGCAGAAGAAATTTAAAATTTTTGAAAATCTTTTAAACAGGTTTATCTTCCAATTAAGTGTTTCTTTAAAAAAATTTTCATAATTTGAAAAAACTCAAATCTTTACTATTATATATTTATATATCAAAGCCACATTGACGTGTATCTTGGAAACTATTGAAAAAAGATGGTGAAGTAGAAAAACATTAATTTTGTATCAGAGATTACAAAATGATGATTCGACAAAATTCAATAATGTCAATGTAAGCGGCGCACACCCGACGAGTTTCATGGCCCATCAATCTTCACGCATTTCATTTGTTTCAATCAAATCGCCAAGATGCATCGTAGAAAACTCCACAAATAAAAGCTCAATAAAGAAAAACCCGTGAAAATATTTTAAAAGTTTTTTCAAAATTGAAACAATTCACAGAAGTTCCTTAGTTGAAAGCTCTTCACACCCGCATCAACTTCACAGTAATGTTTTTAATGCCTTTCACTCATTTTTCTTTCACCTTTCTCTTCATTCATCTTCTTCTGGAGATACTTTTATACAACTATTTTTTCGTTTTTTCATTCATTTGTTTTTTCTCCATTCATTTATCTATCCATCCACTCATCCTTTTATCCATCCACTCATCCTTTTATCCATCCATCCATCCATCTATCTATCCATCCACTCATCCTTTTATCCATCCATCCATCCATCTATCTATCGTTCCAATTATAAAACCATTAATCAAAGTTTTTAGAAGTACCGAACGTTCAGTTTTAATATTTTTTTTAACCCTTTTTCTTCTTGATCATCCTTTCCTCCATTTATCAATCCAATCCGGTCATTAGTTAATGTATCCATAAATACTTGTGCAATTTTTTCTCATTCAACGCTACAAACATGAATCTATTAAGCGCCTACACAACCTTCAACCAACTAGACATCTCCCAACCGCCCATACATCTCTCAACCACCAATCTTCTTTGCCAAACGTCTTCTAACCCAGCTGGCTGTTTTTCATCTGGCTGTTTTTCATCTGGCTGTTTTTTTTTTTTATTTTTGCGTTTACAAACATTAGCATGAACTTCATTCTTCACATATCACCCACTCAGCCACACGTTCAACCACTTTCTTTTTTATCTAGCTACCTACTGACTACTCATTTCACTTGTCTACTGAGAAAAGGAAGTTTGAGATGGCTGGATCATTTGGTGGGAGAAGGGGATGGTGATTGTGTGAAGCAAATGTAGAGGTTCGAAGTGAAAAGCAGTAAAGGAAGGGGAAAGCCAAGGTTAGCTTGGAAAAGTATGTTTGAAAATTTTTGTCATGGGTTTGGCTTAAGTCTTGAAGATGCTTACAACCAGGTGAAATTAAGAGAAAGGGTTAGGTCATGGGAGGAAGTCAGTGATCCCTCTCAAAAGTGAAAGATGCTGACTATAATAGAATGATACTGATACCGGTACTTTTCAATTCAACCAAATTTGTTCCAGCCATGCACTTTGAGCACCATCTATCTAATAATTTTTTATTTACTAACTCACATTCATCCATCAAGCATCATAATATCTTTTAATCCATTCATCTATCCAAACATTCATCAACTCAACATCTAGCTAAATCTTCATTTATTCAATCTTTCATCTATCCATCCTTCCGTTCATCTGTCAATTCATTTATTCATCTGTCAATTTATTCATCCATCCATCCATCTATCCATCCATCCATCTATCCATCCATCCATCCATCCCTCCATCCCTCCATCCATCCCTCCATCCATCCATCCATCCATTCATTCATTCATCCATCCATCCATCCATCAAATAAGCTTTAAATTGCACCATCTTTGTTTTTTCAACCTCCCACTAGTGGTCACACGTGCCTCCGAGGTGTGCTTACTTCGTATCTGTGTGTGTGCTTGTTTTCTTTCTTGTACTCGTATGTATGTTTGTTTGTATCTTTGTGGTTATTGTATTGGTGTTTTCGACTACATCTCCATCTGTATGTTTTGTTGTGTTTATGAATGTGTGAGAATGTGCAAATATTGTTGTAAGTTTTTGTTTGTTCTGTATTTATGTTAATGTTTGTGTAGATGGCATTGGTTATGTGTTGTTTCGTTTTTCAATTTTCATATCAGGCTTTATTCATGTTTCTAAGTGATTTATTTGTTTTTGTGTTGGCGTCTGTGCTTTTGTGTGTGAATTTTTGTACTTAGTTTGAAAAGATTCATCATTATAACAGTTTTGTTGTGAAGACAAAACAAAAATTCAACTGAAAAAAGCATTGAAAAGTTTGAAAAGTTAAGTAAAGTGGCTAAAATTGATATGGTTATGACACGAAACGCGAGGATACCCAAAAAAGAAATTTTAACATTATTACAAGGCACTTAACACCAATTTGATTCTCCATTTTTTAATTCTATTTAAATTAATTTAAAAACAAGTTTATTTCTTATTGAATTATTTAAGCTGAAAGTTTTTTGTTAATTTTAAAAAAGAGTTTTCATTTTTTTTGCAATCAAGCTGAGTGCTTTGAAATGATAGAAGCGCATAATGAAATAACGTTTGACTTGTAAGTATTCCCCTCAATCCATTCACAAACACCTTTTCTCAATTTACATTCAAATATTTTTACAATTATATTTTGAAACTATTGAATCAAAACTTGACATTTACTCTTTCAAAGCTAATCTTTTCAAAGTTAACCAGCTAGAGGATTTGAAATAATGCCATCAAATGACATCATGTGATTTGATAAACAAACAAGACTAACCTCTGAAAACACAAAAGCACCTACAAACCACTGCACTAATGAGTGGTACAAGTCATCAATCTTTTTGACTAATGAAATAAACATGTTCAAGCTGAACAAGATCTGATAAATTAAGTTTTTGAATTTGAAAATTGTACAGTTCTGTTTAATTTTTTGAAAATTTTAAGCATTTTTAGAAATTCAAAAAATAGAAAAAAATGTTTAACTTAGTTATAGTGTTATGAATATAGAAAAGAAACAATAATATGAATAAATAAAGTTTCTAAATAACGACTTTCACAGCTGAAATGTTCCTCAAAGCAAGCTCAAAACAGTGACTAAAGTTTTGTAAAGCTTATTTCCTCTGTGACACATGTCGTCTCGTAATAAGAACTTTGCAACTTCAAAATAAGCTCTGATAGGTTTCATCTTCATGAATAAATAGTGAAAGTGAATGTAAGATAAAACTCAAGATGTTCCAATGAAATGAGAAGCATGAAATGAAATGAGAAAAAAATATTTTAGTAATTAACAAATACCATTGAAAAAGATTAATTTAAAAATAAAAAAAAAACTGAATTAAAAAAATTGAAAATGAGTGTAAAATAAAGGCAATTAGAATAAATAGAAATAAATTGGAAATATATTTTCTAAACAGATGTAAACTAATTGGGGTTTGAGGCGCTACTCGAATTGAACAATCAATATATAAAATATTAAACTAAATGATATAAAGGGAATGATCAAAATACAGATAAAAAAATGGCAAAATAAAACATTATTGCTGAAAGTTGTTGAAACAATAATCTGATAAGAACATTGTTCACCCACAAAAACATAAAAAACTTAGTCTTCAGAGGAGAAGATGAAAGTTTATCGACAGCAGTTTATCAAAAACCATCACACACAAAGTTAACAATAAACCCTCAACCAAGCCAAAACCCCAATAAATGGCTAGAAGTATTCAAAGGAGCTCTATCCCGGGCTTACAAGTTATGTTCAAACGAACTACATTGAAAATAATTTGAATTTCTAATGAAAAAATTTTGAAAACAATGGCTATAACAGGAAAAAATTACACCAAATTGCCCAAACATATAAACCCAAAAAATCAGAACCACCAATAAAAACAGGCTATAATTTAAGGTCAAAAAGTATACAAAAAGCCAAAATAGAAGAAAAAAAAACAAAAAATAAAGTATATTACATGGGTTTCAATACCTTACATCCTACATATGAATCAACAGTTAAAAAAAGCATTCACCAATAATAGTGTGTCTTACTATTCTTCTTTTAGTCCCAAACTAGAAAACATTCTTTGTGCTGCAAATAAAACAAAACACAATAGATTGGACCAAAAGGGGATATGCAAACTGAAATGTTCGTGCAATCCTGAAAAGTGTTACATTGGGCAGACAAGGGTCAATATAAAGACCCGGATGAAGCAACATGAAGCAGATGTAACATCAAATAAAGATTCAAACACAATTACAGGTATAGGCAAACACGCACGAGAATGCTCCCATGAAAAAGTCGACTGGCGTGAGCAGAGATTCTCAAAAAAATAATGAAAGAAACTAAAGCATTCCTTCAAATGAAATAATTAGGATGGCAGAGCTAAGAGATAAAGAAAACAATTCAGTAGAAAATGGTTTCAATGATCCACAGTTGCAGGTGGACACAAATCCCTGGAACCCAAAACTGATGAAATTCAAAGAATGGACAAGAAGATCTTAGGAAAGGCAAAAAAGGGAAGGCATGGAGATTAATGTCTAAACATCATCAAAAAAGATATTTTTCTTCAAAGCTACAGATTAACATTGAAATGATACCATTGAAAAATAATTTGTTTCTAAATAAATTAATAACCAACTTTTCACACTTATAGTCTGTTTAATTGTTTCATAACCATAGCTACTAAATAAACTTTTCCGCTAATGTTATATGGTGAGGTTAAACTTATTCAAAACTATAGCTTTTCCTTCGTATTTAAAATGCTCTAATTATCAATTTAAAAATTTCAAAAAACTAATTACTAAAAATACATTAAAATGTCTCTAAAAAGTCATCAAAAACACTAGCAAATAGAAAAGACAAGCAAAAAATGTCTTGTTAGATCGAAAATCTATGTCAATAATAAATATAAATATCTCGATGTATTTGTGTTTTCTCTATTCATTTCAGGTTTGTATTTCACAACACCACCAAACTAATTGAAAACTAATTAAGTGAAAACATTGGCAGGTGATATGGGTTGATCCCCAAAAAGTGCCCCTAACTTACGAGGAGAAGAGAGTCGTTGACGATTTCAGGTCGCTCGCTTCACCTGCGTTCTGTTTTATGCTTTATGTTTAATTGTTTGTTTTGAGTTATTTTTTGTTTATAAAAATTTAAATTTTTTATGTTTGTTTTGGTTTAATCGGATTTTTTGTTTTTTTGTTATCTTCGGAAGCTTTTTTCTTTTAAAATATTTTCTTTATTCATGTTTTTCATTTTTTTTGAATTTTTCAAATCTGCATTCTTAAGTGTTTGACTTTGTTTGTATCAAAAAAATACTACAAACAAAAAAATTAATTTTTAAGTCAACGCTTGCAATAACAAAAGTTAACATATTTATAGAGTGAGTTTAGTCAGACCAGTGACAAAAGAATGGAACTTGCAGGTTAGTTTCATGTTCACACCGCAACAACAAAACAATTTAAAACTGCCCCATTACACTACAAAACTAGATTAAATTAAACCCCATCCCATCAAACTCAAACCTCTCTCACATTGCACTCCACCCCACTTCTTCCATCAGACTCCACCTCACTTATCCCACCCAACCCCACTGCATCCCACCCAACCTCACTCCATCCCACACAACCTCACTCTACCCCAGATAACCGAAGTAGAGCATGATGATGAAGGGCAATACATGTGCAGTGTGAACACAGTACCCATCAAAACAAAACTTGTCAACCTCTATGTTAATGGTTTGTAAAAAAATGATCCAATTTTGGTTTTCAGTTTCTCATTATTTGAGTCATACAGTTTTATTTTTTGTTTTTTTTCGAGTTTTATTGTTTCCAAGAGTTCTGAATTTTTAACTTTTAGATATCTCTTGAAAGAGGCTGTTTGAGTTTAAATTATTTGAAAACTTATTTGCGGAAAAACATTCAACTATTTTATTTCATTTTATTCATTATTTGTTTGTACGGGAACAATCAATTTCATTTAGTTTGTTTTTTTTATTTTCCAGTTTTCACTTAATTGAATTATTTTTTCGTGAAAATTTGATTTGACAAAATCGAGTTTTTAAAAAGACTCACATAAAAGTGAAAAAATAATGGATATAAAATGGACGAAGAGGTGAAAATTAAAATTTTTGTTTATGTCTCAATGATGAAAAGTTATGCTTGCAAAGTAATTTTGTGATAAAGAGGGGTGCAAGCGCAACCATTTCCAGTCCTTTTTTTGTTTTTTTTGGGGTTTTCATCTCATTATGATACTTCATTTATTTTCAAAATATTTTAAAATTTAGTTGAAAAGATTTTCCAAAATTTTTGAAGTGGTGAGGCATCATCAGTTTTTCAAAATTGAATTGACAACTAAGCAGTTCCGATGTCTTGGAGGGAAAATAAAAATAAACTGAGATTAATTAATTAATTTTCAAAAAATTAACTCTGAAAAATTTTAAGATTGATAATCGACAATTGCTTTTTTGAGAAAGTTAAAAACAAATCTATATTTTGGATTGGAATATATTTCTCTCCTCAGCAGCTGATTATAAATGAAACTATTTTCAAAAACTTTCAAATTCTCCAGAAACTTCATCTGCAAAAATAATAGGAAAATATTCAAAAGTGGTTTCGGAAATTCTAAAAACAGAATGCTAATAAATAACGTCAAAAATTTTAAGTTCGCAACAAAAGATAATTCTGAAATAAATACTTGAGCAAAATTATTTTTGTATAAAACAAACCACAAAAAATTTTCAACAATCAGTTGTTGTAACGGAAAAAAAGGATTGTGAGTAGGATGTTCGTATTAGTTAGGTGTCTCATTAATCATGCCCCAGCATATGACAAGCTGCAATCTCCTCGAGTCATAAGCTGAGCAGTCCACAAAGGATCTCACTTTCGGTCGTTTGTGCTTGCTGAATCAGTAAATAAATGGAAACTTGAAAAAATTTGTTTGGACAAAAAGGTACTGAAGCTCTGAATGGAATCATTGGAGAACTTTAAACTTTTCAAGAATAATTCATATTTTTTATAGATCGATTTGGAATATAAACTTAACCGGTATTAAATAAAAAAATAAGGTATTTTTAAATGTTTTTTATCAAAAAAAGCCAATAAAATATCATTTCAATTAGAAATATTTGAATTTAATTTTTTTAGATTGGCCCACTCTCAAACAAATTCAATATTGTTCCACATAATATTTGTTCATTGTTATTTATATGAATTTGGCTGTTATTGCAGTTGTGCTTGTTGTTTTACAGTGGTTATAAAACATGGCTAGAATACTATGTCTGATGTATTGTCACACGCAAAATATTTTATTTTTCTTTTTATTTCTTAATAATTTTTATTATTATCATTATTATCGTTTATTTTTTTTTAAATTTTTTATTATTTGATTATATTATTTTTCCATGCTTTTATTTTCATAATATTTTTTTTTTGAATTTTGTTTTACTAAAATTCATTCACCATCCTTTTTTTAAAAAATTTATCTTTAAAATTAAATAATTCCATCAATTTTTATATCTATACTGAAACCACCAATCCCCTCCGACTCTAACCTACCCCCTACCACACCACTAAACTGTTGACACTGTCTTTAATAGCAAGTCATTCCTCATTTCAGTAATTATGCCATACAACTGGACAAGTGGTATTTCTTTCTTTAAATTACTTTCTTATTTATGGCCATTATTACCCGTGATTAAGAAGGCCTATCACTCAAGCCGTCATCATCAACTTATCTTAATCTTCTGCATACAAACGTCAGAAATATAATTGTGGAGTCGAGTGTGGTCGATATATTCATTTGAGATGATAGGTTTGATGACGAAGGAATTTTTAATGAGGGTATTTTACAATGCTATTGAGGTTTAAAATATATTTGAATGTTTCTTTTTGCTTACTCACTTACTCACTTACTTACTTACTTACTTACTTACTTACTTACTTACTTACTTACTTACTTACTTACTTACTTACTTACTTACTTACTTACTTACTTACTTACTTACTTACTTACTTACTTACTTACTTACTTACTTACTTACTTACTTACTTACTTACTTACTTACTTACTTACTTACTTACTTACTTACTTACTTACTTACTTACTTACTTACTTACTTACTTACTTACTTACTTACTTACTTACTTACTTACTTACTTACTTACTTACTTACTTACTTACTTACTTACTTACTTACTTACTTACTTACTTACTTACTTACTTACTTACTTACTTACTTACTTACTTACTTACTTACTTACTTACTTACTTACTTACTTACTTACTTACTTACTTACTTACTTACTTACTTATTTATTTACTTACTTATTATCATCCCAGTACCTCCAACCATCATTGACGAACTATCCAGTCACGACTCCACAGTTACCGAGGGAGAACAGGTTCTCCATTCATTATCTTATTTGAATTTCAAAATTTTTTTATATTGCATTTTAATTGCGTTTTTATATTTTTACCTCATCACACTACACCTCACTTCACTCCAGCACACTATTTCACACCACATCTTACCACGTCACACCACAACTCACCACACCACATCCCACCACACCATACTCCATCATCTCACACCACATCGAACCACACTACACGCCACCACATCCTCACCTGTTTCAACTCTAGGTCGTTCTCGTTTGCAATGCCACAGGAGTCCCTTTTCCAGAAATCACATGGTACCAGTCAAGGTCATCACAAGGTCACGCCTCCAAAGAAAGTCAGACTTCTATTTGTTGATTTTGAGTTCATTGTATTTTTTCAATTATTTTCAACTTTCTTTGTTAGTTTTCTCTTAAGCAAAAAATCTTTTATATTTTATTTGAAATATTAATTTATGAAAATTTCTAGACTGAGGCTGTAGTGATACTAAAAGCTGCATTCATACATCTGAGAATGAGCATTGAAAACGCTGCGTTGAGAGTTAGGACGGGTAGATAAGTGGCTGAAATATAAAGCCGTTACCCTCACACACCTTCTGTCACCATTATAATGCACAGTCTATATGGGATTATAAAAACACCCCAGTCCAAAATGTCTTCTCATAAGATATTTTTATAATAAAACTAATAACTGAATAAACTTGATCATTTAAAAGAAAGTTTTATTGAAAATATTCGAAGCTTGACGTCAAGATGAATTGGAAGGTAAGAAATGGTCGAGTTGTGGTGTATAAACGAGGCTACAATGTGGCATGAGGCACAAGGGGTTAAACGCCTTCGAACGCTTGATTCAAGAGAATTGTGAAAAATTACAGGCGTTTATATAAAGCTGTCGAGAACACAAGCTGTGTGCTATTGTGGGCTGTGATAGATGTATTGTCAAGTTGAATTATTATTGTAGATATCTTTATATATCTTGATTCTCTTATGAAATGTGATTTTGATTGAACAAATGGGTTTGAAAGAATGAAATAATAATGAATTGTTTGAAAAGAGCAAAATTAAGTTTTTTTGAATACAGTATTCAATTTATATTTTAATGAAGCTTTGATCTGATAAGAAATTTGACAAACACCAATATAACTTTCTCATCTATCCCACCACTATCCCTGCTACCAGCACACATCCGCCACCACCATCCCAGTACCATGAAAACCAATATAAATCAACCCGATCCTTTTCTATCACCATTATTCTCACCACGCCACTTATATTTCCACCACCAAAACATTTCACCATTCCTCCACAAAACAGTGATAGACCAAACGGGCCCAGTGATCATCATCAACAACATTTCACGACACTGCCATGATGTCTACGAATGTGTTGCTTCAAACAAGGTTCCAAATGACGTATCTAGAGTGATCAAGCTCACTGTAGAATGTTGGTGGTTTTGGGGGTGAAGGGTGGGAAGGGAAGGGTGAGAGAAGAAAGAGAAAGTTGAGTAAAAGTCTAATTTATAAGTTTTTAGAAACTTTTTATAAACGAAAAACTATTATAAAGTTTTTTATCGTGAAATTCAAGCAAGATAACAAAAACAATAACCTTCTTCGAGACTCAAAAACCTTTCGTGGCAAGAACTTGCAGTATGATATATTAATATCATCCAACAGAGGTTTAACAAAGTTTTTACATTTCTGAAAAGCTTTGTAGTTTAAGACTTTAATTCAATCAACGCGGAGAGAAAATTCATTAAAAACAGATCAAATTACGCAGCATTTTGTTAAAAGAACAAAATTAATGGAAGTTTTTCGGTTCTTAACTCTGAACAAATTTTAAAATAAGTTCCGTGAGCTTTATTGTTACATTCATTTATAAAATGTTTCCAAGGTTTTGAGAATCAAAATGCTTAAATGATTCTTGATAAAAATTTTCTTCGATAAAATTAAACTCCTCATGAAACACTCTCATACCGATATAATTATTAGCTAATTTATTTGTACTTTGATAGTTCTTTTTTATTTGTTTCAAACTGATATCATTGTTTTTAAACACCTACATCAAAACCTCCCCAAAAGTCAAACCGGAAGTGGTGGTGAGGCCGAAAAGACTGGGTCAAGTTCTTGAAAAAGAGACAATTCTAGAATGTTCGATTACGGCAAACCCGCAAGGAATCACAGCGTGGGAGAAGGATGGGCTTAAGGTGGTCGACTCTGAAAGCAAGGATCTCGAAGTCTTTAATGTGAGACCTTCCAATGACTTTTTGCATCAATAATTGTTTTGAAAAAATATAAGATTACTAAATAAGAAATTTTTGCAAACATTTCATTAGAAAGTATTAAAAGCACTACTAATGACCCGAAGGAAGGGGAACACATTTTGATTCTGACATTGACTATCAAGTCAGTGTCGAAGGGGGACTGGGGCACCTACAGGTTGATCATCTCAAACATGAGCATTATTATTCATAGTATCGAATTTCAGGTGTTACGGCTCAAACTCTCTGGGCACTAGTGATGACTTTATGGAGTTATATGGTGGGTGCTTGCGTCTTCTCTCAAACAAAATACTTTTTTTGAGTTTTCTAACGATAAACCGCTTTTGAGTTTAAGTTTGCTAATTTTTATTTACATATCTATTATTTGTTTGAATTTGCTTATTCAAACAGATTTAAAAAATTTTTTCGTTTTCATTTTAACTAAATATTTTTTAATTCCTTATGAAAGTTTAATGTTTCAATTATTTTGATTTCATTCAAATTTATAAAAATGGTTAATGAAAATTATATTTGAGCACTGAAACACTAAAAATCAAATAATTCATTTATAAAACTCTGAAAGCTTTTTTGAATAAATTAAAAAGTGCCCACATGACATGATAGTAGACAATAGAGCCAAATTCAATCCATCGCCCACTCCTCAATAGCGGGTCTGCCACCAGCCATGATTTGCATAAATTTAACACATCAGTTGATGCCAGTTTTAACCACATGTAAAACTTGAGTCTGTGTGAATGTTTTTCAAAAGTATTCAGATTTGATCGAAGATTTTGTCTAGTGAACAAAATGTTAGTCGCTTGAAAGCATTTCAATTCACTATTGCTTTTTTAATGACCCACTCTTAAATATTTTTAAAACTTTAAATTTCCATTTTTCGATGATTTACAGTTTGAAAATTTTTCTGTGAAATGATTTTGAATGAGAAAAACTGAAAAAGGCAAATTAAGGCGGCAAGCGAATCTTTGTTATAAAATCATCCATCTATTTGCGTTCGATTCAAAACTACTTCTAGGAAAATACTTGGAAACAATTAATTGTATAAAGAAGACTGAATGAATGAGAACATGAGATTCTCCAAGCAAAAAGTCCAAGCTCTGGTCTGCAGACCAGCTTGCAGCTGGAATGCCATCTCTCCTAACACTTTTTCTCTCTATTTTTTTTAAAATCTCTTTACTGAGTGATGTTGGAATCAGGTAAGTTTGAAATTTTTTTGGCTTACTACCTCATTTTTCTGATCCAGTTGCAGCTATAAAAATAATAACTGAATAGCATATGATCATAAAACAATTTCAAATGTTTTGAGGGACTACCACAACACCACAACAATCACAAAATCGTTTTTATTTCATCAAAACACACTTAAAGTTCTCAAAGTGAATGAGGCTTAAACTTATTATTCAGTTAATTATCATTTATAACAACAATGAAAACATTTAAACTAATACAACCACCACCCTTTAATACAACCACCACCCCCTAAAGAGTACAAACCCCCACGGAGATCAACCTCGAGCAAGCACTCTACCAAAATGGTCATCCACAATACGGGGCTGCACTACTTTAGCAACAATCAATATAATAACAACAAAAATATAGTATACAATAATAAAAATCATCATAAGTACAATAAAAAACATAATAAAATGAACGAAGGCGAGTATAGAAGTGTATATTATGGCGAAGAAGGTCAGATGCCCCAGTTCTTCTACGGTGTGTTTTGTCTCCTTCGTTTGTGGTCTTTTTGTATTCTTGTGTACTTGTTTTTGTACTCTTGTATTGTTTTCATAAGATTTGTGTTTTTTATTGTCTTCATAATAGTTGTATATTATTCTCGTGCAATAATTTTTTACTTATTATCATCGATTAAATATTTAAGAAAAATATTTGAATAATGGAAACTTCAAATTTAAATGTATTTTAACAAAAAAAATTAATTTAAAAAAAATAATAATAATGATAAATAAAAGTATATTATGAAAATATATGGAAAAATAAGATTGAAATGATCAAAAGATTAAGTTTTGAAACAAGTCATATCATAGTTGTCCTCAATTGAGACTCCATGCATACAAATATTCCATCCACAGGAAGGAGTTCAGCTTGCCGTGGCATCGAGTCTTCCTTCTTTTTCCTTTTCTCTTGTTTTTTTCATTATTTAAACTCATTTTGAAGTTTATTTTGTTTCAAATTTCACAATTCATTTTAGATTATTTTTCATTCGCTAGATGGATAGTTTTATTATTTTCATTTTTCCGTTGCAATAAATTTTTATTTTTACAAAAGAAAAGAAAAAATGTCTAATTTTTAATTGTAAAAAGCTATTAAATTTTGAAAAAAATATACAATGTATGAAGGGAAGAAATAAAAAAGGCACGACTCAAAGCTCTAACCATTCTGTTGATGTTCTCATGGCGCTGATCCCTGGATTCTTGGTGTGAAGAGATGATGATAATGAGTTAACTCAATAATTATTGAAATAACGAATGAAAAATGCATAATAAATATTAAATCAATAGTGACAGTAAACAAAAGGGATAACAATGCAAAGGCTGAGAAGCAGTGAGTCTGACCAAAGCATTCGACACGGTTAACATTCAACAACTCATCCACAAAATACACAACACACACATTCCTACAAAAATAATCATATTTTTGGCCAACTACCTAAAAAGCCGCCCACAATACACCTCATACAACAATCACACATCAAAACACACAAACCTCAAAGCAGGTGTCCCCCAAGGGAGCGTCCTATCACTCTTTTCAACATATACCTCTCAGACATACCACTCCTCAAAAACAGCTCACTCAATCTCATCACCTACGCAGACGACATCACCATAACATCATTCCACCCCAACATCAACACAGCCACCCAAAACCTCCTTCCATACCTCAATACACACATGGGCTCACAATAACAACCTACAAATCAATTTTACTAAAACCACCTCAACTCTCATGACCCCAGACCCATTAGAATATAACAAACCCCTGAAGATCCACATCAACAACATTCCCATCCCCACTACCTCCAACCCTACCATCTTTGGCTTAACTTTTGACCCCAAACTAAAATACTCTGCCCACACAGACAACACCATCACTAAAGCGAAAAAAAACACTCAACCTCCTAAAACTCCTCACATCAACACACTGGGGAAAAAGCAAAGAAACATTCATCACCACATACAAAACATTACTCCTTCCCATCATCGAATACGCCAACACCATCTGGTCACCCATCATCTCATCCACCTCCCTCAACAAACTCCAAAAAATCCAAAACGCAGCCTTGAGAACAATTACTGGCTGCACCCTAGACACCAACACCCAACACCTCCACTCGGAAACCAAAATCCTCCCACTCCAAAACCATCTCAAACTCCACGCATCACAACTCACAGAAAAATCCTCCCACCCCACTTATCCCCTACACCACACAAGAAGCCCACCACAGATACAAAAAATAATCTACATTCAACAACAATATCAACTACAACCTAAACATACCCTTCTCAACCCAGACCACCTCTCACACACAAATAAAAAACAACACGAAAACAATACACACAAAAATAGTTCATGACTACATATCATCCACTCACAACAAAATCCTCAGCAAGCAACCTCCACCCATTCATGAATCAGAAACCACCCTAGACCACCACACTCGCCGCACTCTCGTCCAACTCAGAACAAATAAATCACCTTTCATCCTCTCATACCTCAACAAAATCTCACCCTCATCTCATCCCTCACCTTCATGCCCACTCTGCCAAACACACGTTCACGACACCTCTCACCTCTTCACCTGCCCCAAAATAAGTACTACACTGGCTCCCGAAAGTCTGTGGATCGACCCCGCGAGAACGGCCTAGCTTCTCGACCATTGGACGGTCTTGATGGAAACATGAGGAGCACCCAACAAGACAAGAGTGCTCAAGGTAAAAAAAAAAAGCAGTGAGTCTATGAAGAACTGTGAGCATCATCGATTGATTGCTTATCTCGCATTACTTTGTCATTTGCTTATTTATCAAATTATTTTTTACTTTTTATTTAATCATTAAGAGTTTAAGACTGATTCTTGTTTTGACAATGATAATATATTATCCACGATAAAAAATGGCGATTTATCACTATTTATTATCCATTTGGTATCCATTATCCATTTGGAATCCATTATCCATTTGGAATTCTTTAAAATATTGAATTTTGCTAATGTCTATTTCGATTTTTTTTTAAACAAATCTTCAAGCACACTCATTTGAGTAAAAATCAATAAATGTTATTCAGATCACTTTTATTTTGAGTTGGTGAGTGATGATGTGATCGATGCTAAAACACCCATGGAGTACTTGTGGCTGCAGTTTGTGAAGAGCGTCCATCAGGCGAATTCAAATGTTAATGCTACTTTTAGAACTGAAAGATTAATTTAAGAACTATATGTTACTGGTACTTAATATTGCAACATGAGATTCTGACATGGGATTGTAACGTAGAGTTGTAAAATGGGCTTGTAAGATAGAGTTTTAGCTTATGCAACAAGTGGATTGAGAAACAAAGGTTTAATGTTTCATAATGAATGGTTCAATGTTTTATTTATACGTTTGAATACATTGAATGTCATTATGAAATGTGGTTTGTTCAATGTTACGGTGGTATAAACAACATGAGAACAGCAAGAAGATAATCAGTGAAACAAGGAGACAATTTATCGACAGCAATTACCCACCAACAATAAATACGCGCTGATGTATTTTGGAGCTTGGGTGTTTTTGTGCAGTCACTGAGATAGCGTTTGTTTTGCTATCTCAAGCTATTGCAATACTTGGTAGTTGAAGCAACGAGGTGTCAAGAGGTAGCTTCGTGCATAAAATCTTCGGGCAGACTGTTGAAGAGTGGAGAGTTATGTTGCTTTAATGAAAATATCGTTTAAGGGGGAAATTATATGAATCGAATGTAAGTTCTTTTGTGATAGAGAAAATAGCAAACTTATTCCAGGCTGTTACACATAATTAAATTCAAGCAAAATAATGCAAAAGACTGTAAAAGAGAATTTAAAAATTACTAAGTAGAATGATGATTGGGGAGGTGAAAGGCGGAGATTTATAATTAAAGATGGTGGGTATGGGGTTGAAAACTGCGGTGGCGTGAGATTTTTGTGTTGTGTTCGTTGCATGTTTTACTCATATGACCTAATATAATTATATTTTTATTATTAATTATTTTATAGATTTATAATATAAAATTATATTTATTCTTTTCTTCTGATTATATTTTATTTTTTTTATCTTACTTTTATTTTCTTTTGTTTGTTATTCACTCATTCATATCATTACAAATCTAACTTAAAGGCTCTCTCTGATATGAAGATATTCCAACGAATCAAATATATTTTTTCTCAAAAAATTTAAAATCTTTGCGAAACAACATTTTTAAAAAATATTTCGAAATAAGTTATTCCAAAATTTGACTTCAAATTCAGATAAAAAAATTTTAAACCAAATCAACAAAACTTTTAAAACAACAACTCATTATTATTAATAACACAAAAGCTTATAATGATTGATAATAAATATTGATATTAATCAAATTAATCATCAACTCTTCTCAACAAGGACAAAACGATGAAAAGTGTATAAGTGGGCTGCTTTTGAAGGCAGTTACGCTGCTTCAGTAACTTCATTTATTCTTTCTCGCTTGCCTTTTAGAGCTTTCAAATACCTTTTAGACAGTTTTCAAATGAATTTTTAGTTAGCTTATATATTGTGGTAGAAACTTTAAATCAATGTTAATTAACCACTCGTATGGAATATATATAGGATATATAAAGAGTTGATCAATGGGAAGTATAAGCCCCAGACACAAAAAAGATATATCAGCATTCAATTTTCACTTGCTTTGTATCACTTTATGCACTCTAGCATCACCTTCAAGTCGGTTTAAAGTTGTCAACGAAGTTGAAATTGAATGTTTGTTGAATTTTGAAAAATACTTAAGCATGTTATGTTGCTAATGGATAGATGCGGTTAAATGAGATGAAGAAAACAACATCTGACTACGTTTCTGAGGTTTTATCGCTCGATAGTGGCTCATGTTCTTAATTATTTCATCGAATGCTTCGTGCAAAAAGTATGAAAAACATCTTGATATATAAAAAATACTTGATAATTAATTTGAAAAATATTACAAAAATTTCAATTGAAATTTCCGTAATAATATGCAAAATTTGAGGAAGGTTTTGAAAAAAGTTTTCGCTAAGAAACAAGAAGCAGATAAGTACGACATAGTAAATATTCCCCGGGTAATATCATCGACGTCATCATCTTCTTCTTCATCCTCATCATCCAATCATAACAACCTCCAACCAGACCAACAACAAAACGAGGTTACCCTGGATTAATGCATGCATGGATGGTTTGATTGATAGATGGACCGATGAATGTATGGATGGATGGATGGATGAATGGGTGGGTGGATGGATAGATGGATGGGTGGATGGATGGATAGATGGATGGATGGATGGATAGATAGATGGATTGATGGCAAAATGGATAGATGAGTTATTGATAAATTATTTAATAAATAAATAGACAGATTAAATCATGTATGAATTTGTGTGTGAATGAATGGATAACTGAGTGTGTATGTGTGTGGATAGGTGAGTGAAGATGGATGAATGAATCAGTAGGTGGATGAATGGATAAATGAAAAACAAGTTAAAAATAGAAGAATGATGAAATGATGTATGGATGAAGATATGAATGTATGGATGGATAGAAAGATAGATGGATAAATAGGTAAATAAATGAATAGAAGGACGAATGAAATGATGGATAGATGAATGGAAAGATGTGTGAAAAAAAAGTAAGAAATATCAATTTATGTAGAAGTAAATGAATGTAAACAGAGTGATGTGAATCAATAGAAGAATTCTGATGCATATTCAGACAAAACTGCTGAATGTAGAATGAATAGATATAAAAATAAATAAAAATCATATAAAAACTAATCAAGAAGACGATAAAAAAAAACTAGTTAAATGGAACAAAAGACTGAATGAAGGTTTGACCTGAAAAACGAATGAATGCATGTCTTCAAAAAACATTTTTAAAAACTATTTCCAAAGTTTTCGGAAACATTCGGAGTTATTTGGTTCTCAAATATTCAAGCTAGAATATTCCTCAGACGTAAACAATAATGATGATAATAACAATAATAACAATAATAATAATAATAATAATAATAATAATAATAATAATAATAATAATAATATCCATATTAGATTATACTGCTGTAGGCGTCCCAGTAGCTGGGGTATACAGCAGTCGGCTAATGAAAGCAATTTTTAGTTGGGACAAAGTTTTTATAGAACTGCCAGTCCAAGCTAATGTCCAACTTGAAACTATCGGATTTCAAGAACCGCCGTTCCCACACTTGGGCAGTTTGCCTTGCTGTTGTCAATAAAGAATGATCCTCCACCAAGCCAAATGACAACGATGCCAGGATATCAGTTTGTCGATACCTGTTACCGAAGTCTACTGTTATCCAGGTTATAACAGGAAAGCAGTCTCAAATAGGAGACGCTGTCTTCGGTGCAGTTTAACGTCATGCCCGGGACCAAAATAATAATAATAACAATAATAATAATAATAATAATAATAATAATAAATTTTATTTTGATATTTATTTTTATGAGAATTGAATAAAAAACTCATATATATAATATTAATGAAAGAAAAACTGAATAAAATTATTTTATCTTTTGGATGTCTCAGTCTAAACGAAGTCCTCAAACAATCATCACCATCTCACTCTCCAACTACTGACGTGATGAGACATTCATTTCATCTGTAGTGTGACTTGGTTTTTCACTTTTATTTTCATATTTCTTTGTGTGTTGGTCCTAAGATGTTTTAATGCTGAGGGTGAACTTTTTTCAGAAACCTAGTCTGATGAGAACAGACTGATAAAACAGCCAGTACTTCAAAGAACCATTGTTTGACAAGTTACCAAAAACAAATTAAATAGGTTATTAGAAAACATAAAAAGAGTTTTTAGATTCATGCACTAAAAAAGTAGCAGACTTACCAGCTAGCTGGTTTAAACTCTAAAGCTGGTGCCTTCTAACCTCAGGCCCAGAAAAACTTTGGTTTTTTTTGGTGTCTAGCAAAAAACATTGTTATGGTTAACCGTGTGTGACTATAGTAAGCACTTGTTGCATACAAACGAAACCTAGGAAGTTTCTCTAAGAGAATCTTGATTTATTTTCAGTAATTAACTTATTTTAGAACTTTAACGTCGAGTAAGGAGATTTTTCATTTTTATTTGAAATCATAAAGCTATAATCTTTTATACGTTTAGTCTTATCAAAAAACTTCAGCGATGAAGATTATCTAGTAACTTTGATTGTATAGCAATTTTACCAAAGACTATATTTATGAAACGTGAGTTATACACTAGCTAGGTTAACTGTTAACTTCAAAAAATATATATTTTTATAACGATGATGCACTTCACTCATTTTTTAAAATTTATACTGTGGCTTTAGAGGTCCACCAAGGTTTTGAATTCTTTGCCACAGTTGCCACAGACACATGAGGATGATTGGAGAAGAGAGTTAATTTATTTTAATTTCAATGATTTTTTTTTCAATTTGATTTCATGTTTACTGAAACAAAGCTTTTTTTTGAGTTTTTGTTCTGAACCTTTTTTGGAAACCTTTGTTAAAATAATTGGGTTAATAAAGACAAAGTCTTCCTTGCAGAAAAAAACTTTTAAAAGTGGGTTTGTTCCGTTACAAGTTCTTTCATCAAGTAAACCACACAACAATCTATTAGAAATTTTACCATCTTTCATATGTCAGACATGACCCACACACCTCACTGAAGTCTTGTTCAGTAGAGAGTAAGTTAGAAGAAAGGCAAACAATTTTAATTATCTTTGTCCATGTTATCTTTCTTGTCATGTGATGCCAACATCAAAACTTAGGCTTTTACATAAAAATTTGTAGCGGTTTTTTTTAAGTTCACCAGTGTCTCACTGTCATTGGGTAGTCTTTTTTGAACACAAGTACTATGCACCACATGCTTATATACTGTATATTGCTATAAAAGTTCAGTCTCTTAAATGGGGATAATCAGTGAGATGTCGTGATGAAGGCAAAAATTGTGGTGTCTTGAAGATGGGTAAAATGTTGTGGTGTCTCAATAGTGGTGAAAATTCTGGGTTTTCATTTTTCTGGTTCCCCTCTTAAATTGTTGCTTGGAGATACTGTCAACATCCAATGCTTGAAACCGCATCTCATCACTTTATATAGAGTTGGACGGGGTTTAATATGCACGATGTGGAGGGCTTAGAAAGGATTGTTTTAATAAATTCAAGTTTATCCTCTTAGTTCTGTAGTTTAACAAGTACGTTTCCCATCAACTAGTTTAGATTATTTTTAAATTTTACAATTCATATCGCTTTCAATTTAATTTTTAATTCAAAACTTTTGAGTTTTAATTTGAAATATTACGCAAAACTTATTAAATATTTAAATTTATAAAACAATTAATGTGAGGACAATTATTATTATTTATTTTCTAATTGCTAATATTGTTATTCGTATTAGCACTTCACGTCTCTTGTTTTCGTTCTAATGGTGCTGGGTATTATTCTAATGCATATCCTAATTATTATTTTTGTTTTCATTATTGTATTCTTTTTATTATTATTGCTTGTATTCTTCATCCAATTATTATTTGTATTTTTCATTAGCAGAAATAGTAATGGTTCTAGTAACAGTATTATAATAGTTATTCTGCAAATTGAACTGAAAATGCCGATTTTTCTATATTATCGATAATAATCGTTTTATTGTTTTGTATTAATTATTCTCTACAATAATACTTATGTAGCTGTTATAAAAGTTAATAGAAGAGTCATATAGATATATAGATAATCAAAATACGACTAGATCAAATTCATATCGTACAATAATCTTTCACTTTTTATAAGCTCACCTTCTTCCAGCTGCTTGTTTTCTTGGCATTTTCAAAAATTTCCTACATTTCTGCTGTTATTTTTGAAGTTTTGAATCTTCTTGTGCCATTTAGTTAAAAAAAAGTTTAAAAGTAAATTATTTTGAATAGAAAATAGAAAAAATTGTTTAAAAGTTGGTTTAAATGGAGGAATACAAAAACTTTAGTCTGCTGTGGATTTCTACATAGTTCCGAGGCATCTAAACAAACAAACCTCCATTCCTCAACCTTCTCCTCTTTCTCCTCCTCCTCTTCTTCCTCCTTCTCCTCCTCTTCTTCTTCCTCCTCCTTTTCTTCTTCTTCTTCATCTTTCTACTTTTAAAATATAAAATTTTTTTATTGCTTTTTATTTTTCCCACTTATATATAATTGAAAATAATCTTTTTTTTCATTTTTTTATGGTCTTTTACTCATTAATTTTATCGTTTTCATAATCTTTCTGTTTCAAATTTTTGATATAAATTCTCATAATCTCCTTTTTTTCTCATTATCTTCTCCTATTATTCATAATTTTCTCAGGCGTTTATACAATCCAATTATATTTTTTTCGATTTTTTCCAAAAGTTTAAAAAGTTGCAAACTTAACAGGAATCTACTGTTTATCTCTATCATAACTTGAACATCAACATCAAAATTTCGCATCATCGCCACCATCATCACCATCTTTATTTTATATCTTCGAATTCCTTCCAACTCTAATAACATTTTTTCTAATTATTTCTAGTTATTTTGTTTTTTATTCTTTTATTAAAAATTTTTCTTAATACCATTCTTATCTCTCATCTTCATCATCCTAATTATCTTTATTTTCATTTCAACGCAAGCTCCCAAAAAGATGAACTTTCGAACAATTTCTAAGTTTCAAAACTTTTTGTTAACTTCATAACAATTTCTGGAATTCAAAAATATAAAAATCAGAAATTTCCAAAAAGAATCTTCAAATTCTTCTTTAAATTTCCACAATGCTGGTGGTAAGAGAGTGATGCCATATTTGAAACTTCTTGCATGCTTCAATCATTTCAGTGCGCATGTGCTAACATTTATAAGTTCAAATCATAATATGTTAAATTTACGAATAACACACGTTCATTAGGAATAAACTCTAAATGAACATAGACAAAACAAAATAATGAGACTAAGTTTTGATTTAATTGAATTTCCAAGTTTGAAATGTTTCAAGAACATCTTCAAACTATTCAGATTAGTTCAGCATGGATCAAAATCAACCCGGATTTTCTGAGTTCGATCCTTGGTTACGTCATATTTCAGTAGCAGTCTTTATTGTTATAAACATAGGCATTCCTTCGCAATTAAAATTCCACAAAATTTTGAAGATTCACACTAAAATAATATAAAAAATTGCTTGAGTAGATATGGAAATAATAGATATGCTACAAAGTGCATAAAGAGTGGTTCAAAATCTTTGGACTTGACACCACTTGGATCAAACAATTTTGTTTATCACGATTCAAAACTAAGCTTAACATCTCTGATTGGCAATTAAAATTCATCAGTACATTCAATTAGTTATGAAACCTTCGATCACCATTACGAATTATAATCCGCTTCCCATGGCAACTATCAAATCAAATCAAATCAATGACGAGTATGATTATAGTGGCATCAACTTTAGGAGTTTCTAGACCACTAAGTATTATGAACTTTGAATGCAATTTAATGTAATGTAAGTTTTCTTAGATATGACAATTTAAAAAAAATTATGCAAGTTTAACTAAATAAACAAAACAGTTAACTAAGATTATATGAAAAAAAAGTCTGTTATTTGAAACAAAAGCAACCATAATAATACTTATATAAATGAAATTTAGAAAACTGAGTTGATTTTATGAATGTATAAAAATAATTAAATCTGTGATAATAAACAACAAAATATATATAAATGAAACTTCAAATAAAATATTTTGAGCAATAAAATGTTAATTTTAGACAAAATTTGAACAACTTCATTGTCTTCATCTTTTTTCTTCAATGGGACTTCCACATCATCACAATTGAAACCAGAAATTGCTTATCTTTTTTTTTATTGTTACATTCTTTGATATTAATTAAATGATGATATTTTTTTTTCATATTTTATAGAATTTTCATCCAAGTAATGCAGGCCTTTATCACCCCCAAAAAACCATCAAGTGTTTATTTTTGTAATTTTTGTTGTTGCATAAGATGAAATTGTTGATATTCACAATTTATCTTCTTTCTATGTAAAGCAAAAAATCCGAAATCATCCCAAAAGAAGTAGTTCTTGTATGTTATTGTACAAACTTATCGAATTTTGAACTAAAATTGCGAAATTGTTTTTAATAATAATATTTTGACATTTTAAACTGAATTATGTAGTTTTATCAATATGTTATGAGGATATTTCTCAATGGTTCTGATGGCTTCTACAGCGTCAGATGCAAAAGTGAATTATGAAAACAATTACTTTGAATTTTCTTCTAAACAAGATCTAAATCTTATTAGAAGTTTTAAGTGAAAGTTATATTGGCTTGTGAAGCCTTGAAAGTGCATAAGTTAACTTGAGTTTTTTTCACATTTTTTTTCAATTTTTTATCGGATAAAGGAAGTATAACAAATTCCTGCACTCAAGTTCTCAAAAAACGTAAGTTTTTAGCAAGAATTTATGAACTTACAACATCACCTTGATCCACAAACGAGACATACCGCAGTTCAATTAGCCATATTTTCCTCCATATGCAACCATTATTCAATTATATTTTCCGATAAAGAGGTCATCCAAACACATGTTGACCTAAATATTATCTTGTTGTGTTACATGCAGGCTTTAAGAGAACCACTCAAGACTAATTTAAGGAGCTCCTCGGCTGATATGAGTTCAAAAATCTTGAGCTTCGGAGGTCGAAGCTTTTGATAATTAAAATAAATGGTTTGTATTACATTTGGTTTGAATGGTGTTCGTGTTTTGAAATAAATTTTGTTTAAAATATTTCACACTCTAGCATTCAACATAAATATTTAAATACCGATGCATTTGGTACTGTGTTTTTTTTTCAATTTAATCAAAAAAAAACTGCAAAAATAATTATTTATGAAAAAGTTCATAACCTTAAACAAAAAGCTATTAAAAGCATGAAGGATGAAAAGATTTAATCCAATTGGAAATGTTTACATAGAAAACTTTGAAATTCAGTTCGGAATTGAGTCTTATAAAAGCAAGCAAGCAAAACAGAATCTGTTGTTGTAATTTTTGATCCCATATCTTTAATCGCGATAACATTAAAAAATAAAAAAAAGTTATATATACTGGATTTCATGGAAACAGAGATAAAACTTTTGATTTTTTGATGAAATATATTTTAAAATAGTAAATCAAACAAAAATAGCTGAAGTTTTGAAAATTTTCAGAGGTTTAAAATTTATTTCTTTCGCAAACTCTATATCTCTAAATAGGAAAAGCTTACAGTAAAGGAAGCTTACAGTTAAATAAATAAAGATAAAAACCTTATAATCTTCTTAATTCATATTTTTTACATCGATTCATAAAATTCTAAAAACTCAAAACAAAATTTAAATAATCTACTTTAAATACATTTTTTTTCATTTTTTGTTTTAAAAATAAATGGGAAATTCGCCTCGTCTTTGAAAGAAGCCAATTACATCTTAACAATCAAGAAAACTTCTAATGAGAACGTACATAACAAAGAAATGCATAATACAAAAATATATGTAATGTGAAAAGATATAATGAATGATACAAAAAAATAATCATTTACAAAAATAAAGAATAAAAAAATGAATAAAAATACATATAACGTAAAAATGCTAAGAGCATCTGCATTTTAATTTTCAGTTCTATATTTGTTTGTCCGTTTGCCTCTAATGATTTTCCAAGTTCATCTGTGATAAGCTTTTCAATTAATAAGGGTTTTGAGATTATCGTAGATCAAAAAATAGCTTCATCTGATAAAAACTGTATGTGATCAGGGCATACAGAGCCTGCTAATTTATAGATCCTAATGAGTTTCCAATGAAAAACTTCTCATGAGCAAAAAAACAAACTATGTGATAAGGTGTGAGAAAAACTATAAAAAAATTGAATTTAATAGATGACCTTGTGATATTTGAGATGTTTCAAATAAAAACTTCTAGTCAGCTTAAGAATATTTCGAATGTTCCTATTTAGAATGATTATATTCAGAATAATATTTTCCGAAAAAACAAATTTTAAAAGTTATAGTTTATGTTTTTTCAAATGCAGTTCCCAAAACTTAATCTTGGTTCAACCTCTCAAGATTTAATTAAAACACAATTATATTTATATATACACGTACAATTTCTTCACACATCTTCATTATCAATTCAAAGGCGACGTTGAAGAAGTTCTTGAACACAGACAAGAAGGATGAGAAGGAGACCACTGAAGATGAACACAAATCCAATTTTGAATTCGAGAACATCAAGCAAGAGTGGCAGGTTTGAATGCTTTCGTGGAGTTATTCGTAATAATGAAAATCATTTATTTGATATGGGTAAACACATGGGCTTATTGGTTTGAAAATGCGCCAAACCTTTTGATTTTCTAAGAAACGTCATCAGGTTCTAGAAGGTTTTGTTCAGTTGTATCATAATGTTCTCAGGATAATAATATTATTGTTTATTTGAGAAAATGAATTCAAGGATGGCTATTAGTTTATAATGCTAATTATATAATGCTTAAAACGTTATTATAGTACTATTAGATTATAATGTTAACCACTAAAATTACTTCACTATTCCCTAAACGGACTAAATATACCCCACGAAGCTACTGCTGTTCGTATCTAACACACAAAACTATCATCTGTTTCACTCACCACCATAAAAACACCATCTCATCACAGGAAGAACTGGAACAGATGAGTGAGTTTCTCGTCTTGAAATCCACTCAACAACAGAAATTTGAAGGGGTGGGCCAACCAGTAGACACAGCTTACATAGACTACAAGGAGGGACAGCCGATTCTTAGAGCCTGCTTCGATATTAAATATTTCAAACCAGAAGAAGTCAGATTTAAGATGATTATCAGCGTTTTTTTAGAGTTTTTTAATAAATTATTTGTTTTTCAAATATTTATTTTATGGAGGTTTATTGAAGCGCTTTAAAAGGTAGACAATACTTTTTATAATGCTGTATAAATCACTTCAAGAACTTTCCACTTAAGCTGTTTAAAATCATTCGAACATAAAATTTATTCAAAACCACACTTTAAATCACACTTTCTTGCTACCTACCTTGCCACGCACCAAGTTTCACCACGTCACACCATATCACACAACAACACGTCACACCATACCACACCAGGTCACATCATATCACCATAACCACTTCATCCCATTATATCACCAACACCAGCTCACCAAATTCTCAGCACATTGAACCATATCATCAACACCGGCTCATCACAAAAGATCGTCACCACCATCTCGTCACACCATATCCCATCAAACGTTCCACCACCTCATCTTTTCACATCACACTTCATTTTTCGAAAATTTTCTTGTGATTATAAAAGATTACTAATACATTTAGTAGGACTGCAAATAATATATAAACTTTAACAACTTTGGTAATACCATAAAACTTTGGCATTCAAAAAGCGCATTCCAACCCATCTCAACAAAACACACTGCTTTTATACCACCAATCACGTCTCGTGCCATTACTTTTGACTACGTCATATTTCATTATTCTTCAGCCCTTTCTTTCACAAAGAAACTCATTACTCTACATTTCACCTATTGCACCACAACTTTATACATTATACCTGATGATTGATGCTCGTCCTTCGCGGGCGAAGATGACCACAACTTTTATTCCTGGGTTCTGTGGGTGCAAAAAAGGCTGGTCAGACCAATCTTTGCAATGAATTGCCTTAAACAGTGTGGACAAGGATACGCTAAAGTAGAAAAGGCAGTACTCACTCTTATTTTGCAACGCTAGCGTTTTTCCACATGCCTCGTTTCAAAGCTCGATACACCAGTGGAAACAGTGCTGCACCAGGTAAGCTGGTCTACGACTATTTCTTCCCAAGTGTCAAAACCAATACTGCAATTTTTCAAAAAAGCCTTCAGCATGTCTTTATATCGCTTTCTCTGACGTCCAAGAGAGCGCTTGTCTTTAATCAGCTCACCGAAAAGCAGTCGCTTTGTCAGACGTTCGTCGGGCATTCTGAGCACGTGCCCTGCATACTTGAGCTAGAAGCGCTTGAAAAACGCATGAATGTACATTATAACCAACTTCATTTCCTGACACTACAAAATGTAAAAAAACATCGTATTTCAATACACAAAACTAAACCACACTTCATCACACCACACCAAAACCCACTACAATGTTCTTCAACACATCATACATCCCTCCATCCCACAATGTTTCACAATCTAACAACCCCACACCCCTCCAAACACACTAACTTCACCCAATCATGATCCACCATGCCATGAACACCTTGTCCCACCATAACACATCACATCTTTTTACATCACAACACACCACATCTCACCTCATCTCACCTCATTACCCCATATCTCACCACATCTCACCTCATTACACCACATCTCACCTCATTACACCACATCTCACCCCATCATAATGCATAACACCATAAACATCTTGCCTCATCATAGCAGATCATATCTTCTCCACCCATCCCACCACAGGTTCAACTCAACGTAGAGGAAGGTTTTTTGACGATATTTGCTCAATGTTTGGAAGAGAAAGAGGTGGCATTATACAAGAAGACAATGATACGCAAGATGGAACTGCCAATCCATGTAGATCATTCGAACATCCAATGTTGCCTCAGTGAGGATCAAAAGGTAAGACGTGTTTTTTGAGGGTTGTATGCGGCTTTGTGTGTAGTGGGTAAGTTTGGTGTAGTTGGGTGTGTAGCAAGAGAGCTGGGTGGAATCTGGGATGCTTATATGATGTTTTGATGAGGTCTTGGTTTGTGAGAATGTGGGGCAGTTTGGTGCAGTGCTGTGGGGCAGTTTGGTGTGTGAGAATGTTAATTTATGAAGTTAGTGTGGTGTTTTGAAGAAGTCAAACTTTGAAGATTGACTAGTGGACTTTGAGTGAATCTTTAATTCAATATTTTCAATTATTTCCATGTGGAATTTTAATTTAAATCGAAATTTTTTTTCATTATTTTTTTCTATATATTCCCATATAGCTTATCACAAGTTTAAAAACTTTCATCGAGTTCTATAAACATCAAAACGAATTCCTAGATTTTATGTTTATTTTTACTTTGAAAAATGTGTTATCTCAGAAAGGTTCACTCCAAGTTGATGGAGAACTGAATGATTTATGCAAATATGGAAATTTTGCAAATCTTTTAACGCTAATTAGATTCGTGCGTTTTAAATTGAAATTTTTAATATCAAAGACTTATATGGGTTTAAATGGGATTTTTTATAAGTTATAAATACAATTTTTTTTGTTCCTTCATAATTTTTTAATTTATGCAATATTTCTCAACGAGATTTTTTAGATTTTATGTTTTTTTTATTCAAAACTTTCAATGTATTCGGAATTTTTGATTTATTCTTAGTTAAAACTAAATATGATTAGAAACCATCATAGATTTTTTAGTTAGAACAAAAGAAGCAAATCATGAGAAAGCATGGTTAAGATTGTTTAACGGTTTTAACTAGAATTGACAACTTTTCATTTTTAAAACCCATAATAACTTAAATGCGTGTAAAACTACTTCTATTCTAACCAATTCAAGATTTACTTTTTGAAAATCTTTCCAAATTGAATTTCAATCGCTTATCAACAACTCTTTGGAATGAAGTATTTATATGGCAGTCCTTTTTTCTTGCTGGCCATAATGTTCTGATGATACTCTATCATGTTCTATTTTCAAGTTTCTTAAATGTCTTTCATGTTTCAAAAAACTGGTTTGACCCATGTATCTGTTCAATCGAGTTTTGAATCAAAAACAGCGATAACAAGTCTGAGCTTTTTGAAAATAAAGGATGCTGTAACAACGAAGGTGAAGACACCGCATGCATCTTTTTTATTGTTTTCTTATGGTGGGTGGTTTTTGCATTTTTGTGCTTCTTTATACTCTTTTCAAATTCAAACCTTTTCTTTTAAATGGCTCACACGAAATAGCGCTCTGAAACCAATCAACTGTGCACCTGAAATCAAGTAGGAAGAAGCTTGATGTTCGACAGATGAAAAAAAACAAAAATTGTGATTTATTTAGTTGATTTTGTAAAAACTTATCATTTTCCAAACTAAGGCAGAATGGTCATCATTCTTGTGACAAATTATGGACCTTTGAAAATAAAATTTATTTTTCAATAAGTTTAATGTATACAATTTCACAGTTGAATCACATGAGCCGTAAGCAACATAGAAATTGATTCTACGCAGATCGTAGGAAAGCTTAATTGAACAAAACGAAGAACAATAGAACCTTTTTAAAACTAATGTGAATAGTTAACCTCAAAAATTTGAATCATAAAAACACAATAAAATTTTATTTTTTTTTATTGAGACAAATTTTTTCGATATATTTTTCATATGATCAGTAAGTAAGTAATCATTAAAACTAATAAATTTTTAGGTATTATCTGTCGAAATGCCCTTCCACCTACCTCTGCCCAAGAAACACTGTGGTCCCTCAGTCCTACCAATTGTGTGCGACCATGAAGGCAGGAAGAATATTCGTTTGACGTTCCCTGTAGGGTGTGATTTTGAAGAGAAAGACTTAAAAGTGAGTTTGGATGAGAGTCGACATTGTCTTTCTGTCGAAGCCACCTTCGAGAGTCGAGATGAAGCAGATCAGGTTTGTGGTGGGTTCGTGGGTCGTATGGGTCGTTTTTGATTTAAACATTGAAAATTTTGGCTTAATTGATATCATATAAATATTTTTTCGAAATGTGACAATTGAAAATTATAATCGACTTATAACGATCTTGAAGGTGACCAAACGTCAGTTCCGCAAGAAGTTCAAGATGCCAGACTTCATATGTGTCGATAGAGTAGAGCACTCTTTAGACAAAAAAGGGAAACTTTACGTCGATGTTTTTATCCTTCCTGTCTCCAAGCAACAACAACCCAACAAACACCCACAAACCAACATCCAAACTCTTCCAACAAATAGCAATGCTCCGAAACAAAGCTCTCTCGAATCTCCTGTGCTTGTCACTGAGCTGTAAAGCTCTGTTATTAGCAATAATGCATTTCAATGTTTTAACTGATATTTGAATTTTTGTAGCACTGTCGACGTTTCTTTATATGCAACTACAATTTATTGGATTATCAAACTAGGACAATATTCTTTATTCATTTAAAATTCTTGCAAATTTCCAAAATTTTTTTTACTAATAAATTTCACGGGTTTTTACTTTTTGAAATATTTTTTTAGTGAAAAATTGAATTTCAAGATATTTCTTACTCCAAGTTCTACAATTTCTCAATAATCTCCAACGATGCGTTATTATAATATTGAATTCATGATATACTCAAAACTAGCAGACATATTCTTTAACTTAATCAGAACCTTTCTTCATTTTTATGATATTTCGTTTTCGATTTCATTATAATTTCTCAACTTTGATTTTTAAGCGATGTACCAGTAGCATTTCCATTTGAAGCTTGATGAACATCGAGTAGGACAAAGAGAGGGGCACCCTGGTGAAACCTGTTGGCACTCTCCTCTTTGGGTGATGTCTTAAAAATTGATAAAAATGGTTCACAGAAATAAAAAAATCAAAATCGTAGTGTTGAACTCTTTTCTAAATCGTTGCTCATCGAGTTTTTGTTTGGTTTTCAAATAAATACTAAAGGTCCAATGCATTTTTTCAGTGCAATAAGTTGTACTTATGTAGTTTTATCATATGATAACCAAGCTATAATCTTTTCGAAGGCATATATTTTCATTCATCAACTTTTTCCAAGAAAAACTATAAAAACTTAAAATGATTTCACAGCAAAGTACTTTAAAAATACTCAGACTACTTTAAATTATTTTGATGACGTAGAATACCCTGAATCAAATAGTGAGGTCAACAAAAACAGTTTATTTATTCAAGAAATTTATTGATAATGTAAGCTATACTTACAAAAGCCTTTGTGTTTTTCTTTGAACAAATACGTCATGTTTATTGACTTTACTTCTTCAAAACAGTTTATAACTTATGAAAAAATCACTTGGGGAAGTGTTTCTGTAACTCACATACCTGAATCAGCATTTGAAACTGTACTTTGAACTGTACTTTGAAGCATTATCTAATAAATATAATCGTTTCAGTTATGTGTGGATGTTGGGGTATTTGAAGCTTGAACAATGAAGGTGAAAGAATATGATGGCTTGTATTGGAACTTGAGGCGATATTGTATTTGGGTTGATTCGATAGAGAACGTTAAAAAGTTATTCATGGAATGAAATAACTAAATTAAAATAATTTTTTTGTTGTTTTTGTTTTGAAATCAAAATTAATAGTTTTAATCTTTATCAAACTTTCAGAAAATCAACTTTGAAACATGAATTTTGAAAGGTCATTTTTGTGGACAGCATGATTTTTTTGGCAAAGTCACAGACTTTTATATTAAATTTACTTCATAATACACTTCAAAAGCTTTTATTAAAGAATAAACCTTGGAACTTTTGAAACATCTCCATCAAGTAGGTCCAATAAACTAATGCAACCTGATAAGTTTAGTTTGACTTGGCTCAAAGTAACTTCTTGAAATGAGAAAATTTTTTTGATACATTTTTTAAATTGAAAAAAAAATTTCTACAATCTCAAATTTGTCATAGATCATTAGTTTAATTATAGAATGAGAATAATTGTATATGTAGTATTACGTGACATATATAGATAGCATCCGTCCCTACTGAAACCTCACAGAGCTGTTTCGTGACTTGGCTCAGTAATTTCTTTATGAAGTTTTGTTGTTGTTGATGGATCCTTTCAAGAGGAAGGTAGTAATGTGATCCCATTGGCAGTGTATTTTGAACCAGTGAAGATGTATATAAATGAATCTGAAGTTTATAAACAAGGTCATGGAATGGCGCCAAAATAATACTGAAATTGAAAGAATGAGTACCCTAAGATAACCACGTTTATAACAATGAAATTCGCAATAAAATAACACGTTTAAAAGCAAAAATGGTTTAATTATCACTATAACGAGGCAGAGATAAATGCAAGGTGGTAGTGTAATAACAGGTTGTATATTTCCTTAAAGAATTTTCATGCCTCCGAAATACAAGAAGCATTTCATTAATTAAGACAAAAGAATCTTATCGAGTCGTTACAACTGCACTGAAAAACTGGGCCGATTCCCAGCAGGTGACCTAAAAACTCCATTCAAATCCATGCCTTTAATGGCTCTATTAACGCCAGGATATTTCGAAGCATTTCTTTGATAAATATTTACTTTGAAGGTTTCAACCTTTTTGGTAAGATAATATCAATTAACGGAGTTCATTGTATGAATGATGTTTTAATATAGTTTTAGCGATGATATAAATAGAAAGTTTTAAAAATTTATAAATATTATTTATAAAAAATTTTTTCTTAATCAATATATAACTAGGGAATTGCAAAAGCAGGCGTCTTTAAAACTATAAATACATCTTCAAATCAAACATTTTCTGTGATCAATTCATCAAAAAAGAAAGTTTTCTGGAACTAACTAGAAATCGTTATAAGGCATTTTAGTTACCTGATAATGATGGCTTATGAACTTCAAAAGGCTTAGTTTTTGTTAGGTTAATAAATTGTTGAAAATCTTTGAATCCAATAATATCGTTTCAGGTTCTTATAAAAGATTCTTCCCAATAGTTTTTCAAGGTTTTTAATTAGAAAAAGTTTAAAGCAATGCTCTAAAATCGCTTTAGGTTCTTTCATTAAAAAACGTAAGAGAGATGTTCAAATATTGATATTCATGTAGGATATTTAACAAACGTGCTACCTCGATAATCTCTTCAAGAAAACTTGAACAAATAAAATGCAGCCTTGACCTACAGTACGATTCAAGCCAAATACACGTTTAAATTCTACAAACACACGTTTGAAACCTACAAACAAATCATCAGAGTCCAAACAAAAAATATTCATTGAATGATAAAAATTTCTTCAAAACAAAAAAATTTTCACCAAGTTTTTGGCACCTTTCTCACCCACGTCTAATCCTTTCTTTTTCACGTGCTTTCTCACATATCAAAAGCGATAAAACTATTTCTATTGTCTCTAGGATAATTTCTCAACTTCAAAACATCCGTAAATTAAGACTGTCGCTACTTAAAGGAACTACACATTTTTTCATATTTTCACTTTTATCTAGAAACAAGATGGCTGATTGAAAATTATTGAAATGATAAATAAAATTTTGCCTGAATAAAATCCATAATAAGTATTTTATGAAAGCTTTTCACACATTGCACCTTTTCAACATCTTTTCCATGGTTTTGTGGTTTCAATCCTTATATAAGGATCTATAATGCTGGGTGGAGATATTACGGTCCCCTGTGTGAAAGTTAGCAGCACGTGTGTATAACTAATAACATTTAATAGTTAAATCAAATTCAATAGTTCAAGCGAATGAAAGATTTTAGTTATACGTGATTGTTTGAATATATGTAATGTTTTTTTATATTTAACAGTTAAAATAAAAGTATATCAACATAATGTATGCAAGAACATTTTTAATGCATATTCATCAAAAAATCACATAATTGCGAAATCGAAAGCAGAAAAAAACGCACTTGATTATATAGATGACATTAGTGAAAAAATTTTGATGAGAAGCACAATTATAAAGACTTTTACAAAATACTTCGAAGCAAAGCTGAATGTTTGAAAAGTTATATTGGTGAGATAGTTTTAAAGAGCTGTCATATTCCCATATTGTCATGTTTATATTCCCATGCTTCTCACAGTTTTGGTGTTTTAAATCACTCATTAATAAAAGCTTATTCTAACTTTTTAGGGAAATCTTAATGTACTTTTAAGCAATATCACTGACATTAATGATTGTTAGAAGATTATTCTATAAATTATCATTAACTTTCATAAATATTAAATCTTTGCATTTTGTTTAAAAAAGAAATTAACTTTTGAAATAAGACCTTGAGAGGAAGTCAAGCTATTAATTATTAATTTAAGATACATGACAGCTGATATAAATGTATTGAAAATTTTGGAATGATAACAAAATAAGAAATGACTTTAAGAAATAAATGTGATATAGATTTGAAAATATAGTTACTCATAACTTAAGCAATGAAAGTCAACCCGACTAATAGACTTAAAAATATCCACATAACGGATGTGATAATCTTAATAATAAAACAATAGTAATAATAAAAATAATAATTGAACAATAAAAAATTGTCTGATATGAATAACCCAGCCTAAGTGATTACATCACACTCAATCTGCAAGTGAAGATCTTATCATGAAAGAGACTTGGAACCTTACAGACCAACTTGAACCATGAAGTTATCACAACTGAAAAAGGTAGCTCGGTAATTTGTTTGTGTGTTGCTTTGCGTGTGTTAATATATTATTCAATAGCATATGATTGGGGTGAGGGTATATGGGGAGTGTTGTTTGTGCATTTTAAATATAACTTTCTTTCAGTCGTTGTCTTTATTAACTTATAAATTGACGTTGAATATATATATCATTAACTGGCATTAATATTTTATTGATTGACATTAGTGTTATCTTGTTATTGGGCCGTGGTATCCAATTGAAATTCATGGGTTTATGGTTTTCCGATTCATTAAAGGATTTCATTATATGTTCAAATGGAAACACTTTTCAGAGTTTAAGTCCATGAAGCTTTTTGTAAGTTGAATTCACATTATGACGCTTTGAATATTCATGCTTGGAGAATTGCAACATTATTCTTTTTGTATTAAAAGATCAAATCAAAACTGAGAATGGAAGTTTTTGAATTTCCATTCAATGGATTTTATTTCAAAGGTAGATACATTTATATAATGTCATGCTTCGTGCGTCAAATAAGAAGTTGTCAAGAGTTGTTTTTGAAATAAGTCAAAATTAAAAAAAATATTTATGACATTAATTTTTTGCTAATGTATTATGATAAGGCTAAACTTATCTAAAATTCTAGCCGATTTTGCATGATAAACGTACTGAAATACTCTTATAAATTGACGCTAAAAATCGTTGAATATTGATCATAAATATATTAAGATGCATATACAAAGTAATATTAGTCATTACCGAAACCCTTGTTAGGGGCACTCAAATGGTCGACTTAGTTTCAAATATTCCATTGAAAGTTTTTGACGTATAATAAAATTATGAACAAAAATACAGACGATGTTTGAAATGCCTGCACCTCAGGTCTGTGTTCCCCTTAAAAATGTCTCTGAGGGACTCAAGTACTCGCCCACATCCGCTATTCTGCAAACTAAGCACAGACGTTTTGCACCTACCCTCATTCTGTAGACGAGTAGTTATCTAGTTTGATGTTTTACAACTATAAATCATATTCTCATAAAATTCTTTTTACAGATTATCGTTATTTTTTTGAGTTTTCCACCCCGAGTAGGTATATAGGTAAATTTTAATATTCCACCAATTATTTTTGACTTGAAATAATATTCGAAGAATTGTTTATATTTCGATGCATGCTTAGTTGTAACATGATACAGAAGTCTTCAAACATGATAGCAACTTCTCCTTCACGGGTTTTTTTTTATGGGGGGCAAAAGATTTTGATGTGCCTTACTAGTATGATTATTGTTGTTATTATTATTATTATTGCATTAACATCTATTATTTTTATTTTATTTTTTTTTATTTTGATTATTTTTATTATTATTACAAAACTACAAGCGCATAATGGGAGAGATTATAACTTGTTGTATGAACTTTAAAAGCAAATAGCAGAAATGTGAGGTATTAAAAAATTCAATTATATTTTGCAAGTACAAATTAAATAAAATATAAGAAATCGAAGCTGCAGACAAAACCTCATAACATTGAGGTGTTCTTATACAGAAAATTTCAAGACATTTATATCAATATCCTATCTCATAATTAAATTGCTATTTATATACTTTTTTTTGCTTCAAAAGTTAAAAATACTAATATAGAACTATAGCAAAAAATATAAATATTAAAATATCAGTCACTTTGTTATGAAATTGCTAGTTCAAATAGTCGTGTATTTTAAAAATAGATAAACGTGAAACCAAAATCAAACAATTAAAGTCACGTAGGTCTATGTTTAAAAGTGTTTAAAATAAAAATTAGTATCAACACGGTATTGATAATATTGAATAATTAAATTCACAAAAAGTCATAATCTGGTCTTTAGTATTCTTATATCAGTGTATGATACTATTAAAGCGGGAAGAAAGATGAAAAAGTGGTGAAAATTTTGATTCCTGACGGGGTTTCACCTCGAAGCAACTCGACACTCATTCGTGAGTTTCATGGAGGTGTTATGACTGATTGCCTCTTTTTTCTTCATAGATGATGTGAAAAAGCAAAGAGGATTGAGCAGAAAAATGTGGACAATATGAATGCATAATAAGGAGAAATATGAATGTATAATGAGGTTGATTTGTGAATAATAATAGCACGTTTTAAAGAGCGTTTGTTTAATAATATACGCAGCAAATATTATGAAAATATTATAAAGTTTATAATTTATGAAATATTAATTCAGGTTGAATATAATTTTTATTGAATATTATAGTACATAATATATAAATTATATTTTTATTGACGGAATTTTGAAATAAATTTGTGGTTGATTTTCAAATAATATTATTATAATAAAAAAAATATAAATAATTATAAATTTTAATTTTTAGTTGAAAATTTTTTCTGCTGAGAAAGACTGAAATTTTCCCCTGAAAACAACTCGTGCTATTTTTAAACTTAATTCATTCACGGATAAGTTGAGAAAAATATCAATTCATGATTTATTTTCTTTTATTATTATTATTAATATGATTATTTTTATTATTATTATTATTATTGTTGTTTTCATTGTTATTTGTATCTTTATTGCGTAAAAACAAATGCTTTGGACATTCGGCAAGACTTGCTCACAAATATTGCACGATTTTATAACTTCTTAGAGCTGCTATTTTTTCATTTTTTCAAATGATTTGAAACTTTTTTTAAAATATTCAATTTTCTGGTTTCCCAATCTTTTTTTATTATTCATATGTTTTGTTTTCATTAGTTTTTTGTTTAGCAGTTGAACTATTTTTTTGTTAATAAAAATGCCTTAATTATTGATTTTTATAGTTGTATTGGTTTCATTAAAATTATTATTTTTGTTTATAGCATTGAAGATTTTTGAATTATGTTAAGATTGTCGAAGTTATTGGTATTGTCATCAGGATCGGAGATCTATCCTAATCTCTTGAAAACTGTCAATAAATCGCTCAGGTAATCTTCAGGCATAATAACAGAATAATCGTTAATAAAAGGATAATAATAAAAATAAAAAATGAAAAATTAATGGAAGAATAGGATATGAATAACAAATGAGATAATGCTAGTTTATAATAAAAAATTGAGAATAATAAAACAAGAAAGAAAGCATTTATATTTTATTCTGAGATATGATAACTGTTTTGTTTCATTGCATATGTAAAAAAATATAATATTATGAAGATAAAAAAATATGAAAATTATTATTAATAATGAGATTTTAGTATTTAGGAGATTTATTTTGAGAACGCTCACAGATAGATGTAAAAACAAAGTATCACTTGACTAAAAAATCAATAACAAAAATGGCTATAATTTTTATTTTTATTATGCTGGTTAGCTTTTGATTAAGAAGTTTGAGAAACTAGTGTATTTTGCACTACTACTACTACTACTACTACTACTACTACTACTACTACTACTACTACTACTACTACTACTACTACTACTACTACTACTACTACTACTACTACTACTACTACTACTACTACTACTACTACTACTACTACTACTACTACTACTACTACTACTACTACTACTACTACTACTACTACTACTACTACTACTACTACTACTACTACTACTACTACTACTACTACTACTACTACTACTACTACTACTACTACTACTACTACTACTACTACTACTACTACTACTACTACTACTACTACTACTACTACTACTACTACTACTACTACTACTACTACTACTACTACTACTACTACTACTACTACTACTACTACTACTACTACTACTACTACTACTACTACTACTACTACTACTACTACTACTACTACTACTACTACTACTACTACTACTACTACTACTACTACTACTACTACTACTACTACTACTACTACTACTACTACTACTACTACTACTACTACTACTACTACTACTACTACTACTACTACTACTACTACTACTACTACTACTACTACTACTACTACTACTACTACTACTACTACTACTACTACTACTACTACTACTACTACTACTACTACTACTACTACTACTACTACTACTACTACTACTACTACTACTACTACTACTACTACTACTACTACTACTACTACTACTACTACTACTACTACTACTACTACTACTACTACTACTACTACTACTACTACTACTACTACTACTACTACTACTACTACTACTACTACTACTACTACTACTACTACTACTACTACTACTACTACTACTACTACTACTACTACTACTACTACTACTACTACTACTACTACTACTACTACTACTACTACTACTACTACTACTACTACTACTACTACTACTACTACTACTACTACTACTACTACTACTACTACTACTACTACTACTACTACTACTACTACTACTACTACTACTACTACTACTACTACTACTACTACTACTACTACTACTACTACTACTACTACTACTACTACTACTACTACTACTACTACTACTACTACTACTACTACTACTACTACTACTACTACTACTACTACTACTACTACTACTACTACTACTACTACTACTACTACTACTACTACTACTACTACTACTACTACTACTACTACTACTACTACTACTACTACTACTACTACTACTACTACTACTACTACTACTACTACTACTACTACTACTACTACTACTACTACTACTACTACTACTACTACTACTACTACTACTACTACTACTACTACTACTACTACTACTACTACTACTACTACTACTACTACTACTACTACTACTACTACTACTACTACTACTACTACTACTACTACTACTACTACTACTACTACTACTACTACTACTACTACTACTACTACTACTACTACTACTACTACTACTACTACTACTACTACTACTACTACTACTACTACTACTACTACTACTACTACTACTACTACTACTACTACTACTACTACTACTACTACTACTACTACTACTACTACTACTACTACTACTACTACTACTACTACTACTACTACTACTACTACTACTACTACTACTACTACTACTACTACTACTACTACTACTACTACTACTACTACTACTACTACTACTACTACTACTACTACTACTACTACTACTACTACTACTACTACTACTACTACTACTACTACTACTACTACTACTACCTCTAACAATATTTTTATTGAGCTAAATAAATAACCACAATAAAGAACTGATACTATAGATGCGTCACTTTGATTCATTTACAACTTCATGTGTGGTGTTTGTGTGTGTGTGTGTGTTCGTTTGTGTGTGTGTTCGTTTGTGTGTGTGTTCGTTTTTAATTTTTCAGAGACATCGTATTTATTTCCTTATAATTTTGCAACAAAAAAACATCAAATAAAAGGATTTTTAAATTCATTTATTGGAAACCAAAAGCTATATTTTTTCCACTAAGTTTCGTCTTATCATGGAACGTTAAGACAAAAACTAAATCTTAGCTATTCGTATTTATTTTTTGTTGAACAAGTTCTTTTTTACCACAAAAAAAAATTAACTATTTATAAAATTTCAATCTATCAAACTTTTTCCAGAAGTCTACTTCATGTTCTGACGCCATTTTTATTTTCTTATCTTTGTCTCCAAAGCAATTAAGTGTCATTATGTCACCATTATCATCATTTTTATCACCTTCATTGTCGTCATCGCTCCTATGAGAAAACAAATTGACCTAATTTTTTTAAAATACTTTTTTAAATTTATTTATAGTTTTATTTAGTTTAATTTTGGTTTTATAGCATTAAAAAAACATATTTTAATTTATATTTAAATAGTTATATTTCTTCATTGTTCCGCTGTTCACGCTTGACTGACCTCGTGTTGAAGCATTCATGAGCATAACAACACTATTATTTATTACATTATTATTATAATTATAACTATAATTATTATTATTATTATTTCTATTATTGTTATTATTATTATTATTATTATTATTATTATTATTATTATTATTATTATTATTATTATTATTATTATTATTATTATTATTATTATTATTATTATTATTATTATTATTATTATTATTATTATTATTATTATTATTATTATTATTATTATTATTATTATTATTATTATTATTATTATTATTATTATTATTATTATTATTATTATTATTATTATTATTATTATTATTATTATTATTATTATTATTATTATTATTATTATTATTATTATTATTATTATTATTATTATTATTATTATTATTATTATTATTATTATTATTATTATTATTATTATTATTTTCAAATTTATTATAATTGTCTACTTTATCCGGGGTTTGAATGCTCAGCATTGAAGGCTGCTTTCGTATGCTATCAGTCGAAGTTCAAATATGTTTTTGATCTATACATATATCTACATATATATTAACTTCAATATTATACATATAAATATATAAATAAATATATGTATATATAAGTTTAAATTTTTCTATTTTGATGATTATAATGTGATTGATTCTGTGTGTGGTGTTATATCGAGTTATATGTTGAAAGCAAAACAAATGATAGTTATAAAGAGCTATTATTCAAAGGTTGTTTGTCTTTTCTAAATTATTCACTTGAAATTTGTGAATGTACTTGTGTTGGTTGTCAAAACTATCTGATTTAAAAAGTAATTGCGTTCGTGACCAACTTGAAAATGATTTTTGAACACCAAAGTATTTCTTTACAAGAACAAAACTTGAGTTTCACAAATGGATCACGTCTAAATACCCAATCAACATCAACATCCTCGTCATCCTCAACATCTCCTTCTTCTTCTTCAGAATTTTCTCCCAGCTCATTTTCACAGCCTTACAACCAAACATACAAGCAAAAAAATACTTCGAATGATAGAACAAGAAACAACGAAGGAAAACCGGCTTCTTCAAAGGGCAAAATGACGGTGGACGAAGAGTCGGAGGCAGACTCAGGTATTGCTGATTTCATGGAATCTCCTGCCGTCAAAGAAAAAAAATCTCTTCTTGTGGAAACTCAAATTTGTGATGAAACCAAAGATGCAAAAAAAGAGAAGGCGAGTAAATTTGAGAAGGAGTTGTCACAAGAGCCCTCATTTCAACTCAGTCCTGCAAGATACTTTTGCAACATCTACGACCCTTTTAAACAACCATTCACTCCCACTTCTACCACTTCTTCTACGACCCACACCTCCACCACCAAAAAATTTTTGCAAAGTTCTGAAGTTCTGCAAGGAAGGGATGGAAGGTTTGAGAAAAAATATAATTCATCGGCTTCTCTGCACCACAACCTCAAAACCAACAAACTGCGAAAATCGACAGAAAAAGAGCGAGGTAGCAGGGTAGCTCCTTTTTCAGACAGCAAGCTGGTGACGAGACAACAGGGTCGTGTGTGCAACGTGTCTGAGCCCTCTGCTCACTCCAGCGTTTTCAACACCTCATTTTCCGCCAGAAGAAAACTGTTCAGTTGTCCCGAAGAAGCGGAGCTCGACCAATCTGTTTCTTCAGTTTCTTTTATTTCAACCTTTGACCGAAGCATTTCATGTAATAACAAAAAAGGAATGCGAACCAACGCGTGGAAGAATTTATTTAAAAACCCACAAAAAACAAAACCTTCACAAAGTGCTACGATCAGATCTGAACAGGTCTGTTATGCACTCAACAACAGTTATGACCAATCTTCTTCACGTTCAAAGTTTGCAATCTTTGCAAAAGAACCTTCCTTCACCAGATCTACCAGCACCAGGTCCACTAGTGGCGTTTTTGACAGTATTTCTCGAATCTTCAAACGCAGCAAGAAAAACGAGAACAGGGATTTTTCTACAAATACACTGCCTTTGAAACAATTCAACAAAAGGGTATCAACAGGAACTCTTCAAACACATGGCCGAAAATTCACTACAGAACGCAGCAATTCTGAAAGTGCCTTGAACGCTTTAAAACCACATCTGGCTTACAACCAAGAAATCCTAGTTACAGAGCCCTTCTACAAAGACAAAAATTCTCTTAATTCCTCAAAGGTAGCCTACCTCTCCAGCAAATACTCAGGCTCCACAAGCATGCGACAAGCCCTCATCGACTTCAACCGATGGAACTCCCTTCTCTATTCCTTCACATCATTGCACCCCCCCAAAAAACATTTTTCTATGCAAGACTTCAACGCCAAAAAATCCGCATTCAAGCGATCCGCAAAAAGCCTGGTGATCAACATTAAAAACACCCTCATCAACTGCAGCTCAGAGTGCTTCAAAGAGAGTGTCAGGCTGTCATGTTGCCTCGCCTATGCTGACGTAGTTTCATGCTGCTGCTTGGTTCTCGACTTCATCTCCCCAATGCACCACCGAAAACGGTTGTCAGACAGTGTTGCAGCTGTCGGCAGAAGCTTCCACTCAAGTGTGTCGACTTCTCCCGCCTACATTGCTGTGTACAACTGCCATGAAGTCTTTGATGAAAACAAAACAAACAAGTTATCAGACAATGTGCAAAAAGTAATCGAAAACTCAAAAAAACTGGCGTTGATGATTGATTCACTCGTACCCTCTGTTGCCATGGTGATTTGAGCTGTGGATTGTTTTCGATTGTTTCATAATACGGTGTTCATCATAATACTTAAATTATTTTTCTAATGATTTTATTGAAGATTACAGTGGAGTCTTCCAACTCGAAGCAGCATTTAATTTATTAATTTACCCCGTTTCATTTGTCTATTATGAACTGTTTCTTAACTATTAATTTGTTCACTAACCAAAGGTGTCTGAAAAGATGTCCAAACTTTTCAATTTTCTATAAAAATTGAACACGAAAGCTGAATTTTGTAGAAATGAATATGTATATTCAATTGTAGATATGACAACGACTTGAAAGTTGAAAGATGCAGAATGGCTAGTTTGAGATGTGGCATGCATTTTGAATCGATAGGCAGGTGTTGAAGCATTGAAACACAGTGTCGAGGTGATAACAATAAACCCTAGTTTCTATTGAGTTTTTGCTTAATTGAAAATCGATTTTCTAAATGATATTAGAAGTTGGATGTCTTACCAAGCTTTTTATCATTTAATCTTAATTAAATTATTAAAAAACTTGAAATAATTAAATAAAAAACTGCTTTATATAATTTTTACAACTACTTACCTAAAAATAACGATAAGAATCTTTTTGTTATATGTGAATCTCATTGTTAAACTCTAATTGTTGTCAAACTAATTTATGTTTCTTTTTTTTTTTTAATAATTATTTTACAATTTTAAAAGTAATGTAATGTAATGCAGTATTATAAAGAGCTTTTCCTTGTAGATCAAAGCGCTTTCTACAAATTTAATGTAGCGAAAACTTTCGACTTCTAAATTTAGGTCACATGAAAACTAGTTTTTCGTACCGAAAGGTTGTTTTTACTTCCGCGAGTAGCTATTTGCAGAATAAGTCTTTGACATTAGCCTTGCAGGATAGCCATATCAACATGCTTTCCTCTTATTCTAATCTTCATTAGTCTGCTATTTACAGCTTTCCACTCTAACATTTGCTTTTTCGTAACTTTATTAAGAATTCGTAATACTCTTTCTTGTTGTTGGGCATCCTCTCGGGCGGAATATAAAATTGTTTCATTTATGGATGTTTCAGTTTTTTCAGTGCCTGTCCATCTGCTTTCACTCACACCTAAGATATGCAGTTTGCCTTTTCTCATTTTTGCAGTGATCTGTGCTAGACTTCCTGTTTCAAAGATTGTCCTTACATTTGAAAAAACAATTTTGGTTTTTACTTTAGTGCTCAAAACATTTCTTTTTATGCCAGGGGCTTCCTCGTGGCTTTCACTACTGCCAATCATAAATGTCTTAAAAGAAGACTCTGAAAGTTCTTTTACAGTTTTTGAAACATCATTTTCTTTCCAGAACAGGGTTATTAACTTTGGACCAAAGCTCCAACCTGGAAAGCAGAGTCAAAGTTCCAGCTGGTTTAGCTGTTAGGTTTTTGGACGAGCACAAACCAACCAGCCATGACAGGTAGCAGTCGACCGGATAGTAACCTTTGATAATATAATCAAATAGCATAACTGAATTAATAACTTACTAAAAAAGAGTTGTTTAAATTTAGTTTAAAACAAAAAATTTCACCCAAGTTAGAACTATTTGGAAATTGGCAGTTAATAATGACCTTGAAAAACCCATCTGTAAGATTGTTTGATAACACTGTGGCATTTGAGGGAGTTGAAAAGTAGTACTGAGATGTTGACCATATCAGAAAAATTAATTAACTTTTTCATTAAGCGCTTGTGCTATACGTCACGATGACGTAAAACACAAAAATGTTTTTGAAAATATTTGTTCAATAAGGTCCAATTGGTTAACTGTTTGAGTTTATTGAAAGCTGAAAATTAACAACAAATCGTTCAGACCTGTAAAGAATTCAATAATTTTTTTTGCATCCAAAGAGAAGCAAGTCAGAAGGAGGAGAACAATGGAAGATCTACCAAAAAGAACGGAAGAGTGTGGTGTGCTGTGTGTGGAATGCGAGTTATCGGTGTTTGAGACTGACATCGTTGGTGAGGGAGATGGGTTTTAGGTGTTTGAATTTGTCATGATGCGTGTGGAATAAAAATTATGGGTGCTAGACTCAACCACACAACTTTCATCCTACACACATCATGACAATTTAACCAGCCATAACCCGCATCCCACACCCATCATGCCAAACTTAACCACCCATAACCCCCAAGCACTCTTATCTCGACACTTTCAAAGCCTGCTGATCGGTGAATGAAAAGGACACATCAGCCCATGTTGCACCAACCAGAGACCATATGTTGCTTCAAAATTTAAGCATATCTGACACGTTATTATCATGGTATGTATGTCGTGAGGATGTTACTAATCCAGCTATTGGTTGAAGCGAATAAAAAATGTCAGTATGTCTCCTTCATATTCAAGTCTTGTTAAGTGGAGCAAGCTTTCACGTATCAACAACTATTATGACTCAAATGTCGAAAGCTCTTAGTAGGAATAACTTAATTCATCTTTGTACTTATCGTAACAGTATATGACCAAGTTCTCTCATTGAATATATCAAAAAATTCAAAATTCATTCAAAATTCTTGCGAAAAAATTTATATTACAATAGTTAAGCCTTGAATAAAAAAATTTGAACAAGGTTTTAAGCTAAGTAGCTTACAAAGATTTTTAGATCTACTGTTAACACACCAAGTGATTGAAGGACATTTGATTGCGTGCTTAAGCAAAAAAAAGTAAGTATATAAGTAAGTAAGTAAGTAAGTAAGTAAGTAAGTAAGTAAGTAAGTAAGTAAGTAAGTAAGTAAGTAAGTAAGTAAGTAAGTAAGTAAGTAAGTAAGTAAGTAAGTAAGTAAGTAAGTAAGTAAGTAAGTAAGTAAGTAAGTAAGTAAGTAAGTAAGTAAGTAAGTAAGTAAGTAAGTAAGTAAGTAAGTAAGTAAGTAAGTAAGTAAGTAAGTAAGTAAGTAAGTAAGTAAGTAAGTAAGTAAGTAAGTAAGTAAGTAAGTAAGTAAGTAAGTAAGTAAGTAAGTAAGTAAGTAAGTAAGTAAGTAAGTAAGTAAGTAAGTAAGTAAGTAAGTAAGTAAGTAAGTAAGTAAGTAAGTAAGTAAGTAAGTAAGTAAGTAAGTAAGTAAGTAAGTAAGTAAGTAAGTAAGTAAGTAAGTAAGTAAGTAAGTAAGTAAGTAAGTAAGTAAGTAAGTAAGTAAGTAAGTAAGTAAGTAAGTAAGTAAGTAAGTAAGTGAATTAGCATCTAAAGTTTTATGATAAGGCTATACTTATCAAAAATTATAGCTTTTATTTTAAATAAATGTATGGATCTTTTCTTGATGTTTTTAAAGTTTAATTACTATACAAAACATACATAAAGCTCCATAAGAGTACATATTTTAACAAGCACTTGACGAATTTCATATACATATTTACTAGCTTCATCGGCGAGCCAATAGCATTGAAGAAGAATTTGCACCAATCATAGAATTTAAAAAAATTTTTGAAAGTACTGAAACAATCATTTTTTTACATTTGTATCTGAATAAAACTATTTTTCATTGTTATTTCAAAAAAGATATCTATTTGACTTCAAAGAACACAATATTCAAGAAAATTGATTTGCATACACTTGGATCGACTTTTTGTAAAATCCGTAAATATCTAAATATTGTGATCGGCTCTACGGTAAAATTAGCCTCTTAATTGTGATTGGTTGATTCTTGTCTTAATTCTTAGAAATATTTCAAATCATAAAAAGTTTAAAGTCTAGCCATATTCATAATAAGCATAGAATTAGAGAATTTGAGTTCAGCTGTACGGTTTGAAAAAAATTATTTCTTGCAATTTCAACCTCATGAGGCAAAAACATCAAAATTTTCAACCTCATCTTCAAAAACCTCTTTCTCAATAACTTCATTTCCAACAATCTCATCTTCAAGAGACTTTAAAATACTTTGTGCGTTTTTTGTTTAGTTGTAAAATTTTTACGCGCATGCGATTTAAGTGTTACCCTCCTAAATTTTTTACTGTGAAGACTTACCCCTAAACATTCTGATACATTTATATTTTTATGAAAAAAAAACATTTTTCAACTAAAAAAGCCTATGATTGGTCCAATCTGCTTCACTCCTATTAGCTTAAGTTAAAGCAAATAAATATGTGCAAGGTAACTTGGAACTTTTTCACATATTTTTTAGGAAGAGCGATAGCCAATGGAGATCAATAAGAGATGGAAAAATGAAAACGTTAAATATGAATTTAAAACGCAAAACAAGATTTACAATAATATTAAATAAAAAAGTATAAAAAACATACTTTATATAATTTTTTTTCAGTTTTTAAACTACAAAAATTACTTCTGATATTTGATTGATTTTTTCAAATTGTAGCGAAAGGACTTGTGGTAATCCCAAGCTTCTTGTCTAAAAAAATGTAAAAAAAAAAATAAATTTATCAATTTTTTAAAGTTATTAAAATTGATTATTACCAATTGCCTAAATAAGCATATTTAATCAAAAAATAGTTATATTGGTTTATATTTCAAAAATTTTACATTTTTAATAAAACCTCGAAGAATTATAAAATTATTTTTGAATAATGATTCTTAATTTCAAAATCATAGATTGTTAAAAAAATTGAATTTCATAACTTATCTTTTAAAAAGTATAAAAAATCGCTTCTAGCTGAGATTATGTAAGTGAAAAAAGCAGGTTAAGTTGTGCAAACGTTTGAAAATGAAGTGGATAATACACAACGAGGATTCGGAAAAACGTCATATTGTGGACAGTTTGAATCTTTTGATTTTCATCTGTCTTCTCATAATGACGGTTTTGACCATTTGGCTGTTCAAGAGAGTGCGATTCAGATTCCTTCACGAAACCGGCTTGTCTATCATTTATGGTTTGATGGGTTTTTTAAGTTATTATATTCATTTATTGTTAAAAGCTCATTTAATTGTGAAAGGATTTCATGAGAATTTAATCATCTTTTTTCAAACTTTAGTGTATTAATTATTTTATAAGTCATTTTTATCTAATTCTATGTTTAATTTTGTTCATTTTTTGATTATATTGTGATGTGTTTGAACAATTGATCTAAAAATTTATCTTTTATTGAAAGTTCAACTCTAAATCTATGGGCATTCAGTTAACATCAACTTTTATGAAAATTATTTCATCAACTTCAACTCACTGCAACAAATTTTATATTCCTTCCCATGTCAGGACTGATAGTTGGAGCGATAATAAAGTTTACAGCTCCAAAACACATGTCTGTAATAGTCGATGACCTCTCTAAAGTCACCACACCAAAACCCTTATTTGTTACAAATGAATCTACTCTATTTACCCACCCACTCTTCAACCTCACTTCCAAACTCCCTCTCACCTCAAAAATCCCCAAAAAAGTGATTGAGCTACCAGCTCAAGAGCCAGAGCTTGAGGAAAAGGTTGTGATTTTATGTTTCTTTTTTGAGTGTTTCAGTTTGTAACAATTAGTATTCAAAAAGTTTATAAAAATCTTTTGTTAAACCAGAAAGTACTGATTATTGTCATTTGTTCATTCTAATGTTTTATCATTTGTTTTTGACATTTAATTAAAAGTTAGTCTGCTGCTTGCTTTAATAATATCATGTTCTCTTTATAGGATTTCATGAATTATTTTAAGATTTTTCGAAATTATAATATTCCAAATGAAATATTATAACCAAAAATATTGTTGACAGTGGTGTAAACTTTGTTAGTATCTGTATTATTCAAACATTTCTACTTTGAAACAAATAAATATTAGTAATGATATTATAATACAAAGCTGTCTGAGTGAATTTGAGAGCACTGTAACTTTTATTATTTATAAAATATGAAGGAGTCTATCTCAACTAAGAAAAATGTCTTTTGTATCTTTAATATTGAAATATTTGAAAAAGAAATTTTATTTTTTTCTCATTTTGATTAATACAATGGCTGTGAATCTACATAATTAAAACCACTGAAATCTTGCGGTAAGGTCAGATTTATTGACAATAATGGTCTTGATTTAAGTAGAATAATAATAATAATCAATGCGATAATAATAATGACATAAATTTAATATTGGAGGCTAGCACTATGAAAATTTGACAAAATCGAAATGGTTTATTTTAAGATTTACATTATAGTACTATCAATGATATAGGCTGACTGCTGTCAACCTCAGTTACTGGGACATGTACAGCAGTATAATATATTTGGTTTATAAATTTCCTGATACAAATGTATTAACTACAAAATACCTTTAACATTTTACAAATACTTTAGCAACTATATAATTTTTTTTTAGAATTAAATAATAATAATTTAGGAGGTTTATTATAGTGATGTTTAACCCAGAGAGTTTCAAGATCACTTGATATTTGTAAAATATTCTATTATAATAATAGGTTATAACGGCTTAATATTTTTAAAAAAAAACTAGTTTTCAGCCCCTTTTCGAAGTCCTTCACTTTCCTAACCCTTTTTAAGCCTTCCGGCAAGCCGTTCCACAAACCTTCAACCTCAAACCTACGCTTTCCAATACTAGACATTTTGGACTTAGGGACGTATAAATTGGTTGAGTCCGAAGATCTAAGCTTTCGCCTTTCAGGTATTTCAGAGATAGTTATGTGTCTTTCTGATATGTATTTTGGACCATATCCTAGCCTACATTTAAACATAAGTAATAATATTTTATAAACTACCTTATCCCTAACTTTGACCCAATGCAACTTTTTCAAAACTGGAGTCATATGGTCAAACTTCCTTGTGCATGTAATTAACCTGGCTGTAGCGTTGATAAGAGACTGGACTCTACACAGCTGCTTTTCAGGTAACCCAGCTAACAATGTGTTGCGATAATCTATTCTGCTCAGAATCAAAGCAACAGCAAGGGTCCTAAATGAATCATAAGAAAGACACTTCTTAATGGACCTTATCTGCCTGAGAGCTGAGAAGCCTGCTTGCAACATCTTACTTATGTGAGTTTATGCTCAAATCTCTATCCATGAAAACATCCAGGCTCTTGACACTTTCTGAAGGTGATATGAAAGTATCCAGTATACTTATATGTTTGGTTGGTAACTTGTTCACCTTTCTCAAAGAAGAAAACCATATAGCTTCAGTTTTAGATCTATTGAGTTTAAGACTATTGGATTTCATCCAGGCTGCAACCTCATCAATTATTAATATTCTTTCATTTCTGTTTGTACTTTGTGTTTTTTGACTTTAAAATTTGATTCAGGCTATAATACTTCATCTTTCAGTTCTAATTTCATAATATCATTTTGTTACTCATAATTCATTGTTCCACCATTGCAACATGAAGGCACAGTTCAATCCCGAGGTGTTCTTCAACATCCTTCTTCCTCCCATCATCTTCCACGCAGGATACAGCATGAAGAAGGTTCTCAATATCATTGGCAATAATATAGTTGGTAGTCTGAATAATAATATCAATGGTAGTCTAAGTAATATTCATCCTCGACTGGGCATTGATGTTGAATTGCCCTTATAACTTGAATAACAAAAATTCCAGTAGCAGGTATCGACAATTATTTACCTTACAGTCTGACTGCTGTCAACCCTAGTTACTGGGGCATTTACAGCAGTATAATCTAGTTTTTGATGATGTTTATAATCATTTGATTATTGAATTTTTTTAGAATGTCACTCTTACAACTCATTTGTCTGTTATTATAATAATTAAAACGTGTAATAGAGTGCAAAAAATAAATATAGAACATAACAATAAAATTTGTATAATAATAGAAATAATAATTATTATTATTATTGTTGTTTTCGATTTATTTTTAATTATCATCCATCAAACGAATGCAGCTTTCAAATCAGATTTCCATCAGTAACTCTCCTATTGTTTTTGAATTGTAGTATTGATTTTTAGTATTGGCAATGAAGGCTCATCAGATTGTTAATAATATTTGTTTAGTTCTCAGTGAAGGTTTTATGAACTTGGTGGTGAATACATTGTCCACGGCTTCATGTCATTTGTGTTCCTAATTTGGTGTTACTTATGACGTCATTTGAGGAAACAGGAACCCAGTTGATTATGTTACAGTGGCCTAGCAATTCTCGAAGTTCACGCCACTTTAATAACATTTGAAATTTTATTGTATTGTTACGTTCGTGAAGGGCTTGTGTTTTGGTTCATACTCCTCGTGCTTAAATGGCCCAAACCTCTGAAACATCAATTCAAACCACTAATACCACCTTCACAGAAAGAGTTCTTCACTAACATCGGCTCCATAACGTTGTTTGCCTTCATCGGAACCCTCATTTCATCCTTCTCTAGCGCGTATGTGCCCTCATTAACATTTGACACACCTCAGTTGAAAACTATTTAACGTTTGTTTGAATGTTATGTCTTTTTACACAGTGGACGATCACGCTTGTTTTAATTCAGTTTTCTTTTTTTAAATATTTGTAAAATTAACGATTTTAATCTTATATAAAATTTATAATTCATAAAATATATGGTCTATACACCAAAGTTTTAATTTAATACGAAAAACATTATGTCTCAATAATTGTTGTCATGAAGATTTTTTTTGACCTTGAAATGAACTTGAGTCAATATTCAAAGTTAGTATATCAATCAAAGAATTAAATCTATCTTATTAACCTCAACTAAGCAAAAAAAATGAACGAATATAATTTGAAAAAGTTCACTTTGTGGGGGATATTGAAGAGAAACATTTTCGAAATTACAGAAACGTGGAGTCTAATTCATTAATATTATTGCGTCAAACTCTAGTTCGTGTTAATTTGTGGTTAAGTTTTTAAACTCCATTTTGAAATAATTTTTTTTTCTCATTTTTTATTGTTCGATTGTTTTTTTATCAATCGTTTTGTTAAGTGCATTAAGATTCATTTCTTTTTCATTTAAACAAAATTTTTGTACATCGATTTATAGAACTTCATTTTTAGAATTTAAAATTTCCTGTAACAAACCAAAGATACATTCTGTTTTGCTTCTCAATGTTGCATTCACCTCAATTATTAGCGAACCAACATCCAATTTATTGTGAATTCAAAGAGACTTCAGTAATGCAGCTAAAAATAAAAAAACTTGGAAAAAATCAGATCTCCCACTTTAAAAACTCACACGGTAAAACTCAGAATGATAATCAGCACACATAATGATACAATATTCAAGGCGCAATGTTGAAAAATTGATAAGGGAAAGCTTAATTGTCACAATGATACAATCAGCAAGCTCTGATGACGTACTAGGGTGATGAGTTTCCTACCATGATATTATATAACTACGATAATATGATATAATCACGTGCTATGATAGAATTGCACATGATATGATATAACAATATGATATAATAGAATCACATGTGGTATAATCATATGTGATGATTCATTACATGATATTATCTCATCATCAATCAACATACGACATAATCACATGATACATCGACGTTGTAACGACGCCAGGTTGATAATGTTCGCCTCTTTGAAGCTCTTTAAGTTTGCCTGGTCGTTCATTGACTGCCTCAAGTTCGGAGCCATAATCTCCGCCACTGACCCTGGTTTGTGTTTCTTTAATATTGTTTTTTTTCTCTTTAGTATTGTTCTTTTGTTTCTGTCAGTATTTAGGAGATATGATTAGTACAGGAGGTGGGACAGAAGTTGATACTGTTGCTTGTGTGAGATCTGGTAGTAAGAGCTTTTGTTACCCCTGCTAGCCAGTCGGGTCTTCAGTTGAAACAAAAGGGCGTTTTTCTAGAGCTGATAAGATGATGATAAGATGGATGTGCAATGTAAGCTTAAAGAATGGCAGATCATCAGATGAATTAAGAGACAGACTCGGAATTCCAGACATCACTGAGGTGCTACGCAGAAATAGACTGAGATGCTTTGGGCATGTAACGAGGATGGATGCTGGAAATCCAGGAAGTGCATGCAGATATGTCCAAGTAGAGGGTAAGAGAGAAAGAGATATGTTAAGGAAAACATGGTATCAGATAGTAGGCAATAACCTTAGAAAAATGAGACAAACCTGAACTAGCTCAAGGCCGTCGAGTGTGGAGAAGAGCTAATTTAAACCCCTAGTCAACCAATGCTAGCATGGAAACGGACAAAATGATGATGATGATGATGATGATGATGATGATAATGCTTATTGTTATTTTTATTGCTGCTTTTTCGTTTATATTATTTTATTTTTGTTTGTTTTCATTAGTTTTTTCATCGCTCTTTCTCTTTATTACGTAATAATTTATAGTATATATGTTCTTCATTATTAATAATCTTATCTATCTACCTATCCCGCCTCAAAGTCTCAGTACTGGCCATCTTCACTGATTTGGGTGTGGATTCGGAGTTGTACGCTTTGATCTTCGGGGAGTCAGTTCTCAACGATGCTGTGGCCATAGTGCTCGTAGGGTAGGTATCCTTGTTGGCGTCAAATTGTTCAGTTACCGCATAATTTTAAAGTTTCTACTTCTAACGTTTCATCATAAGGTCAAAATCATCGAAAAATATATGTTTTTTAGTTTGAATAAATGTATCATGCACTTTTTATTCCCAAATATGAATTTTCAAAATTTTCTCATTTAGCCTAGGGTATTTTCAAGATGTTTATGACATGCAATCTATTCTTACCAACACCTCACCACTCATCATTTGAACACATACCACCCTTGACAGAGCCATAAACAACTACAAGAGTGACGTGTTGGGTTTTGATGGCATGGCTTTGGTGAGGTCAGTGGGTCACTTTGTGGTGGTGTTTGTGGGAGCCTTTGCCCTTGGCTGTGTCATGGCCTGCATCACTTCATTGGTGGGTTTCAACTATGGTTGTAAAGTCTTGACTAAAAACTTTTTGTTATTATTGTTTTTATTTTCTTTAGTATTATCATATTTACAATTATTATTATTACCCTAGCCATTTTAGCACTTTACACGTACCCAGATAACAAAATTCACCCACATCCGAGACCACCCACTGTTGGAGACAACTTTGTTCGTTCTCATGTCTTACGCCACATTCCTTGCAGCTGAAGCTGCTCATATGACTGGTGTGTGTGTGTGTGTGTGTGTGTGTGTGTGTGTGTGTGTGTGTGTGTGTGTGTGTGTGTGTGTGTGTGTGTGTGTGTTTGTTTGTTTGTTTGTTTGTTTTTTGTTTGTTTGTTTGTTTGTTTGTTTGTTTGTTTGTTTGTTTGTTTGTTTGTTTGTTTGTTTGTTTGTTTGTTTGTTTGTTTGTTTGTTTGTTTGTTTGTTTGTTTGTTCTGCACCGACACACACACAAACACAGGTATCGTGGCGTTATTGTTTTGCGGAGTATGCCAGGCTCACTACACATACAACAACCTCTCAAGCGAGTCAAGAGCCAGGACCAAACAGGTGCCACTGCTTTTATTGATGGCTTTCTTTATATTCAATTGCTTCTTCAATTCGTTTGTTGATAATCAGCTTTGGAAACATGAAGGCGATATGATTGTTTGATAGGTAGATTGATTGATTAGTTTTTTGATTGATAGATAGATTGACTGATTGTTTAATCAATTATTTATTTGATAAATGCCCAGCATATCGTCTGCTTGTTGATCCCCCAAGACAATCATCCATCAACTGATATATTTACAAATTAATAGTGAAAAATATAATGGACATAATGTTTAATTGATTTTCACCCACCCTCACCCATCCTAACCATGGCACTCAGTTGTTTGAGTTGGTGAACTTCCTGACAGAGAACTTTGTGTTCTTGTACATTGGAGTAGCCACCTTCACTTTCCACAAACATGTATGGAACATTCCTTTCATCACCATGGCTTTCGTATCCTTTATGGTGGTCTGTGGTTCATGGGACTGTTGAGTTTTCAGGATAGTTTTTGTGGAATCATGCTAGATGTACGAATGTGCTTCAATTTAAAAATATTGACTTATGGATTTTGTATTATGTAGAATGATTTGAATTCAAATTTATTTCCTTCAACTGATGACAACCAACCACAAACAACTGACCAACTTCATGCACGTAGTTGTCAATAATAGCAGCCAGGGCTCTCAACATCTATCCCATATCGGCTCTTCTCAACCTCATCAGAACCAACCCTATTCCTGCATCATACCAGCATTTCATGATGCTTAGTGGTGAGTGGTGTGGTGGTGATGTGGGTAGATGGTGGTGAGATGGGTGGGTAGTAAGGTGGCTGGGTGGTGTAGGGGTGAGGTGAGTAGCTGATGGAGGGATTAGGAGAAATAGTGTAATGTTTAAGTAATTAGGCACCGATTGGTGGATAGTTTTGTTAAGGTAAAGGCTTATGAGAGTGCTAATAATGGGTGGTGTTTGTTGTGATGAGAATGAGATAATCCCACTTTATAGCAAATTGAAAAATAAAATAGCACCAAAAATCTATCCATTTTCAAACGCATCTTTGATAAATTAGTATTTGGCCTAAAAGCTTCTGAAGTTAATGCCACTTTAATCTTGTTTGCAATTGTATTGTATCGTATTTTGTTACAAGCTTTAATGCATTATGATTTGACTTCGAATTTTCAATACACAAATTTTTCCAATTGAAATTATCAAATGTATATATAATTTCGTTCATTTATTTTATTTATTGCTTCATTTGATATTCTGTGGAAATCGGAAAAAGTCTAAATTAAGAAATTGTGAAGATTATAATTTGAATAATTTTATCCATATATCGATTTTTTTCATTTGAATAATTCAATCCATCTATCGATTGTTTTGTTTTTCAGTTTAAGTGTGTAGTTTGAATGATGAGTAATGATATGATTTCTCTCAACTGCAGGGCTGAGGGGAGCCATGGCATTTGCCCTATCGATCAGGGACACCTCCAGTGTTAAGGACTGCACCATTTTCTCCACCACCCTTCTCATAGTCATGTCCACCATCCTCTTCTCTGGTTTCTACCTATCTTTCTATCCATCTATCTATCACTCTATCTTTCTATCTATCTATTTAACTATCTATTTATCTACCCATCTTCATTTATCTATTTATCTACCTTCTTACCTACCTACCTACCTACCTACCTACCTACCTACCTACCTACCTACCTACCTACCTACCTACCTACCTACCTACCTACCTACCTACCTACCTACCTACCTACCTACCTACCTACCTACCTACCTACCTACCTACCTACCTACCTACCTACCTACCTACCTACCTACCTACCTACCTACCTACCTACCTACCTACCTACCTACCTACCTACCTACCTACCTACCTACCTACCTACCTACCTACCTACCTACCTACCTACCTACCTACCTACCTACCTACCTACCTACCTACCTACCTACCTACCTACCTACCTACCTACCTACCTACCTACCTACCTACCTACCTACCTACCTACCTTCCTACCTACCTACCTACCTACCTACCTACCTACCTACCTACCTATTTTCTTCACAGGGGGTTTGACCACACAGACCTTATCATGGTTGAACATCAAGATGTCTCAGCCCACCAACTCTGAGAACAGGGCCTTTGACTCTCTCAGAAATGTATGTCTATATTCGTGCAGTATTGTTTTTAATTTTAAGCTTTAAGATTTGCCATTTTATGTGTGCTGATGTCATATTAACCTAATCAGATTATTTTGCTGTACAACTCCCCAGTAGCTGGGGTTGACAGTTGGTCTAGAGTATTCATATTATAATAGAGTAATTTATATGGGAAAAATTTTTATGAAATATTAGCTCAAGCTAACATCAGCTCAAAGTATCGAATTTAAATTTCATCGTTCCCACACTTGTGCAATTTGTTCTGCCGTTGTCAACAAAAAAAATGATTATCCGCCAAGCCGAATGTTAAGGATACCAGAATATCAGTTTGTCGATACCTGCTACCGGAGTTTACTGTTATCCAAGTTTTAACAGGAAATCAGTTTCAATTTGAGACGCTATCTTCGGTGCAGTTTAACGTCATGCCCAGGACATGTTCATCATAATCTCTCGTTTCCACACAGGTTTCTTGACTATTGTCAAAGTTGACAACGGTAAAGCATTGATACCCTAATATCGTTTGGTCGAAATCTGTTATATTCTTTCATAGCCTGTTATTCAGACTATAACAGAAAAGCAGACTTAGATTATAGGCGCCACGTTCGATGCAGTTTAAGTTTAGTACTCAAGATAAAATTATTTTATTATCATCCCACCACCACAACCACATCAATGCCATGACCCTCACAGAGTCCGCAGAGGTACGTCTTGAACGATGTGAATGAACAGCAGGCCCCCTCAGGCCCTATCCTCTTCAGACTCTGGTTCAACTTCGACCATCGGTGCACTTCTTTAAACTTATTGCAGTCCTCTTGACGTGTTTGTCAATTCACATGGCTTGTGTTTCATGAGTTTTGTTCTTTTTCGAAAACCTTTTTTGTGTCTTTATTTTATTTGTTTTTTTTATTTTATTTGTTTTTTTTTGTTTTAAACATCAAGAATTTGTTCAATAACTTTATATTTAAGTGTATTCTATTTTTTATTTATAAGGACTTTTGTGAAAATCAAAATTACATAAAACCATGCTATTATACATTGTGTTCTGTAATGCCTCTTACAAACTTTCACAACACTTTACTGCCGTATCACAATATTCAACTTGTGCTTAACAAAAAAACATACACACAGCTTCCTCAAGCCCTTGCTGACCCACAGCAGACCAGCTCTCATAGACACCATGCCTGTTTGCTGCATGCCCTTCGCTAAGCTCTTCACCTCAGATCAACAAAAACAACAGGTGAGGTGGTGGTTGTTGTTGAACAACGAAATAAGTTTTTTCATGGTAGGGATGAAATGAAAACTGCGATGGTTGTAAACTTCTTGCGAATTCCGACATGGATAGCCATTTCTCCCATGTGTAAACTGTAAGTACTGGATCTCTAGACATTATATCAGAAGGGGGTTTCAGCAGGCGGGTGGTAGATGCGTGGGTAGTCATATATGACATGCCATATCTCGTCCCTTAGTCCTATCAGGCATTTGTGGCTCTGTTGATTTTGACCGGCCAAGTTTGGGAGGTGGCCAGACTGCAGACGGCTCAATTTCACCTATTCCTTCCGTTTGAGGTTCTGTTCTGCCGATCTGTTTACCTTTGTTCTTCGATCACCTTTTGTGTTTGAGCATGTGATATTGGACCGCCTTTTGTCGTTCTTCTCATCAAGACCGTGTCGTAATGGTGGTCGGCCAGCTGCTTTTTTGTATCACCTTGTTTTTTTGCCTTGACGTCTACGAGCTCATTGCCCGGGATTCCGCAATAGCTCGGACATCAAGTGAAACTAACTTGGCATCCTCCTGCAGTAAGGTCAAATAGGATAGACATTACATCAGCCTCGTCTTTCTCTTCGTACGACAGAAAGAGTGGCTGACTGAATATGGAGTAAGTCGGAGAGACTATCGCTCGCTTTTCGAGCTTTCCGGGCTTGTTATTTTTTCTGTATTAACTAGGGTGCTTTGACCATCGCTTTCATTTTTGCTTGAAAGGATGAGCACCATCTTCCTGTTGAAATGGCGAGAGTGGTGGACGAGAGGGTTGTTAGGATGACCAGTTGTGACAACGATTTCACCCCCACCCCTGATGTTGTACCATGCGGATCCACTCAATAGAGCTGAGTGGAGGAAGTGTATTAGCCGACTGTTGTCTCACCCAGCTACTGGGAAGCCTACAGCAGTATAATCTAATATGGATAATATAATATATTTTTAACTCTATATCTCATTATCTCTCTATCTTTAAATATTTATCTTCCCATCTTTCTTTCTTTTTTTTTTTCTTTCTTTTTTTTTACTTCTTTGTTTTTGTTTTCATTTCCTTTCTTTTTTTTCCACCCATCAACCGATCCACTCACACCAGGTAGTGATAGGGGAAAGGGCTGATTCAGAGGCATCATCAGCTCGTAATGATGACGACATCAATGACGAATACCTCTACTCGTCTTCTGTCTTCAACTCACAAAAGTATGTGGGTCGTAATAATAATAATAGTAATAAAGATAATAATATTAAAATTTGTCATCATCATCGTTATATATATATTTATAGCATGTGTTTCATCCTCATCATCGTCATAATATTTATTATTTTTATTATCATCATCGGCATAATACTAATAATTATTATTATCATTGTCATATATACATATAATCATTATATGTCATATATATCATTTTATTAAAGTCAGCATCTTTCCCTTACACAAAGGGTCACTGCTAATATAATAATTATGAATAGTTATAATTACTTAACATAATAATCACTAAATAATATTTGAGAAATTGGCTGTTATTATAGTCATCCATCCATGTAAGTTATCAATATAGTAATGATGAAAGTACCTGGGAAACAACATTAATAATAATTTTTTCATTCTTATCAATAAAAAGTGAGAATAACAATATTAATGATAAAATAATATTTATTATATAAATAATAATAAATATAAATTTAAATTACTACAAAGACATAATGTTTCTCGAACAATTTCAGCAATAACAACAACAACAGCAATGAAAACAGAGATAAAGATTCCAGCCAGGTAGGAGTTGGTCGAGTGTAACTACCGAAAATCATAATAATAATAATATAATTATTTTTTTGTTTTTTTATATGCTTTTTTTTCTAAATTTCGTTTTTTTTTATTAAAATTTTTTTTTCAAATTTTTATATCGTTACTTTTCAATTGTTATTTCCACTTTCTTAATAATAATTATTATTATCATTTATTATTATATTTTATTGTTTTTTCATTATTATTTTTATATTAAATTCATCATTATTATCACCGCCCACTCATGTTTCACTTTTATCCGTACATACATACATGCACGCACGCACACAAACACACACACACACACACACCACTTGTTATAATGTTTATCTTTTTATGGTGAAAATGGCTATCGTAATATGGTATATTGTATCTTTATAATGGATTTTGAATTATATTAGCATGTTAAGTGTGAGTGTTGTGTACTGTAATGTGTTTACAATGAAGTTATTCAGTCGTAATTGTGTGTTTTGTTTTTATATTTATGAATTTATTGACGAAACAACAATATTCATCCTAAAGTATTCATATACACATACAAAACTTCAATCTTTTTGCTAGATCTCCTTTTACACTTCATCTTTCGTAGTTTCTAGTTTGAGTTTATTTTGTATTTGGGATTTTCATTGATGGTGATGGTGCTGATGATGATGATGATGATGATGATGATGATGGTGAGGATGATTATATGATGGTGATAATTATGATAATGGTGATGATGGTGGTGATGATGGTAATGATTATGATGATGATGATGGTGATGGTGATGATGGTAATGATGATGATGATGATGGTGGTGGTGATGTTAATGATAATGATGATGGTGGCTAGAACTATGTCACCCCGAAAATTTGTGATTTTCGAATATTTTTTCTAGTGATTATATTTTTAAATTGTTTATATTAATCTTCATGCCAATTCTTTTTAGTCATTATTTTTTCAATTCAAATATCATTGCTAATGTTCAATTTGTTGTTGTGACCCACAAAGGTCAACTTGAAAGTCGTTCTTTCTGGAGGTCAAGGACATTCAGTTTAACTATGATGACGTTTTAATATCATAAAAAGTAATATAGTAATAATAATAAGAATGGTATGAAGTAGCCAAATGTTGCGATGTTAGAGTGACGCATGTGTCGGTGCAGGCGCTTGATGTTCTTTGTTGATGTTTATGTTTAAGTTTGCCTTTGTTTTCATGTTTCACTTCCGTTGTGAGTCGATAGGAGACTTGCATGATGCTCTGGTTGGTACCCACCTCATCGTTACAAAATTCACTTTTTTCATTTGATCAGTTCAATCTTAATCTTATTTTTATAAATTTTTTCGATGATTTTGATTCAGCATGACCGTTTTGAATTATTGTTTTGCACTTTTTTTTGCTTATTTTCTAATCAAAAGAATGAATTTCTGCCAAATTTTTTGGCCAAATATTTTATTCCGATATCCAAAAAGATATCAAAATCACTTATGAATTTAGAGTTTGATATTTATTTTGAATCTTCCAACGAAACCTCCACTAGTCACCACAACACTCAAGTTAGTTAAGTGGCAACTATTTGAAACTCTTGTCGTCGTTTTAATGCTTCAATAAATATTTTCAAATCTTTATTTTCAAAATTTACCATGAAATATATATATAACGTCAAACTGCTTTTTGAAGGTGAGTATGGTTTTTCAGTTAAAATAGCTGCTGTAAACGCATGAATGATAAAGTGGCTTCAAAACGACTAGATAAAGAGTCTTCAGTCAAAAAAGGTTCTGATGGTGTTACATATGCTGAAAACAAATTTGAGGGTGTTTTTGGGTTTTTAGAATTTAATTTTAATCTTTTGAATGAGAAAAATATTTCAAATACAGTACATTTATTCTACTTATAAAACCAAAATAAAGTTGGTTTGCCACAAAAACCAAATCAACTCTAATTTTTGCTCAACTTTGAATGATCTATCTCTAAATGAAGATTCTCTCCACGTTCAGAAGATGCAAAGCAGCCATTAAAACGGCAAGATAATGAATTGTGAATGATTCATCATCGTTATAATCTTTGTCTCCTTCATTGAAGTTTTTTAGTTTTGCGAAGGTGTCTTAACATCATTAACTAGGGCACTAGTGCTGAGAGGTGGCAAGTGAAGAGGGATGGGGAAGAAGGTTTGAAATGTAGATGGGTGAAAACATTTTATGTTTTGATTTGTGAGTTTGACTTAGAATAGTTTATAATTTTAAATAACTTTCAAAAAATGTTATGCGCTAGTTTAGTTACAAGTTTTATAAAAGCATTTCATAGTGAAGTTGAATGTCGCAAAAGTTTCAGTTGAGTTGTGCAAAATATATTCATTTGAGAGCCCTCATGTTGAGTAAGCAAGTTATTTTGAGATTTTGGAATAAGAAATTTTTTCTCCAAAATATCTAAAAATTACGTTGGTAAAAACAAAGATTTAAGAAATTTTGAGATTCGAAAAACCTCGATACAGCATTTATTAATGATAATTGGCTTTTTATGGCTAATTTAAAACAATAAAAGACAATTTCCATATTTTTTACAACCCCTAATTGAATTTATTTTAAACTACAAAATAGAGATACAAAATTTATGCTCAAAAAGTGAGTTTCTGAGGTCAGAAGTAATGGATTTATCCGCTCCGAGGAGTATATAAGCTAGGGTCCTTTACAAATTGTCATATTGGCATGAAGTTCTGTTGAAATAACTTTGAAAAATTAAGTTTGTTTTACAATTAATTAAAATATTTAAAACTAAAATAAAATATATTAAGTAATTTTTTTTGTTTTGATTAAAGTAATAATTGAAAATATATTACTGGATGGGATAAAAGGATCTTAGCTTTAATCAGTGAAGCTTTAAACTAAGAACTATAAAAAAAAATAAAAAAACGAATATAACGATACATTGGGTTTGCTTGTGATTTGTGTTAAATTCGTTTAACTTCTTCTCTAGGTTGTTGATTCTAGGTCAACTAAATGCTCATAAGATTATATAACTTTGATGAATAGCATAATTTTTCTAGGTTTTCATTTCAACTAACTATTAATATTATAGAATAATTGATTTTATAAAAACAAATAATTTTTAAATAACTAGAAATTATGAATCAATAGTTTTTAAAATTATTAAAAACAAAGTATTAAGACTTAAAATTAAAGAATATAACACAAAAGCAAGTGTAGCATCAAGATTCCTTCAATTTAAAATCTATAAAAGTGAGCTTAAATCTCAACAGGTCTCTCACAGTCATGGCTCGAAACAGGGTATTTTGTATTCATTATTTACTATCACTGTATTTTATCATACCTCTCGCACAGTTTTGCTGTGTTTCATTGCACCTCAGTTTTTCTGCACGTCATTGTTGGTTATTATAATAGTCTAGAACCTCTGAATCACTATAATCTTATACTTAGCTGTAATTTCAAATTCCATTTTTTTTTTAATTTTTATTATTTGTTAATGTACGATATTTTTGATTTTTATTATCAATTATTTTTTTATTTGTTTTATATGTTATATTTTTATTATATATCATGCTCATATGTAATATATTGATCAAACGTTACATATCTTGGCGTTCACTCACACCACTTGTGAGTTCAACATACGATAAGTTTCGTAGCATCTCAATAAACAAAGGAAACAAACCAATGAATAGGACAAAGTTGCATGCAACTATTGAAAACTTCAATATAATAGAAACAAACACTATGGCTTATTGAGAAATTTAATAGACGAAGCTTTTCGTAAGACTAGCTTACATTATTATTTGATAATGTAAGCTAGATAATAAATGATAATAAACCTTAGTGTTTGTTTTTATTATATTGATTCCCGGCTTTTTTACTTTAACATCAAAATCTTCAAAGCTGCTAACAAAGCTTTCACTTTGTTATTCATATACTCATAAAATAGGGAGAATATGGGATAAAACTCAAAACTAATACGGAAGGAACCTACCTTAATAAACCAAACTTTTCCGTCTTTAATAAAATTTTTTCCAATTCTTGATTTTCCATGAGATAATTTATGAATACTTTACAAATATATACGAATATTTACTACCGCTTTCAATTTATTTATTGAATTTTTTGAACAAAAAAATGAAAATTCTAGTTTTTTCATAAGATGGAATCTTTTGATCAAGAAATATAAGATTCACATACATAAATGATCTATAAAGAGGTAACAGAAATTCCAATAAGCCCTCAAAAGTTTGTATATATTCTCAAATATATTGAATGCGTTTGTTATAAAATTGTATTTGAATGTTTTATTGTTAGAGAATACAACATTGAAGTTACAACATCATTGCATGTAACAGCATCAACTCAAACCTCGTTTTTAAGCACCGGTTGTAATTATACAACTGATATATTTGGTCCTGTTACGCTCACTGGTGCGCAAAGCAGCAACAAAAAGTTTCCACGCATTTCTATTTTGAGCCAGCTTAGTGATGGTGCCCCAAGTGTGCATCATCTCTTTGAGATCTGCTCCTACTATCTGATGCCATGTTGTTTTTGGGTGGCCTCGCTTTTTTTTCTCTCTGGTGTCCAAAAAGAGTTTTTTTGACTATAAAACTTTTTTCTCTTCTCAAAACATGACCAATCCAACATCAGTCCAAAGTGAAAACAGGAAAGAAGATCATTGTACAAGATGGTATCAAGCCAGTAAATTCTCAGAACGCTTCGTGAACTTTGTGTATGAAGTGCTGTCAATTTGTTGATATCTTGCTTTGTCACTCTCCAACACTCAGATTCATAAAAAAGCAGACAGAATAAAGGTTTTGTACATTTTGATCTTGGTGTTGACAATGTAATGAAAAGACTTACATACAGTTATCATGCTTCTAAAAGCGTTTCTTGCTTTGTTGGGCCTACTTTTAATATCTTTCTCAGCAACCCCATCTATACTCAAAATGCTACTAAGATATGTAAACTAACCTGTACTACAAAGATGCTGTTTGTCAAGCTGCACTGGGGTTGGTGATGGCACGTTGCTGGTCATGATTTCAGTTTTCTTATAGCTGATCTTGAGCCCAACCTACTAGCCTATGGAAAACAGTTTTTCCGTTTTATCCTGCATGGGACGAAGTGTGTTTGGGAGATTAGTACTAGATCATCTGTGAAATCAAGGTCATCTAATGTAAAAAAAGGAGTCCATCCGATTCCTTTTGTTTCAGCTTCTGTAGTGCGGCGCATTACCCAATCAATGGTGAGGTTGAAAAGCAACGCTGACATCACACAGCCTTGTCTTACCTTTAGTCTTGACCTCAAACCATGATATACATATAAAATACAGTGTTTTTTAAATATTTCATAGCAAATATAGTATTGTAAATGTTTCCACGTAATATGGCATTGTAAAAGTTTTATTGAAAATATGGTATAACTTGGTATCAGAATACTTGATGTATTGTCGGTATTGTATTGTGAATGTAATGTAATGCGGTATTTATAAAGCGCTTTTTCTTATAGATCAAAGCGCTTGCTACAAATTGAATGTAGCGAAAACACGCTGTGGAACAGGTGCTAATTGTCGGCCCACGTGGCATCGAACCCGGTAACTTTAGATAATTAGTCTAATGCTCAACCATTAAGCTATAGGGACCGATATATGTCACAAATGTGAGCCTGCAACCTGTTTCAAACACTCTTCTCATGTTGAGAATGTGTTTCAAGCTCTATAAGTATATTCCGTTATTTATTAAAATATGTAGTTCATGAGGTTTTATTAAGACCGAAGTTATTATGAATTTTTCATTCTGTATAGCGGTCTTGAATATTGAAAAAAAATGAATATATAACTATGTTAAAATTTATTCGGAAATAAAATTCACCCTATTAAAAAACTTAAAAGAGGATTTTATTGTTGTTTTATTTGCTCACGCAGTTAATCTGACTAGATAGAGCACCCATCCTGATTGATTTGTTGCATTAACTTTTCCCATTGATGCCTCCGTTACTAAATCATACATTTTGAAAATCTTCAATGAACTCTTTTGTACTATTTAACAGTGTATTTAGACAGGAAGTAATTTAGCTGATGAATTTGAAAGTTTTTCCTGTGTTCGAGTGGAGATTATTATTTTTTTGATTAAACAATAAACACATAATAACTGAAATATGTTTATTTGAGGGTACGTAGTTTTATGGTATGAGAAAACAAGATAAGCAATTGAAAATAAATGATAATATAACAAGATCAATACTATCTATCTATCTATCTATCTATCTATCTATCTATCTATCTATCTATCTATCTATCTATCTATCTATCTATCTATCTATCTATCTATCTATCTATCTATCTATCTATCTATCTATCTATCTATCTATCTATCTATCTATCTATCTATCTATCTATCTATCTATCTATCTATCTATCTATCTATCTATCTATCTATCTATCTATCTATCTATCTATCTATCTATCTATCTATCTATCTATCTATCTATCTATCTATCTATCTATCTATCTATCTATCTATCTATCTATCTATCTATCTATCTATCTATCTATCTATCTATCTATCTATCTATCTATCTATCTATCTATCTATCTATCTATCTATCTATCTATCTATCTATCTATCTATCTATCTATCTATCTATCTATCTATCTATCTATCTATCTATCTATCTATCTATCTATCTATCTATCTATCTATCTATCTATCTATCTATCTATCTATCTATCTATCTATCTATCTATCTATCTATCTATCTATCTATCTATCTATCTATCTATCTATCTATCTATCTATCTATCTATCTATCTATCTATCTATCTATCTATCTATCTATCTATCTATCTATCTATCTATCTATCTATCTATCTATCTATCTATCTATCTATCTATCTATCTATCTATCTATCTATCTATCTATCTATCTATCTATCTATCTATCTATCTATCTATCTATCTATCTATCTATCTATCTATCTATCTATCTATCTATCTATCTATCTATCTATCTATCTATCTATCTATCTATCTATCTATCTATCTATCTATCTATCTATCTATCTATCTTCATCTATTTAGCTGGCTGTTTATATTTTTTCTTATGTTTTTTTTTCCAGTTTATTTAAAGTTCTCTAAATTATCTGTTTTGCTATCAATATATTTTTTCAAGCATCAATTTTTCTGCTCATTAATCTATCTTTTTGTGTGCTCATGAGTTCTGATAAATTTTGAATTAAAACTAGCTTGAATTCTAATTTTGTTTTTGAAAATTGGTCTATACTTTATAAAAAACGTCAATTAACAAGTTTATAATCGATATAGGAGAAAATATTTGCATAATGCGAAACTAAAAAAGGAAACCTGAACAAGCTGAAATATGATAAAAAAAGATTTTTTTGTGGAAAAAATTTCCCAAAACAAGATGAAAATATATTTTTTTGGTAATTTGACAATATATCAGATATAATTGTAAATTCTGAAAACAAAGCAATTGCAATTGAAATTCAATATTGGATATCAAAAATCAATTTTGATCTTGGAAGATTCAACGAAAGCCTCTTTAACGAAGTTATAAGATAGAATTTGAAGAACTCTGCTTAGTTGATCACTGGCAATTTCCAAAAGTCTACACCACACCATCAGTTAAACCTTATTTTTTACAGTTAGTACACCTGCTTTATGATGGAAAAACCTATCAAAAAAAAGAAAAAGATGATGATGCTGATGATAATGAAAAAACAATGATAAAGAAAATCCACATGCCTACCCATCAAATCCTTTCTCCATTCACCCATTCATCCTTTTCCACCCTTAGCCCCCTACAAACTCATTCGGAATTAGTTTTTTTGTTTTAAGCATGATGGAAATTTGAAAGCTTTTCACTTAGAGCATAACTTAACGACTGTCAATTAATCTACCGATGCCATTTGCAGCATGTTTTAAACTGAAAATTGAACGCAGCTAGATGCCGACTATTACATGCATTTATGTAATTCCAAACACCTTACACGTTACAAAAAAATTTCATAATTAAGCGATAACAATTTTATTCATTAATGATATTGTTCACTATTTTCCTCGCATTCAAACAAAATTTCGCTCTTCTTTTTCAACGCTTTGTTCTCTTAGTTTTACTTGCTTCATTTATTTTATTCAGAGCAGTGGTTAGGAGCTTTAATTCACAGTACTATAGTACTTTGTCAGCCCTTACAGCTCAGCTGGTAGAGCATTAGACTAATTATTTAAAGTTACCAGATTCGATCCCACGTGCGGTGACAATTAGCACCTGTGCTACGGTGTCTTTTTGTTACAGTTAATTATTAGCAAGCGCATTGATCTATGAGGAAAAGCGCTTCATAAATTACCCTTTCACATTACATTTACTTTTAAGCTGAGCATCATTTCTCCAGAACTGTTTGTTTGATGCTTCTCTACTTTTCGGGAAAACCACCTCTTTGAAGACACAAGGTTGAGTCTAGAGACCTCACATGCTGTCCATTGTCCACATGTACAAGAGCTTTTCTTAACTTTAAATATTCAAAAGATTTTATTATCCGTATGGGAAATATTTACCTCAAGGCTTCTCTTGTCAGACATGTTTTTTCAAATTAAAAGTATTTAGCTTTTTAAATTTTAATTCAATTTCAAAAATAAACAATAATAAGTGCAAAGGCTTATGAGGCTTTCAGGCAATATGTATAATGCCCGATTGTGGGTTGCTTGTGGCAATAAAAAACTATTTGACTTTAAAATATTTATCACTAATATTTGTTTTCCATTATATTTTCTATAATTTATATTTGAAATCTTTTTTGCTTCCCACTTTTTTGTGTTCAAACCATATTACTCCTCCAATACATTTAATGGCCATGTGAGGAATATCTGGGGTTTTTCTCGAATTACGAAAAAGTAAATTCTGAGTTTTTATTCATATTATAGATATTTTTGGATTGCCATGAAAGAAAAAAAATTGTTTATTATTTAAGTTTGAAAATGTGCACTCAAACGTCGAGACATTTGTGATGTATAGTTGGTTCAGAACTTAATTTTTTTTTTGTTTTCTTTTGTTTAAAACTTTATTTTTTAGAACATATGATTACAACACAAAAAATTTAATACTTTCTCCGTTTTTATTACGTACTTATTCAATCAACAAGGGAAATTCTTCATAGTGAAATCAAAGCTTTATAGGGTTGAAAGAGACGCACTAAAAAACTTCATCAACATCAGCACTCCTCCCACACTCTCTCGTTCATTTAAATAAAACAATATTCAACAATCTTCCAAACGAGCATTTCAGTTTATAATTTTATTTTTTATTTCAACTACATTCAGCTGTTGAGAGAACGCATATGAACTTATTTTAAGTACGTTGAAATGCAAATGAGTTCAACCTTCAAGAGACTAGAGATTGGTCACCATAAGATAGTTTATTGTTTTAATGAGGGGGGGGGGGAGAAAAAGAAGTGTTGTGGTGGGTTTTGAAACAGCAAAGTTTTTGACGATAAGTGGTAAAGAATGTTGAGAGTTCCTTTTTGTTTAATTCATCGTCAACTCATTGGCACCTGTTTAGATCATGAAGTCAATATGTGAGGCTTCAATCATTTAGTGCTTTGAGATTTTAGAAATAGTTACTAGAATATTTTGAAATCCAAGTGAATTTAGAAAAATAAATTGGCTAGATAACTTTATTAAACCGAAGCTTTTAGTGATCAGTTACACATCATCTTTATACAGTAATACAAGCTAACTTAATTTAATTGGAAATTTTTCAAAATTAGTTGAAAAATCTTTTGAACGAATTGAATAAAAAAAAGTGTGAAATAAATTCAAAAAAATATTTTTAAAATGAGTTAAAAGTATAAAAATTCAGAAATTAAAAGTTAATGATATGGATTTAAAACTAAAACGAATGCTCCTTCCCTGCACCTGCCAAGATTCAAACAGGCGGTAATATTAAACAGCCTCTATTTTTTTTGAGAGTAAATAAAAAAGAATTTAACCTTTTTATTGTCATATTTTTTAAAATTTCAAAAATTGTATCGTTAATTTATCATTCAAGTCTATAAACAAAATTAAATTGGATACAAAAATTTAATTGAATTTGAAGAAAAAACTTGAAAAAGAATTCTAATTTCATAAACTAATCAATAAAAGGCGGGAAATATCGAACTGTTAATAAATCATTTCAAAGATTTTTTCCAACTTCACAACTTTTCCTGCATTTAGCTCAGATTTTTTGGGCCATATTTATTTGTTTGTGGAATATTTTGATTAATTCATTCATCTTGACGTTTTGCTTTCAAAAAAATTTATTTTTTATTGCTATTTTTTTTTCTATTGTTTTGTTGTGTTTCAATCGTCATTTAATCGATAAAAATGGAGTTTGTTTTGGTCTATAATTCATTTTGACCGATGCATTGTTTGGTGTTGAATAATTTTAACTGAAACAAAAGTTTTGTTTTCAAATTTACTTGAAAAAATTTGCAATTGAAATATTATATTTTAATAAATATTATTTTTATGATTTTTAGCAAAAATATGAGTTTTTCTCTATAAAAAACGTTATTGTTGGCGAAATTTAAGAAAAAATGTACATAAGCACAAATACCTCACGATTAATTAATTTTCAATTTTTAACGACATAAAATGTCATCAACTGCTCACAAAACTTTTCCAGATCAACTTCTTGTCAGGTTTCTTGGGATGTGAGAAGGTGATCAATCATTTGTGAAAAATTTCAATTTATTTGATCATAAATTCTATATAATTTCTTCATCTATTGGAAAATTTTTTTAAATCTAATAATTCATAAAAGAATACACACGAAACTTCAAAACTGTTTGCATCAAATCTGAAGTTGATTTAATGTAAATATTGTTAGTTTTATTGAATTTAAACAATGAGTTTTTCAAAAGTTCAAATTACGATTGAAACAAAGATAATAAAAAACAGAAGACCGATAATTGGGCGTATAAATTCAATTGAAATGAGCTCAAACGTCTCCTAACCTAGATTTAAACGGCACGAATTTGGATTTATGGGGACTTCGAAGAAATTCTTCTTTTTAATTTTTGTATTGATTGATTTCATTAAAAATGTTTCTAACTTGGAACAATTCAGACTTTTTAGTGCCACACTAGTTTTTAATGGAGCGATGATATGTGATAAGCCTGGAAACTTCTGGTCTCTCTTCTTTCAATTTTGATGTTAAAAATAACTTTAAAAGAAAGTAGTTTTTGATAAAATGTTGAAAAACCTGGAGCTCTCATCCTTCATTTTTTACTTTTTGTTTTTTTCATTTTTGTGTAAATGTCTTATCAACTTCTATTTGTAACTTTTAAATGTTAAAACTTTGATGAGTTGCTTTTGATTTCAATCACATTAGTTATAATAATTGATTAAATTACAATAGGAAATAAATAGATTAGAAATAGAGGATGGAGAAATATTTTGGCAAAAAGTTATTGTTCATGAAAGAAAATATATTTATAATATAACTATTTTAAAAAAACAGAAAAAAATTTTAATATAAATTCATTAATTAATAGTGAAAATGAAAACAATTATTCATATTTTAGTCTTTTGGAAACATCGTATGTTTCCAATAACTTGAAATCCATAGTGTTCCTTCAAATTACGAGACGCCAGTAAACATAAAGTATTTATTTTAAAGAAGACACGAAGCTTTTTGTAAGACTAACTTACATTAGCAAGTGATAATGTAAGTAAGTTCTACATAAAGCTTCGTGTCTTCTTTAAAATAAATACTTTGTGTTTGTTGGCCTTAAAATTTGATCCAGGCTATTCTACTTCACCAATCACAAAACATTTATTTAAAACAAACTTTTTGATTTAAAAAAAAATCATCTAAAACTAGGCTGATTTTTCTTGAATGAAGGTTTTTGAAATAATTTCCATCAGTTTGAAAAACTCTGTGAAATTCAAACTATTAGTATTGGGAATAGAGCTTATAATAGAAATAACAACAATAATAAAAATGATAGAAAAATAATAACGACAAAAAACAGTAACAATAACACTGACAATAGAAAAAAAAATCACAATTGAAAAAAAATTATAAAACTAATAACAATAATAATTAAATTGAATTTTTTTCTCCACGTTGATTCGATGATGAAGTATAAAAGTGCACCACAGTTGCATGCGGTGGACTTCATGAGGATTTGGACACACTACGACACGGTCATCTATTTTTTTATTATCAATATTATTATCACTATTATTATTTTTATTCTTTTTTTTCATTTTTTATTATTATCATTATTCTTATTATTTCTATTATAATAGATCATAATTATTCTTTTGAAGACATCTCATGTATCTTTTTTTTAAATTCAATTTTGTTGATTTTTATCGTAAAATGAGGTAAATTTTAAATACATATATTCTTTCAAAAAACTAAAATTTTTGATGAAATTCAACTTTGTCATTAATATACTAATGAAAAAGTTGAATTTCTCAAAAATTTTAGTTTTTTGAAAAAATATATGTATCTAAAATTATTTGAATAACTTTTTATTTTCAATTTTTTTTTGAGGAATTTTTTGATGCATTTATTTAAAAAAACTAAAATTTTCGATGAGTACAACCTTATCATAAATCATTAGCAGTAAACTATTGTGAAGGTAGGTGATTATAAAGAATTTTAAACATATATAGAAAAGAACAATTAAGGAAGATTAAATTTTGTAAAGTAACTAGTATGTAATTATGTGATATTGTAAATGAGCATTGTATATGAATATTCTTACACTCTAATAAAAACCCACAAACCAGAAAAGAATTATCCAGCAAGAAATATCATTTTACACCAAAATTACCCCCAAGAAGCCCTTGTCTCATTCTTAATACAAATAATTAACTCATCAATAGATAAATCTGAATTCATGTGTAAAAACTCCCAAACTTTCATCAAAAACATAAAAAGCTTAAAAATCAAATTAACTAAACAACTAGTAAGTTTCGATGCGGAAGCACTCTACCCATCTATACCTCTCAACAAATGTATTGAAATAATAAAACAAAAATTTCAAAAACAAATTAATAAAAATAACAAAACTCAATGTGGATGATATATGCGAACTCATCAACCTTTGCCTCACCTCTAACTTCAAACATAACAATACGACATGGAAGGTTCAGGTCCTATAGGACTTAGCCTGTATGGTAATGGTAGTCATAGCACAAATATATATGGACTACACGATAGAAGAAGCATTAAAACTGGCTAAAAAAAAATAAAGAGACCATGTCTACATGGATGATACCTTTGGAATAATAAAACAAAATGAAGGAAAAATAGAGCACTTAAACTTTTTAAAATGCCTAAATAAAGTGCATCCAGCGCTAAAATTCACCTGTGAAATAAAAAAAAAAACAGAATATCATTTTTAGATACATTCATTATCAAAGAAGAAAATGGATCCCTAAACACCACTGTCTATAGGAAACCATCCAACACGGGCCTGACCATTAATCCAAAATCAAATCAGGACCCTAATACGTGGATTGGAGTGTTAAAAAGGGCCCTAAACAGAGCCTACACTTTTTGCTCAAAACAAGACCTCCTAGAACATGAATTAAATTACCTAAAAATGAATTTCCAAGATAACGGCTGTAACAAACATAAAATAGACACAATAATAAAAAACTACAAACCAAAAATAAGACAAGAAAAATATACAAATCGCCTAAGAACAAGCAACAAAACAAGAGTACAAAATAAATAAAAATATTACACATGTCTCCATCCCCTATATAAAACATCTCAACAAGGCCCTAAAAAAAGCCTTCAATAGTAATAATGTTAGCTATTATACACATGCAGGACCTAAATTAGGAAAAATTCTATGCAACAAAACTGACAGAATGCAAAAAAAATGTGTATACAAAATACATCGTTCTTGTGAGCCAAATAAGGCTCATATTGGACAGACAAGGGTGAATATTTCTACCAAGATGTTCCAACATAAAAAAGATGTGGAATCCACCAAACAAGATGAAAATATAAGTGGCATTTCGAAACACGCCCGAATCTGCAACACAGGAACAATATGCTGGGAATCACCCACGATAATAAAAAAATATAATGAAAAAAACAAAAACAAATTGCAGAGAGACCTACTTATTTGGAAGAGCCTTGAAATCAAAAAGAATGATTCAATAGAAAAGGGCTACAATGAGCCACAATTAACAGTCAAATCAAGTGCGTGGGACCCCCAATGAAGAGAATACAAAAATCAACCAATAGAGGGACACAGAGAGCAATCTCTCAATGAAATCGTTTTTAGATCAAAATAAGAATATTCATATAATAATTAACTTTACTCATTTACAATATCACATAATTACATAATAGTTACTTTACAAAATTTAATCTTCCTTTACTGTTCTTTCCTATATATGTTTAAAATTCTTTATAATCACCTACCTTCACAATAGTTTACTGCTAATGATTTATGATAAGGTTGTACTCATCGAAAATTTTAGTTTTTTTAAATAAATGCATCAAAAAATTCCTCAAAAAAAAATTGAAAATAAAAAGTTATTCAAATAATTTTAAAAAAGAAAAGATACATAAGATGTCTCTAAAAGTGTATCTAAAATCCTCCTCATTTGCGATATTTATATCATTTTTAAATCATTTTTTTGATTTTTTATTTTTCTGTTTTAATATCATTTTTATCACTATCGATTGATGCAAAATTTAATTTTTTGAAAATTTTATTTCAAGAAAAAAAGTAAAAATATTGCCTCTTTTTGGGGAGTTATTTTTAAAAACAATCATTTATTTCTTTTTAGAATGTTTTTATCATTGTTTTGACTAGTTAAGTTTTTTTTTTTATTTTTGAACTACCTTTAAAAAGCATATAAAAAAAAATCATCGGTCTATTAGAAAAATATGAAGAATTATAAATACTTAACTAACACAAAAGTTAGTTTTCGATTCCATCCTCATATGACCAATATTAGTTACCAAGAAAAGATATGCAGTATATATTAAAAGTTTTTGAATTGATAAAAAAAATATTTGTTTTTAAAGTTCTATGAATACCGTTGGTGGCAGTGGTTTTTAAACTGTAAATGAAGGAAGTAATAGAAATTAAAAAGTGAAGTTATTATGTAATAATATACCAAGGATTGATAACAAACTTGCATTTTGTGGAAAATTTTAGTTTTAAAACAAAAAAGTTTCAAAAAAATTGTCTTGTTTTATGAGGTTATATTGAAAAAAATTTGGATAAAATAATAAAAAAAATTAACCAAAAAAAATAATGAAAAAACTGATAAAGTAAAAATATTGAAATATAAAAAAAAAATTAAAAATTTGCAATAATAATAATGAAAACAATACTATCTTCAATAAAATAAATATTAATAACAATATTAATAACTCTAATAACAGAAGTTATAATAAAAATAATATAACTATTAATAGAAATATCTGTACAGGACTCAAGCGGGTACTTGGATTCAAAAGAATTGGACGGCTTTTTAAAAGATTTTCTTGTGCATCGGAGAGGGGTTGGTGGTGGGGTGATGTAGTGGAATAGTGTGGAGGCTTGTGGTGAAATGGAGGTGGTGGTGTGAATATGCTTGAAGGGTCTTTTTGTGGTCTTGGGTGTTGATACGATGTGGTATGCTGATGGTGTGATGTGTTAGAAGGTGGAATGTGAAGGTACAAGAGTTTGGTGGGTGGTGTAGAGAGGGATGCATTGGATGGTGTGGTGGTGATAATATTTTTTTGGTTTTGATAGTGTGCAGTTGCTTGTAGTGATGATAGTAGATTTTTCTCAGTGGTGTGATTATTCTGTTTTAAAGAGTGATTGTTATGTTTGTGTGTTTGTGGCGTTGTGTGGTTTGTTGTGATGGTGAATATTTTTTTTTCAAACTGTCTGGATGCGTTGGTGAAACTTTTGTGAAGAATTTACTCCGAGTAAACTTCTTTTTTTGTAATCATATGTCAGATCTCAATTATATGCATTGTGAAACACTTGCATCAAATTTTAGCTGGTTTCATGGATAAACGTGTTTTATTGAACAATTTTTTTTTATTATGTGAAACAAAAATTGAAAAAAAAAAATTTTTTTTGAAAACCAAAAAAATGCGTTGAATAAAGACTTGACTTTGAAAAAGAACAACAAACCAGAGAGAGGAAGATGCATAAGATGAAGAATTTCTTGTGTTATTTAACAACCACTCCTCTACTTTGTACTTCCTTATAATGCCTTTAGTTGGTTTCAATATTTCCAAGGTTTAAAAGACTTTCATGAACTTGCTCATTAAGTTTGGCACAATGGCTTTTAAAAATTCCTCATATTTATACCCTTCAAGTACACCGCACTGAAAATAATTTTGAAAGCTCTTTTTGGCATGGTACTCGTTCGTTTTTTATTTCTAAAAATTTTCATTCAAATTTTTTTGTACGGATCCTTTGAATATTTTTATTATTTCCACCTTCAAGTTGTCGTATGCTTAACAATGCCGTAAAATGTCGATAATAATTGAATAGAACTTTTAGAAAATACAACAGTCTTTTTTCCAAAAAATTAAAAAATTCTCATTATTTTGATTTAAATCATTAGTTCATGAAAATCATCATTTTGCACAAAACCTCAATAAAACACTTCGAATCGAGGTGCTTCATGCATAAGTTAACACTAAGAAATATTTGCCATGCTCTTCTCAACGTGATAAATATGCCCTTGTATTTTCCTACACATCTTTGCGGTGTAGATACTTTTTGAAGTTTATTCTAATAATCTATTACAAACAGGTGCTTTTGGTTGAACTTGTGGAGTGTTTAAGTTTTCGAAAAAAACGAATGTATCTAAAAGACGTCCACGTCTCGAGTGAAAATCTAGAAAATAGGCAAGGAAGAAGATACAAAAGATGGCTCAAAACAACATCTTATTGTTTTTCAGCAACCTCTCATTTATTTGTTTGTTTATGCTTTTTTATAAGCTTCCATTAGTCTTGATTATTTTTGTTCTCTACTCAATGCTTGGAAATGCTTTCTGAAGTTGTTAATAGGACCTTCATGCATGCAGAGATGTTTCTGAACAAGCAAACATTAAATTTCCATTGTTTTTTTCCAAGTTTTTCTTCATTCATCAAACCTTGGCTAAGAGCTTGTGAAGACATTAAGACTGGTAGTTGTGCTGAGCTGAATACGTTAACAAGTTATTGATAGATAATTAATATAAGGATGAATATCAATTAGTCGACAATAAATGTAGACTACGCTAATGAAAGCTTTGTTGTTTGCTAACCTTGGTGTTTGTGTGCAGTGTGAGCAATTAATCAAATATCAACAACAAGTTTTCCAATAAAAAACACTGGGTTGTAGTTTTGGATTGATTAGTGCAAGCCAGAATTACAGGGTAACAAATATTCTCAATCGGGAAAAACCAAGGTTTTGTGCAAGATTAACCTATTTGATACGCCTTGAGATTTATAACAATAAAAAATATGAATAATTTATCTTAAATTTGATTGCATCGGAAACATTTTTTGCGGGTAAAAGTGGTTTGTGTTATTAATATTTCACTGCTGCCTCTTTTGTATGCTTTTGTACCATCCCTTCTTCATCATTTTTTATGACTTTTTCTACTTGGAGCAATTTAGAGAAAAGATTATATGAGCGTTGCTTGGATTTTATCATGATTTTAAACAAGTTTTATCAGCAAAATAATTCTTTACTTTTAAAATCTCTAAAATCATTCAATACAGATCACTCCAACTGAAGACGAACTGAGTGACTTCAGGTTGGCGGTGTTGCAGAAGGTTGATAAGAATAATGATGGCAAGATTGAGCTAGGAGAGTTTGCGCTGTGAGTTGAGAGAAGAAGTTATGGTGTGGTTGTAGTGAGTGTGGTGCGTTAGTTCTGGTGGTTATTATTGTTGTTTTGGTTGTTTTTTTGGTGGTTGTAGAAATAAAGGTGAGTGTTTTGTGGTAAAATAGTTGTTGTAGGGAGTTTTTGTTGTTGAAAGTATGTTGTGCTTATGTGTGTGATGGTGATGGATTCTGATTTGTTTCCATCTGGTTGCAACTATTATTATATTTTCATTTCAATGGTTAAAGTTTTAACGGCATCATTACTGCCTAGATCAACTTTGAAATTCTAAACTTTTACTTTCAAAACTAATAACTTTAAGTACAGTGCACAATTGTTTTCTGACGTTTTAATTGGAAAACCGCCCAGATAAGTAACGTGGAAAGCTTTTGCAAAGTTTGAGTACAGCTGTGACATTTTGAAACCATCTTTTTGCTGAATTGTTGCACGCTCAAATCCATTTTTGCTTCTTTTTATCTTTCTTTAAACGACCCTAACTCGGAGTTGAACATTATTCTTCGAATTCGAAGCTCAAAGTTTCATCATCCTACTTAACGGTTGTTGCTTTTAAGCTGCATATGTGCTTAGTGGCATTTAATTAAGTGCAAGGAGTTTTTATTCCACGCCTGAGTGACGTCATCACGCTTCAGGCACTCTTCGACTTTTAATTTTTTTTTTGTGTGTGGCAATTGGAAGCACATTTGTCAGTGTTTATAAGTTTTTGAAGTAATTCTATTTTGATTATTGTGTTTTATGAAATTTTTATTCCTATTTTTAAAGCTAACTAGTTTAACCAAGTGTGAATTATTGCACTGTAATTCAATAGTAACATAGAAAACTAAGACTTACTTGTGTTAAAATGGGTCCATAAAGACCTACAAAACAATAAGCATTCTCATGGTAGTGTCATGAATCATGGGTTGAGATTGTGTTGGGGTATCTCTTCTGTTGAGATGGTGTTGGGGTATTTCTTCTGTTAAGATTGTGTTGGGATATCTCTCCTGTTGAGATGGTGTTGGGGTATCTTTTCTGTTGAGATGGTGTTGGGGTATCTCTTCTGTTGAGATGGTGTTGGGGTATCTTTCCTGTTGAGATAGTGTTGGGGTATCTTTCCTGTTGAGATGGTGTTGGGGTATCTCTCTTGTTGAGATGGTGTTGGGGTATCTCTCCTGTTGAGATGGTGTTGGGGTATCTCTCCTGTTGAGATGGTGTTGGGGTATCTCTCCTGTTGAGATGGTGTTGGGGTATCTCTCCTGTTGAGATTTTGTTCAACACTCTCAACTCTCAGCATGACTCTGAACATTTGTTGTTAATAGATTCTATAGCTATATAGGTTTTTGAAGGGTTGGAATGTTTTGATAGTTCAAAGGTTTATTATCAGTTTTGCAAAGCTATTTTAAATTTTTGAAATTAATATTAAACATTTCAAAAAACAATTGTATTTTTCAGATAAGGTTTTAACATTGATTTTGGAATTTATATAGAAATCTTCATAGGAACATTTACGAGGAAGATTTACAATTGCTTCCATTGAACAGAATTATTTGTTTTTTCAATTTCAAACAAATACATAGAAAAGCTATAAAAGCATGCAGTTATATTTGAAACTTTCTAAATACAATTCCAGTTATTTATTTTATGGAATTGAAAGGTATTTTTCTTATCAAGCTCTCACTTTTCATGCATAATCTGAACTATATTTTTTCAAATATTCCATTCAAGATATCGTTTTTGATGGTTTTTTTTGACTGGAAAACGTTTAATAAAATTGAAATATGACAGTAAATACAAAAATGTATGGAAGGGCTATAATATAATATAAAAATTTTTCTTTCATCAAATATTTCTTTCATTAAAATAACATAATTCTAGCTTAGTTTTTTCTTAACGAGATATAATTTCCGATAGTTCATAAAAGATTATCCAAGTTTATTCAATAATTGTCTCATTTCAAGTTTAAAAAAACAATTTTCAAAAGAAAAACAAATATTTTGAAAAACTCCAACATTGACTAGTAATTTTGAAAACTTAAGCTTCTTTCATAAATACAAAAAAAATGGTGCAATAAGAATGAAGTTAAAATGCAATAAAGCAAGAATAAAAACAAAATGAAATCACAACAACTTTTCTCAACTTCCTTCAACCCACTTACCACCCCATCCACCCAACTCAACCTCTCCCACCCACCACAGCCTGGTTCCCATTGAGAGCAACTTCATGGAACAGTTCTCTAAGAGAAAATCTGTGAGGGTTTTTGGACTTTGATTTATAAGTACCAGTTACATTGTATTTTAATCTCAAACAGCACATATTGTTTGAAGCGGTGTTTTGAATGTAGTTTTATCTCTAAGTGTCAGTTGTCTCATTATTTTAACCTTTGAGTATTTTTTATTTTATTTGATTTATTTAACTTTTCAAATTTTTATATAAATCTCCGATTATATTTTTATATTTTTGAAATGTTTCAGGATTCATTTTATTCTTTGAGCACCAATTGTTTTGTTCCGATAGTTCTTTTGTGTTGAGTCTGATCTCTCATGATTATTCATATTTTTTAACCTTTCGATCCCAGGTGAAGATTTGTTTAATTATTTTTCACCATTTTTATTTTTATTTTATTGGAAAATAATTTAATTTTTTGATTAAATGCATATTATATTGCATTTAAACTCGTTATTATCTCATATATTCTAACAACTATAATTTCTCTATGATAATATTTATTTATCTTTTATCAGTACTTGTTAATGATTTTATAAAGCTCTCATATGGTTTTTAATAATTTTCTTAATTGTTTTTATATTATCTTATATGTTTTTATATATTTCATTGAGCTTATTTTTCAAGGGTTTCACTAGCTTTCGTAGTTTTTTCACATTTGTTTTTTCACATTTGTTTTTCCACATTTGTTTTTCCACATTTGTTTCCAATATTGATATTAATTATTTTTTGATCATTGTTTTATAAAGTCTAATTTTATTTTTTTTCTTTCCATTCATTCTTTTTTATAATTGCAGATTTCATGTGTTGATTATGTGCTTTTCCATTTTTTCGTGTCTTTTTTTCATAATTTCAGTATTTCAAACAATGTTTAAAAGATGTTCCAGTGCTTTTGGTATTTCATTAATATCAAATCGTTTTTGTATATTTTTATTAGTTTTTACTTTGAAAATGTTCCAATAAAACAAATTTTTTAATCGATCCCCTATAATGAAGCTAGATTATAAACTAAACACAATGTTCATATTTTGGCAGTTATCTCGCAAACAGTTTGACGACATATTCACGCATTATGACCCAGTGAGTTTAGAAAGATCCTTTTCAGATAAAATATAAAATTTTTTAATTCAAAAATTTTTTTCAAAATCTTTTGTAGATTTTTTTAAAGAAACTTTTACAGATGAATAAACTAAAAGTTTAAAATTTGCAAAATTCTCCAAAAACAATTCTCCAATTAAGTTTAAAACTTTTGGATGAAAGGTTTTCCATGAGAAATTATTTTTATTTCAGTTTTTTTCAAAAAACAAGCATGTCATTTAATTTTTTTGCACCCAAGGAATTGTGCCCTGTGAAACATACCTTTAACAATACCGAAACCCCAACCTGGGACGATTGAGTGTCGACATAATGTGATATAATGCGGTATTTATAAAGCACTCTTATTCATAGATTAGAACGCTAGCTACAAATTGAATGTAGCGAAAACACACTGTAGAACAGGTGCTAATTGTCGGCCTACGCAAGATCGAACCCGGTAACTAGATAAATAGTCTAGTGCACTGCCATTTGAGCTATACAAGCCGACATAACATGAAAAACTTGTGAAAATTTGTGAGTTTTTGATGCTCAAAACATTCTTTAAAGTCAATAAATAAAATTCGAATGAGAAACAAGATTAACTTTTTCCATACATAAAAACTTCACAAAGCCTATTTGAACAAAATAAAATAGACAATAAACAATTTTTTATAAATTTAATAAAACTCCCAGTATAAAACACTCTCCAAAGGTTATTAAAATGTCATGAAGCTCCTTGCAGTTCAAACTCTCATTTTAAAGTGGTGTACACTTCACAACAAGTCTTTGAAGCATTGAACTACTTAAACCAAATTTTTACCTTCATTTTTTGAAAATTTTCCACCAAACACTCAAAAACTTTTTTGAAAATTTCAAAATTTCTATAATTCTAGTTTTTTGCATACATCATAACCCTCATTTTATACCACGATAACTCATCTCTCTCCACACACAACCCTACCAATTTTCCCGCCATCACCTTCACCATTTACCCCACTCCCTCCATCACAACCTCTACTATCACCTTCACTCCCACCACCACCACACCACCTTCTCCCAAAGGACGGCAACGGATTTATTGAAGGGAAGGAATTGATGGCACTGATCAGAGATATAATGACAAAGACAGAAAGTGTAGGTGATTTGTTTGTGTGGCACAGTTGCATTGATAGTCATTTGTTTCAATCTTTCAGTAGAGGTCTTTTTATTCTGGATCAAAATAATATTTATTTGTGTTAAAACGTGTCTCGGACATTTTTTTGATGTTTCATCAGTTTTGAATTGCGAAGTATTTCACAATAAAAGCATCTCAAAAGCATCAGTAAATATAAAGCAACTTCATACAAATTGCAACTCAATATGAGCTACATCTTTATATACAACTATAAGTTCACCATTGCTCAAAATCATGTCTTTCAGTTTGTTTTATTCTCCAAAGTATTTTTCTACAGCCATATTTCAAAATCAATATGAAGAAATTCTCAGATACATTCATTGTTTTATCGAAACTGAACTTCTTGATCAACCTTATCATAACTCAAACAATATATTTGTTTACAATTTCCTCATTTTGCAGACCAAAAAATAAAATAAACTTTCATAAAAGACACATAAATTGTCTGAGAATTAAAATAATTTTTAAAAAATGTAAATCTATTGTGAATCTGCGCAGATTTTTATTGTTTTTAAAACCCATCACTTCACACCACCAACAACACACCACATCACACCACCAACCACACAGACGACATCAAACCACCAACCACACACCCCATCACACCACCAACCACACACCCCATCACACCTTCTTTCAACTCCCTCTTATAAACCATGGAATTCCACCATCTAAAACCCCAATCAACATAACTATCATGCTATACATATGCTAATATTTTTCTCCATTGCAAAGTCTTCCATTTACTGGCCTGAGGAATATATTGCTTTTTCATGTATTATTACAATTTTTCAATGATAATTTAATCTGAAATTTTTTTTTTTGGTTTTTTTTTATTTAATGCTGAAAAATCAAAATTTATTTTTGAAATTAAAGTTTTCGAAAGACTTGAAAGGCTTATAAGGCATTCATTTTTAAAAACACAAATTTTGAGAAGTAATTAAATTCTTTTTATCTATTATCAAAAAAAGATCAACAATCAAATATGATAATAATAATGAATAATGTTAGGGTTTTTCAAATCTCACATGAATATCTCAAACTTCTCGACGTTTGAGCATAGATGCAAATATCTTAATCGATATAGGGGGTTAAACTCACAAAAAGCTTTGTGCACTTCAACTTTGATAAGTGTTTCTATTTTATATATAAAATTATTACTTTTTAAATACAAAATTATTGTGGAGATAATTTTATTAAGCTGATGATGATGATGATGATGATGATGATGATGGTGGTGGTGGTGGTGGTGGTGGTGGTGGTGATGATGATGATGATGATGATGATGATGATCTATGTCCACCCACCAGAAGGTGAAAATGAGGGATGTGGAAGACTACAAGGAGATTGCTTTGCAGGTTGAATGTGTGTATGTGTTTGTTTGTTTGTACATTTATTTTTTTTTTTTTCATTTTATAATTTAAGTTTTTTTTCTGTTTTTGTTTTTTTTTCATTTGTTTAGAATTTTAATTTTGCATGTTTAATTGAAAGTTTGAATTTTTTCAAACTCCAATTTCTATTTTTAAAACTCAATGTTGTCTTCTATTGTATTCCCCTTCGTAGGTTTTATTGTTGTCCTCACATTTGTCTTTTAAGAAATCTATTATTGTTTTTTTTGGAATTGTTTCATTGGTAAATCATTTTATCGATTATATTGTCTTTATCAAAGATTTATTGATAAATTTATATGAATTTATAATTAAGATTCTAACCTACGGCAAGTTAATATACATAACCACTTGGCTAATTGTATGAGCACAGGGGCAGTTAGTTAATTCTTTAATATTCAGTATGGAAACATAAACATCAAACTACTGAGAACAATATCATTTGGGAAAGCTTACTTAAAATGTTCTCATTTTAATTTTTACTTGAAATACTTTATGAGTTTTTTCACTGCTTTCAAGCATGTAACTTTTCCATAATAGGAAGATTAAGTCATTTGAAGTAATTAATGTTTAAGAGTAATTTAGCATAAATCTTTATAAGTATTTTGGATAGTAGTTGAGTATGTCTAAAAAACCTATCTCAAGCAACGAAGTGCATCTGAATATCTCAACATAAGACATTGAAAAGATTCAATAAGATATTCAACTTTATGAGAGCAACATAGCGTAAAACTGGAGTCCAATCCAGAATGACTGCCCTTCCTTCCAAATGTTTCATGCTGCATCATGTTGTTGAAATATCCCAAACTCTCCTGATAAAGAGAATCTCATATGATGAAGTGCATCCCATATGATGAAGTACTTCAACAACAACAGGTGTTTGACAAGAACCTCGATGGCAGGCTAAGCAGGAAGGAGCTGGGTTTGTTCCTCTCAGTCGACCGATGAAGTTCATGGCGAGGGTGGTGTGTGTGTGGAAGTGCATGCCTGCGTCTTTATCAGAAGTTGTATATATTGACATTTTAAGGCACTGTTTTACTTTTTGATTTTATTTTGTCTGAAATATTGAAAATTCTTAGAATTTTTCACTCAAAAATGATATTTAGGGCTCCATTTGCGTGGAAAATCAGATTAATCCGAGTTGATTTGTTTCAAAACATTTTGCTTTTGCAAAATATTATTTAAAATAAGAATGTAAAAAAATTTTTTTTAAGTTGGATCTTAAGCTTATTTGTTTTTTCTTTGAAAATTAAACTCAATGTTTTTCTTGGGAATAATAACCTAGGCAGTTCTTTTCTCATCCTCGGTGTAAATCTACGTTTCAGAGTATCTCTACTTTTCAAAATTTTTTCAATTTTTGATGAAATTTAGATATTTCCAAATTTTTTCACTATTTTGCATTTCTCAATATTCCTTCTATTTAGTAGTTCTTCTCGTCAAACCAGCTTCATCGACCTTGTAACTTAGACTAATTTTTTCATAAATTTTATTCAATTTTTGTTTTTGAAACTTTAATGAAAATAAAACACAAAGTTACAAATTTCAAACAAATAATTTGAAAAACAAAAGTTGCAAAACACGAGAAAGAGTCGAAGCGAAAAAGTATGGAGCACCAACACATTATAGCAATCTTGCACAATATAATGAAAAATTTGCAGTTTTTTGAGCATTAATCAGTGCACTTTTGTAATGATACTTCAGTGATGTAAGTCTCTCGTGGAAGTTTTTGAAGTGTGTAATCTCATTATAACAAAAAATACGAGAGATTTTTTCAATATTTGAAAAATTTGATAGGATTAAATTTTCAATTCTTCTATTCTATAAAAATCAGTTTTTTCTAAAATCTTTTGATCACTGCAAAAAATTTCCTAAAATATCTATCTTCACAACAGCTCTGAATTCCTTTCAGCTCCTATTTACTTCAATTCACTTCTTCAACTTCATCACAGCTCTTTCAAAGTCCCTCCTAACTTTCACCTCCACCATCCCCAGATCCACCAAATCAACCCGCTTCAGCTTCAATAAACTCTCCCCGTCAATTTTTTGTGAAAGAAATCTTCCAACATATTCACCCAAGCAATTTCTTTCCATCCACTGTGCAACCTCATCGATACTCCACGTCTCAACTTGACAATCTTCGTTTTTTTCTATGTCTTTTTCCTCATTTTCTTCGTTTTTTACGTCATTTTTTTCTTTCCCCTCAACAGCTCTTATAAATTGATTATTTTCCGGTATTTTTTCTTTAAATATACTTTGTTTTTTTCTGAGAGTTCTGGGAGGCAGAGGTGGAGGCAGATCGATTGTTTCAGTTGCGTTTCCATCACCGCTTTCATATTGTGCTGATTTTCTAACAAGATTTTCATCTACTTTTGAACGATTTAAATAAGTGTCAAGATTTTTTGTTTTTTTATATTTTTCAATATTGAATTCTTCATGTTCAAACAATAAAGAGTCATTGACGACTGTTGGAGTTGGGGAAAGAGATGAACTGATGTGAAATGGTGAAGAAGGGTTGGATGTGGTGAGATGGATGATGTGGTTGGGCGTTGGAGAATGTGACTTTTGATGAGATTGTGGCGTTGAGGATGTTGAAGTGACGTGTATTTGGTTCATATGAAGTAGTTGTGTTTTAAATTCATGATTATTTGAATCAAAATCATCATCATCAGCATCCATCTGCGGCCTTGATTCAGGCGCAGGAAAGTTTTGATTTTTTCTGTAAAATCTGTTCTCATAATTTTTATTTGCATCTTCCAACCCTCTTTTATGGCTTGGAAACGTGTTTTGAGTTCTAAATTGGTTTGTTTCCAGGCGATTTTTCAAATGGGTCGTGCTCGGATTAGCATCTGAAGCAATACGTTTTTCTTCATTTTCAATAATAAATTCCTCATTTGATGAAAAGTTTTGTGAAATCGTAAAGGATATTTTGTTCGATGCTTTTGATACATTTGAAATCTTCAAGAGACTCATGGGGCTTATAACAGCGGGTTTGTGTGGTTGTTTCTTATAAGTTTTAGGTGGCAGAGGTGGAGGCTTATTAAATTTTTCTTCAAAACTTTTTTCACTTTTGAACCCGTTCGAACGTTTTAGTTTGACACCTGCTTTTTTTGGACTATCATCATCTAGATACTCTTCGTTGCTCGAAAAAATTTTTTCCATTTGTGATTTAGGTTCATCTTTTTTTACGTCACTTTTAAGAAATTTTCTTTCTATTTCGAGCGGGTTGTACTTACTCTGTGATATTTATTAATAGAATTTTAATTAGTTTCCTACAATATATCCTAAAGATGATACATGCATTAACGAGACACACACCTGCCCTGGAGGACTCTTGTCGTTGGAGCTGGGAATGCTAGAGCCTGATATGTTCTCCTCGCTCACGAAACCACTCGAGGTAGTCGACACCACTCTTTTAAGGTTGTGCTTTTGGGCTTCAAATGGTTTTCTTTGCATCTCTTTGCTCGACAGTGTATCGTTTTCTGAGTCTGTATGAAGTCTGAATGGGTTATCATCTTCTGAAGATCTTCTTGAAATGTATGCCACCTTGTTTTTCTGTTTTTGAATGAAAATCCCGTTTCCATTGGGCTCTGTTGAAGTATTTTGATCATTTTAAGCTCATATTTTGTGTTTTAAACTTTATAGCACTAAACTAACCTTCAAAAAAAGTCAGAAAAACATCATCGTTATCTATGGAGGCATGTCTTGTTTCACGAAGGTTCCACTTTTTCAACCTCTTCTCAACACTATCTTTTCCTTCATATCTTCTTTCTTTAACCCTTCTCACGTCATTCAAAGATATTTTTTCTTTTTTCCTCTCTCCACTCACAAAATCTTCTTCATCGTTTTCGTGAGTAATCTCTTCATAAATATTGGTATTCAGGCTTTCACTACTCCTAGATCCATGCAAGTGTTTGCTTCGTCTCTTATGTTTGAAGTTTTCGACATGTCTCACAGGGCTAGACAATGGTGGTGCTGGATTGGTGGGGGTAGTGGATTGGGATGTGTGGTTTGAAGATTCATCTGGGAAGAATTCTTTAGGAATTTTTGACTTCTTCAACGTTGCAAATGTTACTTTGAAACTAGAATCATCCTTGAAGAGCTCATCAAACTCATCCTTCGTTACCCCTTCCAAAGATTTCTCTCCCACCTTCAATCAAATAAACACTCAATGAAAACAATGAAAGTTATTTTTTTATAGAAATATAGCTTATTAGTTTTCCCTAAATAAAAATAACAGTTTTTCAAAACCTGTCAATGAAAAATTTTTGTAGCAAAAATATATAAATAACGGAAAATTACTTTGGGAAAAAAGTTTTAAAAACTACATAGAAAAACCAAAAGATATTCCGATAAAACAAACATCACAAGTGAACTATAATTGAAAAAAACAATATTCTGCATAAAACAAAAACAAGCTAAAAATTCTAAAATACTTTGATGATGTGATCGCCAACATATATATTAGAAAGCTGAGGGTTCTTGGAGGTGACGATGGGGTAGTGTTTGGCATGGCTACCCACACAACCTTCCTTGAACGATGCTGTGGTGTTGTGGGTTGTGGTGTTCGTTGTTTTGGTTTAGTTTTTAAATATTAATTTTTATTTGTTTTTTTCGAGTTTATTTCATCTTTTATTTTTTTTTGTATTTTAGAAGCTTTAAAAGTTTAAATAAATAAAATTTTCTAAAAATATTACTTGATTCAAACTGCTTATAAGCTACTCAAATGCTTTTAAATTTTGATTGTTTTAAACTCAGAAGGTAGCAAAAAGTCTCATTATAAGAATGCATTAGTGAACTAACTGTTGGAGAAATCTAATTGAAACGCTCTCAGATGAACCTTTTGTAGCAAGAGACGCCTTATGAAAGCCCTGGAAAACAGTGGTTTTTGTGTTGTTTATCACAGTTTTTAAACGTTTGTGAGTGATTATTTGAAAGTTTTTAAACGTTTGTGAGTGATTATTTGAAAGTTTTTGAACGTTTCAAACTTAAGGGTTTTTGAAAACTTATTAGAACCTTCATTTTTTGTATAGAGAAGTTTATACATAATTGATTTCATTAGAAAGGTTCTCTTAGTGAAATAAATGTTATATTTATCTATATGAACAGAACTTAAATCAAGTTTCCGAATGAAGATACTTAAAAGTATTATGATAAAAGCGCACCCACTGTTTGAAGGGGTTGTTGCGTGGGGGCAGACGTGGGGGTCTGTTGGTGATGTGTTTGAGATTAGACTCACTCTTGAACCCTTCCTTAGACAGCACATTCCTTACTTTACTTCTCCTCATTGTGAGGAAGTTCGATGTTTCTGTTGATTTATTTGTTCTGTTCGTCAGAGTATTGAAATTTTGGAATCTGCGATCAATAGTCTGAGTTTGAAAGCTCTGATCTGCGAACCTTTCTTCATTGCTTAAACATTTAGCAAAGGTTGGCAATGTACGGAGATTTTGATGGTTTGTTGTTTGAGATGTATGGTGGTTTTCGAGTTGAGACCCATCAAACAAAATAAAGTCTTTTTCGAGTTTCTCTACAGAGTTGCAAAGGTTCGAAGTTGAGAATGGAGTGTGACTTAAGTTTTTATAATTGAGTTTCTGTGGTGGAGTTTTTGTTGCATGTTTCGTTGTGGGAATAGAGAACAGAGAAGCATCAAAAGCTGTAAGTTCCAAGGTCTGAAATTTCAAATTTGATGACGATTTTGACTTTATCAATGCAGGACTTGATTTAAGTTTTTCTATTGGCAGTTTCTTAATATAGCCTTTCCGTCTATCGCCCTTCGTATTGAATCCTTTAGTGAGAGTTGATGTTTCAAAATATTGATTCCTGCTGTTGAAACAAGCTTCATCACTCATGCCATTATCATTTTTTTTCAACGTCCACATCCCTCTATAACTGGACCACGAAGGAAGTTGTTCAAGATAACGTAAGCTGTGTTGAGCAGCAACAAATAACTTTGAAAAACTTAAAAGAACTCTAAGTTAAATTTTTGAATGACTCCAAAAGTGGCACTTTTATGAGAGCTTCAAGCATTAAATTCAAGGTTTTTTGTTGTAATATTTTACAAAGAATTCAGAAGTTCTTTTATGTTTCTGTGATTTTATTTGTCGTTCATGCATTCATTAGTAGAGGTTCATTGTTACGCTAGACTTCTTATTAATATTACGTTATCTTGCTTACCTATATTTTTATGCTTAACCACGTATTCCACAAAAAAAAAGATATCAAATTATTCTATTTAATGTGAAGTTAATTTGGAGTTTCACTATATATGGGTTATAAAAAGTTGGAAAAAGTTCTTTAACAAACTAAAAATTTGATATACTTCTCAAATAGCCAACTATATCATAGATTCAAATAGTTAAACTATTTTTTTTTTATTTCGCACACAGTCATTTTAATGAATAGAAGAATTTTAAATCTCTTAATCGCCCTTCTCAACATTTACAGCTTACAAACGACAGATTTCAACACGTAGTTCAGTATTATTATCATGGTCACGAATTTCCGCACCTAGACAATAGAGGTCGTTATACAAATTTTATCACGAGCTAGCATTTCTTATAATATTCTGATAATGCTGTATTTTTGTTACTTTTGGTTTGTTTTTAGTAGTTTAAATTGTTTAGATTCTAACCCGTATAGGTTTCCACGCTGTTGTGCTTAACAATGTGTTTAGGCGACCTGGTATAAATTAGCAAATATTTCACCTTTAAACAATCAAATTCTCTTTTTGAATACCTCTCGCTTTTATACCTCATTAGTTTCCAATACTAATTCATTAGACAATGGTTGTAAACTTTATCAAAAAGCTTTGCTTATAACAATAACATTAATGATTTTAAAGCATGTTTTTTTATAACATTGAATTTTATCTAAATCCATAACAATTTGATAAACTATGGTAAGATTTTACTCATAGAGTATTTTAGCTTATTTCTTGAATAAGTGTTTATTTTAAATTTCTCATATTGTGAAGAAATTATATAGAACAAGAGATAATTGCGTCGTTTTGATTAACAAAATTTATCACAACTTACAGAATACCCTACACGATTTTTTTTAAACTTGCGTCAAAAATACGGGTTTATGTACTTTTTTTATGGTCATAACATCTGATACTTTCCCTGATAACAGAAGACGTGAAATTATACAAATAATTTGACTTTAATAAATTTTTTTGACGGTTTCCACTCAAACCAGTTAAATATACAGTCTATTGCTACCATTGTAACTATTCGTGATGAAAATAATTAGATAACTATATATGATGAGTGGAATTACATATAAGTTTAACTAGATATCGTGAGTGGAATTATAAATAATACTATAAGAGTAATTGGCATGGAAGGAACCCCCCACTGAGACCGTAAGCTTGATGTTGCTAGGATATTTATATCTGAGACACTTAAAAAAAATTTAAGAATTTTTATATATCAGATTTTATTTGAGTAATACTTGAAAATGTTACGTTGATAAGGAAAAGCTTCGTATCATAATAAACTAACTAGTGTTCTGAAATTATATTTATTTTGTTGTGGCTTTTGAAAAAATCATTATTTGAGTTTATATTTAAACATTAAATTTGATTGGTTTCAGTTAAGTCTCTCTGTTAAGGAACTGATGAATCAGCTTTCGAGAAGTTTGAGTGGTATTTAATAAATAACAATAAAATTTTTTAACAAACTCTTTGGGGGATTTATTTAGGAAGGATGCATTCAAAGAACAAACAAGTGCTGCTGAGGTCAAATGAAATGGTGGATATTAAAATCTGTGATTATAATGCTTTAATGGGGAATTTAAATATAAAAAACTGAAATGTATAGATGTCAAGGAAGGATATGAAATATAAAAATAAACATCAAAATGATATCAAAAACATCAAAATAATGAAAAATTTCCATGTAAAATAAAAACTGTAGGAATGGTACATGGAACTAAATTTAGATAACAATTCATCATGAAGTTACTGACCACAGCCATATTTTACCACAAAAAAAAATTTATTTATACAAAAAAGTTGAAATTATTTTTTATTTCGGACTTAAGAAATACTCAATAAAAACATTCTTGATAGAAAACTATTTGAAAAAGAGGAATGGCTCACTTAACGAACACCTATTTATCAATTAAATAAACTGTTTGCGGTACAAAATTGAACACTATCAAAAACTACCCTTAACAAGCCGCCTTCACTTATCCACTTCAATATGTGCATTGTGCTTCACCCTACTGTTCGAGGCCATCATCATCTTTGCCTGCGAGATTTTATACAATGGAGCATTACATATTATACAGCGCTAATAATTATTGTTTTATTAAATTATTATTATCGTCTGAACCAGTCAACGTTTTTAAATAATCCATTTATTATTTGTGCTATTTATATGATTACCAGCAGTAGTAGTAGTAATAGTATTAGTATTAGTAGTAAAAATAGTAGAACTAGTGGTAGTAGTAGTAGTGGTAATAGTAGTGGTAGTAATAGTATAAAAAAAGCACAGTCAAAACCAACCTTGAACTTACGTTTCTTCTTGCAAGCCTTCATCTTGCTGTACACCATGCAAGGAGCCGCCAAAAGGAAGATGGGAGAGGCCAGCATCACCAACAGACCCACCCCTGCGAAGATTGTCACTGCCTGAAATGGTGAAGATGTTTTCAAGGCATATAGTGATATTTTATCGTTATTTTACGAACGTCTGTTGAAAGAGGAGTTTGATTGGAATAAGGAGTCATTAGCACTAAACGATCCCACAATTGGACCGCGGCCTAAAATAGAAGTCAACACAGTGAGAAGGGTTTTAGGCATAATGAAGTGTGGTAAAGCATCTGGTAGTTCTGGGGTTGTTGCAGAAATGTTGCAAGCATCTGGGGAAGTAGGCATTAGCCGTATGACAGACCTTTTCAATGGTTTCTTAGATGAATATAAAATACCTGAAGACTGGAATACGAGAGTGATCCTCAACTGCTTCAAGAGTTTCCAGTTTGTAAAAAAACTCTTGTGGAGTGTGTTTCAAAGGTGTTGGCGTCAGCTTTATACTTTGCACTCTACGTAACCACTGGGTTTACAAACGCTTTAATGACCTTAAAAGCAAATTGGTTTCTGCCATAAACTTCAAATGTAAGTCGTGTAGATCCTCAAGTTAGTGATTCTTATTTTAAGGCCGTTGAGCTTGATGGAAATAAATATGAAGTGGTTAACCAATTTTGTTATCTAGGGGATATGATTAGTGCTGGTGGTGGAGCTGAAGCTAGTACTATTCCTCACGTAAGGTCTGGTCGGAAGAGTTTTAGAGTACTGTTACCTCTGTTGACCAGTCGGATCATTTCACTTGAAACAAAAGGGCGTTTATATGCTGCTTGCGTCCAGAGTGTTATGGTTTATGGTAGTGAGAACTAGCTTTTTAAGGTAGAAGATATTACTAGAATTTCCAGAGCTGATAAGATGATGATCAGGTGGATGTGCAATGTAAGCTCAAAGGATGCCAAATCATTTGATGAACTAAGGGACAAACAGGGAATTCCAAACTGAGGTGCTACGCAGAGACAAACTGAGATGGTTTGGGCATGTAACGAGGATGGATGTTGGTAACCCAGCAAGTGCTTGCAGGCATGTCGAGGAAGAGGGAAAGCAAGAACAAGGTAGACCAAAAAAAACATGGTCCCAATTAGTAATAATGACCTTAGAAAAATGAAACTCAAATCTGAACTTGCCCAAGAATGTGGAAGCATGTGGAAAAGAGCCATTATGAGACCCCGTCCAACCCATGCTAGCATGGAAACGGACGCAAAACGACGATGATGATCATCTTCATAGTTATTATGATCATTTTCGTCATCAGTATCATCAATTGGCGCTTTTATAGTGCCTCTTGCATAAGGTAAGATGTTAGACTTCATGATGACATTGAATAGAAAAAGACAAAAAATTAAAAATGGAAATATATAAATAAATACAACGATTATAGATAAACTCCCATTAAAATTGAAAAGATAAAAGCATAATGTTTAAAAGCAGTCATTAAATCATCGCCATCTCAATCATCTTCGTCATCACCATCACTCATTCACAAAAGGAGCAAAACAGACCTGCACTCGACGCCAAACAAGGGACAGACCCGAATGACCCAGTTTGTTCTTGCAAGGACCTCGTTCGAAGTGCAGAAATAGGGCGTCTCTCTGTGTTGGGTGATCTATCTATCTATCTAGCTATCTATTTATTGACAATTTGGACAATCAAACAATATATTAACTAATCAATCTATTGTTGACAAAAAACTTGTAACACTATTTGATTGATTTTGAAGCACTAAAAGCTTTTTAAAAACCAGCAAAACCTTTTATAAAAGCCCTCACAAGGGTATTTCATGAGTCTAACTTTATATAGGTTTGTACTATAAAGTTCCAACTACATCAAAGATCTTAAAACTTTGAAAACAAAAAATATTTTGAATGCATGAAGAATCATAAAACAATATTTGAAGTTATGAATCAACAAAAACAAAGATATTTGAGGTAAGAGAACTCACGTCAAGACAAGCGAGGCAGAGCCAGCAGAAAATATGGCCACACCTCTTGCATTTCACCTTTATTGTTGATGGAGGCTTGAAGATTTAATTGGCAAGTAATTTAAACGGTTTAGTTATAAAAGCATGGAAAATGAGCGGCAAAATGAATTTAAAAGATTATATAAACATTAACTCAAAGCATCATGAGTATTTTTTCACCAAGTTGGCAAATCACCCATCTCCATCATTAGGCTTGCTGTTCCTGGGATGTTTTTTTCTAAAAATAAATAACTCGTCCTAGGAATCCAGCCTGATTAGAGTAAAAACCGTTCATGTGCAGTCTTTCAAGAAATAATTAGCAGCTGGCAGGCCGGAACATTACGGTGCTGAGTCATGCTCAAAACGAGCATCATCATCATTATTACGTCACCATTATGGTGAAAATTAAATCATCAAGAAAATCATTTCACCATACCGTCATAATCGATGCATCATCCTCACTGATTAGTAACAAACCCAGATTTAAACCCCCCCACCACCATCATTGTACCCCATCATATTACATTACTCACACCACACCTCATCTTGGCACTACTCAACCACCCCACCATCATCCAACCTGGGCACACCCACCACTCTTCTCTATGACAAGGAAACAAAAAGGACATCTTTTTATCTGAGCTTCCTCGTGTTCATCATGTTTCACCCTGGTGTGTGTGTGTGTGTGTGTGTGTGTCTGTGAGTATGTGTGTGAGTTGAGCATGTTTTATGATTGACATGCTATAGTGAGTTAATGATTGAGCTTATAAGCTTGGTGCTTCACAAAATGAAAAGGGTGAATAAGCACTTATTTAATAACCAATAACAGCATCAATGCCCATTTCAATCAAGCATGAACAACCAATATCAAATAATTTAGTTAAACGCAGAATTTTTATTAGTCCCATCAACACAAAATGACTTGTGTAAAATATGTATTTTAATGAGCGCAACTGAAAGAAATAAATCAATAGGAAAAGTTATGAAAAAATTTCCAAAATCTATTGCAACTGATGCCATCATCACACCACACCTCATCACATTACACTACACTACATCACAAACTCACCCATCAAAGTTGTCAAGGGTTTGCATGTACTTAAGGTTGTCTATGCAGGAGATGCCTGGATGATGGTGCACCAATTGATAAGTTGGTAGATAGATGAAAAAAACAGTTGGACATCAAAATCAAAAAAAATGAAAAACAAATAATTAAAGTGATAAAAGAATAAAAATTATCATTAAGGATGCATTTTGCGCTATTACATCCGGCCGTAATGAAATATATAACTTGGCCGGACAGATGGACAATTATAACCGTGATGTAATAGGTGATAAATGTGTCAGAAATGATGCTGGTGAACTCACTTTAAGTGATGCCCAAAAAATGAATGCCTGGGTTGAACATCATAAAAGGCTATCAAATGTTGAGTTCGATTGGGCTAGCGAGTCTCTTTCTTTTGTTTCACCGATCCTTGGCCCTCCTCCTTCTGTCACACTGTCACAGATCAGTGATGCCATTAAGAAAATGAAGTGTCGCAAAACAGCAGGACCTTCTGGCATAGTGGCCGAAGTGTTAAAGGCGTCTGGTTTTGTAGATTTAGAAGTGTTGGCTCACCTCATGAAATCAGTTATTGCTGAAAGTGTTGTTCCTGCTGATTGGCGTGATAGCATCATTGTAAACATCTACAAAGGTAAGGGGGATGATTTGAATCGAGGAAATTATAGAAGCTTCAAGCTGACAGATCATGTGATGAAGCTTGTTGAGCATGTCCTAGAGCGACGAATCAGGAAGATGGTGGATATTAATGAGATGCAGTTTGGCTTCGTTTGTGGTAGAAGCGCCACTGATGCAGTTTTTATTGTTCGTCAGTTGCAGGAAAAATATCTAGACGTCAAAAAACCACTCTTTTTTTGTTTTCGTCGATTTAGAGAAGGCCTTTGATCGAGTTCCGCGCAAAGTGATTTGGTGGGCAATGAGAAAGCTCGGGGTTGAAGAATGGGCTGTCCGTGTAGTTCAGAGCATGTATATTGGAGCAAAAAATCGAGTATGTATTAATAACCAGCTCAGCGAGGAGTTTGGTGTAAATGTTAGTGTACATCAAGGATCTGTATTGAGTCCTTTACTTTTTATTCTTGTTTTGGAAGCTTTGTCTAGAGTTAAGAACCGGTGTCCTTTGGGAACTTTTATATGCTGATGACCTGGTTTTGATCTCAGAATCGCTAGACGATTGTATATCCAAATTTGAAAAATGGAAACTGGAAATAAAAAGTAAAAGATTGCGGGTGAACTCCAAAAAAACAAAATTCATGTTACTCGGTTCTAAAAACTTGAGGGATTCTGGAGCTTTTCCTTGCAGTGTATGCCTCAAAGGTGTTGGCGTCAACTCAGTTTTTTGCTCGACGTGCTCTCATTGGGTCCACAAAAGATGTAGTGGTTTGACTGGAAGGCTGAAAGATCAGGCTTACGTATGTCCTCGCTGTCTCAATTTAGCGCCACCTTTGGATTATAGGCCTATCAAAGAAGTTATTGTTGGTAATACCACAATGGATGTAGAACCGAAGTTTTGCTACCTTGGTGATATATTGTGTGCAGATGAAGGTTGTGAACTGGTAGTTATCACCAGATGTTCAGTTGCCTAAAAAAAATTTTAAAAACTGTAGCCCATATTGACCTCTAAACACATCACCTTGGAACTTCGTGGCAAATTATACACATCTTGTGTTCGTTCTACCTTGTTATATGGCAGTGAAAATTGGGCTCCAAAAGTTGCTGTTTTTAAAAAGCTACAGCACAACGATAGGTCTATGATCCGCTGGATATGTGGCGTTAAGCCAAAGGATAGAAGTCCATCATCAGTTGTCCTCACAAAACTTAAAATCCTAGAAATAAGGACGCTGCTACAGAGCCGTCGTCTTCATTGGTATAGTCACGTGAGACGTTCGTCCATGTGTATCAAAGACGTGCTTGAACTTCCTCTGCCTGGAGGTCGTTCCCGTGGTAGACCAGCAAAAACTTGGTTGAGTTGTGTTGATAAGGATATGGAATCCTATGGCCTGGAAAATGCGGATCAACTCAATAGAGCTGAGTGGAGAAAGTGTATTAGCCGACTACTGTATACCCCAGCCACTGGGACGCCTACAGCAGTATAATCTAATATGGATATTATTTTTATTATTACTCATCTAACGTCTTTTGTTTCATCACAGGAGAATAGACAAAAAAAACTACTGACATGATAATTGATCGGATAAAAAACAAAAAAACCAAACAATAAGGCAGCATGCACACAAAATGGACCCACCTTCGTGCCAGGCCTCCTTGCATAGGATGCAGAAGTTGAAGCCACACTTGATGTGTTGAATTGAGGATTTAAAGACAAGGTTTAATTCAATTATAGTATTCTATTTCAATTGAACTATAAATTTTTTAATTCAATTTTCTTATTTTGTTTTAATTGAATAATAAATTTTTATTTTAATTAAATTTAAATCCAATTAAGTAAGTTCATCTCAAAAAAATAATTGAAACTTCAATGAAATACATTAGATTATATTGCATACTTCATCACCATCATAATCATAACAGATTGTAATGATTATAAAAACAACAAAATAGTCTTTCCCCTGTTTTCATGATGAAAAATTATGCAATCTAATATGCTGATGAAATGATCAAGTTAATGAAAGCAAATGAAAAGGAAGCAGGTGTAGATTAAGAAATCAAGTCTTCATAACTTGCCATATCTCAAAGAGTGATAAGATGTTGAGAAACTTCATTAAAAGATTATCAATTGATAATTAATACTGATGATGATGATGAATCAATACGTAACATCGATTATATCCACAATGATGGGGGATGAGAGAAAACTATTTTCAAAAATAAGCCACACAATAATACAGCAAACATGTTAATAGACACAAAAACGAACACATACAAGTACAATCAGTATATAAACATGAGAGATACAAAACAACATATAAACACATAGAAAGAAAAAGATTAAAAAGGACATAAAAAAGTCATAATGAATAATTAAACTACCCTCTAAAACGATTTGAATCAAACACTTTTATTAGTTTTAACACGAAGCTTTTGGTGAGTTGAACTCACATTATACAAGTATATAAAGTTTATATACTTGATAATGTGAGTTCAACTCACCAAAAGCTTCGTGTTATTTGATTCAAATCCGTTTGAAAAACATAAAAAATAACATTAACGAAAACACACACAGATACGAAAAAAAACAAACGCACTTACAACACACGTGAACTTACTAAGCAGAACCCATCCACACTGGCACACACATAAATGCGGAGAGTGACAGACCTTATTACAAAGGGCAGGCCTGGGAGAGTAGCTCTTGCTGGTCACCTGTTTGGTGAGAGTCACTATGCTTTCACAGTTCCTTGAAGGGCAAAAACTTTGGTGGGGACTCAGGTCGATTTCTATGTTGTGGTGGGAAGAGTGGGGTGATGGTGGTGAGAATGGTGGTGAAAATGATGTGAGGATGGTGGTAGAGATGGTAATGATGATGATAACTAATGATTAAAAATAACGCCAAAAGTGAATACAATTTCAAATAATAAATCATGGTAAACAATATATTATTTTGTTTTTAATTATAAATGATAATGATGAAGATGAAGATGAAGGCACCATTCTTGAGCTTCAACTTCTTGTACTTCTTGAACATATCTCCATCCACCAAGCCCTCAATCTTTGGTGATCATAACAAAAATAATGATATTAATATTACAATAATAATATCATAAACACAATAATAAGGAAAATGCTTGGAAAAAGAATATTAATAATATTGAATGAAATAAAGATAATAATAATTAATAAAAAGCATTATGGTGTTTTGAAAAATATTAATAATATTGGAAATATCTTAGGAAGAAAAAGGCTTATGAGTTTTTTGTAATTGAGGTAGCAATGCCTGGAAATGTGAAGGTAGAAGAAAGAAAATGTGAAAAGTACAGATCTGTTGAGGAACTAGGAAGACTATTGAAGGTTGAGTGTAAAATAGGTCTCGTAGTTGTAGAAGCCCTTTGTCCTCTTCCAAAAAAACTACCCTCATGTATGTCGGCTCTGGAGATAAAGTCATCGATGGAGATAATTCATAAAACAACCATTTCAAGGTGAGCTAGAATTTCAAGAAGAGTTTTGGAGACAAAGAGTGCCTTGAGTATGCCCAGGTTGTGAGTTGCAACCCACCCTCGAGCACAACCACTGCTTTTACAGACAGGGTGTAAAAAAAAATGAAAAAAATTAGTAATATTGAAAACAATAACAATGATTTGTTAACTTGAAAAGAAATAATAAAATATACAAATTATGTTGTGGAGACAGTGAGTTCAAAAGCCAAGTTAAACAAGGAGAATTTTATAAGAATTGGACTGTGGATAACAAATATCCCAACTACTATAATAGATTTTACTGCTGTACACATCTCAGTAACTGGGGTTGACAGCAATCACCCTAGCTTATTGATACTACTATTTTGAAAATAAAATTAAGAAAGAACTAATTTTCATAAAAATCAAACACAAGTTTTTGTATGAAAACATTAAAAAGTGAACACAACAATGTTTTCTATTTGGTTTTTATTTTCAGTATTTGGTGTAAAACATCATAAAAGCCAGAATTTAGAAGTAATAAAAATGTCAAATGTCCATAATAAAGACAAAAGTACAAAAAAAATTTTTGATAAAACACCACTTAGAAAAGAAGATTGGAAACATCCATGAATAAAAGTACATCTCACATGAGTATAACAGGTAAATAGGTAATCAAACACAAAAAAATTAACTGCGAACACCTGTGCCTGAAATAATTGATTCAAACAACATCAAAATAATTCCAACACCACTCTGCCCTCCCAAACAAACACACCTCCTTGGATGTAAAAATACCCTGCATAGAGCAAGCTTGGTCAGGACACTCCATTATATGCACATTGGCTTCCTGGATGTTCATCAGCACATACTCCTTTGTACACTGTTGAGTAGAGGTGGTGTGTTCGAGGGTGGTGGAAGGTGTATTCTCTAAATATTTGTTATACATGAATGAAGGCAGGGCTTTTAATAAGTTTATTGTTGAAAATGAAATTTTCAAATCAGTGAGTATTATTCCATCTTCAAGTGATAAAATATTTAAAAATTAGTAAATTACAAAATTAAACATAAGTAACCCTGAGACAAAAAGAGCAGTGGCAGTTGCTGAGAGTGAAGAGAAGATCATTTTGGACTTCATCCCAGCACAACTTGCATTTGATGACGTTGGAAACGGGAAGTTGGTTTTTGGAAGACGGCACCACATTTGTTGATGGCGGAGACGATATAAGAGAAGAAGTGGGGATTGTTTTGAAAAATGAGAATATGTTTTTCAATCTGTTTTTCGGTATGATTCCATTGGTATTTTCCGGTTTATTTGGATCTTTAGTCATTTTATTTATAAAAGTTACAAAATGATGTCATTCTCTAGGTCTAAATCTTTCAAATGATAGAAAAACTATTTTGTAATTTTCAAAATAATTTCATTTGCAATTTTTGAAAAATAATTTATTTCGTCAGCAAACGCAATAATAAAATATTGAAAATGTTACTTTGAAATCTAATTGAAGAAGTAAACATGAGATATAGAGCCTAACGTGAATCGAAAAATGCTTCAAAAAATCAAAAAAGTTTTAGTTATTCATAATTGATCAAAAAATTTCTTATTCAATTTCAATAATAAAAAATTTCAAAAACAAATTTATAAGAAGAATTTTCGATTTAGTGTCAATTCAAAAATAGAACAAACCGAATACAATTTAAACAAAATGTATTCGATTTCAATTTTGATTAAACTAATTAACAAATCAGTTCAAAAAAAAATATGATCGACCATATGTCAATGCATTTCTATTATTCACGACAATATTTAGGCAGATTTGAAGAACAATCAAACTAATTAAAACAGACCCATTATGGAAGCTTTGCATCAAAGCTTAAAAATATAATTATAACTATTAAGTTATTGATCAATTATTTTTATTGATAATTTTCTGATTACTATTTAATATTTAATTATGATGTAATCATGTCTTGGTGAAATAAAATATTTTAACAAAACTGTTCAAAAATAACTTCACATTAAATATATTTAAAATTTCCTATTCTAAAATACCTCAATAAAACGGTAAATAAAGATAATTTGAACTAATCACGCCAATTTAAACTTGCTTTATTGCTACTCCGCAACTTAATTGGTTTGAATTAACATGGTGGAGACTGTAAATGACCTGTTAAAAATTAATTAAGTAAATAACCATTATTGATATTTTAAAATCAAGTTGATATTGTATATTTGATAAATTTTGATTCAATGTTAATACTTTTTTTAGCTTTAAAATTATTTCAATTTTGTACTCATTTAAGTTTTATAAATCAATTTTGAAAAATTTCATTTATAAAAATAATTAAATATGATATTTATACAAAGAAAAAAACGCGTTATTAAATTTAATTAATTATGTAGCGATAAAAACAGATTTTTCAATTTTATAAATAATTTTAATGCCAAATACTGAATAAACAAAAATTAGTGAATACCAATACTATTAATAGCTCAATTATAATTCCAATAGCTTTTAAACAAATAATCATAAAAAACCTAAATGGGGGTGCGTGATTAAAGGAAAAACTTTCAACGTTGTGTATGTTGGTCACGTGATATCTTTAAGACTTTTTTATTCTTTGGGGTTATAATGGCTCTATGGTGGGAGGGGTTGAAGTTTGTTTTTAAGATTTATCAACTCATTCTTATTTGTTTTTTTTCAAATTTCGCAAAAATTTTTTTAAATTTTTTTAAACAGAAAATTGAAAAAAACCTTAATTTTTTTTAAATTGACGTAAAAAAATAAATAACAAAGGCGCAAAAATGACTCAAAACCCAAAAATGCACACAAGAGAATTAAGGAAAACAAAAAATAGCTCAACACTGAAAAGATTACACAAATTGAACAACAAATTATAAAAAAAAATGTAAAAAAAACGTAAGTTGAACAAACAACGTAAAAAACATAAATAATTTACCAAACAAAAAAAACAAACAAACACGCACACAAACAAACAAACACGCACACAAACAAACAAACACGCACACAAACAAATGAGCAAACAAACAATTAAATAAACTTCAAAACAAACAGAAACACCTATAAACAAAAAAATTAAAAAAAAAACATGCTAATATCTACAAACTAACTAGTAAACAAACACACGAACACACAGGCATACAACCAAACATCTAAACAAACAATTACACCCATACAGAATGCAACTTTTTTTCCCATAGTGTCAGTTGCATTAGTTTGTGCTGACTGATGTTTTGAGTTATGATTTCTTTTTATTTGTTTATTTTTAGTTTTATTGATTTTTCCACATTCTTTGAATTGTTATTTTTAAAAATAAATGTTTAAACTTGAGCATCAGAAGATTTTTAAATCGATATTTTGTGACGTGTTGGAAGATGACATAGAAATATTATCATTAATAAAGCTCTAAAATTGTGAATTCAATAGAACTATCTTTTTTATTGATAGCATTTAAAGATAAAAAAATTTGTGAATTTAAAAAATAGAAAAAGGTTGAAAATACTAACGAATTATCAAAAAAAAAAATAAATAATAAAATTCAAAACTTATTTTGAACGGAAAAGAAAATCAATTTAAAGTTAATTAGACATTTCAAAACAATAAATAACCCAAAACTAATTAAGCGCTCTATCAGCGCACATCACTGTTTTGGTTTCCTTGACAACCTGACAACCCGTGTCTTACGTCATGTTACGCGCCAATTTTTGAACGTCTGTTTCTCATATACAGAGGTTTCTTGTTTCAATTATTTGTTTCTTTTTTTCTTATTGTTTTTGTATCACTATTGTTTTATCATTGTTGTTTTTGTTTTAGTTATTTCAATGATTTCTATCCAATTTGTATCTAACTGTTCAATTTTTTTGCCCGTTTATTTGTTTTTTGTATTAATCATAATAACATCAGCATAAACAATAAATAAATAGAATTTGAATTTTTTTAATAAATAAACTTTCATTGTATTGAATCTCTATTCAGTAATTTCCAGAATATTAATAATTAAACTATAAATAAGCAGAATACTCATTTGATAATAAAATAAACTAAGACGAATTGTTTACTAAATAAATGCAACTGAAACCATAAAAACCATTAAGCCAATACAACTTAAACTTAATTTCTAAAATCATCTGGATGACAAAAATTCACAAATTGAACAACAATATAAAAACTAGGAAAAACTTGAGAAATAAAAATTGGAGAATTAAAAAACCAAGCCACCAAGTTTTAGTTGAATTGATCAAGTGCCTTATATAATGGGTGAAAACCTACTGTCAGAACCAACCTAAACTTATAAAAAACACGGAAGAAGATGAAAAGTTTGGAAACTGAGTGGAAGGTCAACATGGAAAAGGCTCGGAGTAGTACATCTGATAAATATTTTACTATGTAGTTTATTTTGTTTTTGAGGATTACTCTATAAACTTGAATAAATAAAAAAGAATTTTATTCCGGAAAACAAATGAGAACCTAATAAATGGTTTCAGAATTCTTTTGGAAATTGTTTTAAACCTTTGAAATCAGTAACAAATTTCCGAACACATCAATTGAGAATGGCAGTTCAAAAGCTTTGTGACATATAAACATTTCATATAAAAGTATATGAATTACATATAAATAAAATTACATATTTTATATAATTTATCTTAACAAACTTTGAAAATTTCGTGTTGAAAATAAAGAATGAATCGAAACATCTACCTTCCACCTCGTTCAGCTACAGGTTTCCATCATCTATTTCATAGGTATTTTGCAAGCATTTTTAAAATTTTTCTCAGAAACAAAACTCAAAATTACCCGAAAGCTTTCGCACCTATGTATATTCTTCAAAACGCCCAATACTGCTAAGATGTGAAAAAAGAGATGTAAAGCCACCTAGACCAGGAATCGAACCCGGTATTTTTGGGTTGAGTGAAGTCACACAGAACCTTGAGACATCTGTTGATGGTTGATCTTATTTAAGGAACTGATGCAGTCCCATTGGCTTTTGGGAAAAAGATTAAAGTTTATAAACCCCAGAAGCTATAGACTGTATTTTTATTCAGATTTGAAATTATATAAATTATTTTTCGAAATTATTTTTTTAATGAATCGAATTTATTGAAATTTTATTAAAATTTTACATACTGTTCAGTAAAGTTTTTTGTGTGTGGAAATAAAAAAATTTGAACAGAAGACAAAAATATGAACAAAAAACTAAAATAAAGAAGATTGAAAATCATTAAGAGCATTATCACTTCACCAATGATATGCTAATTAATAACACGGATGTAATACTGGCACCGTGAGAAAATCTACTACTACTACTACTACTACTACTACTACTACTACTACTACTACTACTACTACTACTACTACTACTACTACTACTACTACTACTACTACTACTACTACTACTACTACTACTACTACTACTACTACTACTACTACTACTACTACTACTACTACTACTACTACTACTACTACTACTACTACTACTACTACTACTACTACTACTACTACTACTACTACTACTACTACTACTACTACTACTACTACTACTACTACTACTACTACTACTACTACTACTACTACTACTACTACTACTACTACTACTACTACTACTACTACTACTACTACTACTACTACTACTACTACTACTACTACTACTACTACTACTACTACTACTACTACTACTACTACTACTACTACTACTACTACTACTACTACTACTACTACTACTACTACTACTACTACTACTACTACTACTACTACTACTACTACTACTACTACTACTACTACTACTACTACTACTACTACTACTACTACTACTAATAATAATAATAATAATAATAATAATAATAATAATAATAATATTATTATTATTATTATTATTATTATTATTTATATTATTATTATTATGATTCTTATTATTATTATTATTGTTATTATTCTTATTATTATTATTATTAATATTAATAATTATAATAATAGTAATAAAATTTATTCCCCAAAGATAAAAATTGTCAAAATCACCTAATATTCTTCAATAACCACGGAAATAAACATAGCTGAAACAAAAAAATAATAAAAAGTAAATAATAATGCAAATAATAATGCAAATAATAATGCAAATAATAATGCAAATAATAATAAACAAATAAGAATCAGAGAGATTAAAAAAGAACTAAGGTAATTTGAATACATTCTTGTACGTAACATGTTTGCCTTGTGTAACTTCAAATAGTTCGAGAGATTGGGGCATGACGGGATGGGCGCATGGTGACTGGATGATTGGGGAATGATGAATGAAATATAGGCATTGGGGCATGAATGATGGATAGATAGTTCTTGAATGAAAAATAAATGAATAGGTTGATAGATGGGTAGATGGATGGATGGTTGGGTGGATGATGGACTTACGGAAGAATGAAAAATTTGTGAACAATAACGAGTTTAAAAGAGATAAAAAAAGTAAATAAGCTGTTTAATGCCTTTGTGAATGAACCAATACATGAATGGATGAATTTTTGAAAAGATAGGTAAATTTTATCGATCAATAAAAAGTGGATGAATGGATGGATGAATGGATAAATGTATATGATGGGTTGGTGGATGAATGGATGGATGAATGGATAAATGTATATGATGGGTTGGTGGATGAATGGATAAATGTATATGATGGGTTGGTGGATGAATGGATAAATGTATATGATGGGTTGGTGGATGAATGGATAAATGTATATGATGGGTTGGTGGATGAATGGATAAATGTATATGATGGGTTGGTGGATGAATGGATGGATGAATGGATAAATGTATATGATGGGTTGGTGGATGAATGGATGGATGAATGGATAAATGTATATGATGGGTTGGTGGATGAATGAATAAATGTATATGATGGGTTGGTGGATGAATGGATAAATGTATATGATGGGTTGGTGGATGAATGGATAAATGTATATGATGGGTTGGTGGATGAATGAACGGATAAATAAAAATTCAAAGTAATTACTAATTTTGATAAGAAACAACTGACTTACTTGAATAAAAGTATCCATAGTTCAATACACTTGGTATTTTCCACAAATTCAAAAAGGGAAATGATCAGAGAGATGAACTCATTAAAAATTACTTAGTGAATGTTATTTCAAAAAGTATCAAAAGTGAGATTACTGAAGAGAACATAACAAAAAGTCCAACATCGAAAACAATAATAATAATGAAAATGGCTATAATAATAAGAATAATAAAAATATTGATAAAAAACTATAGTAATATCAATAATAAAAATAACAATAACTATGAGCATAAAAACCAGAAAGGAATGAAGGATGATATATTCTTGACATAGCAATGACAATAATAGCGAAATGTGGACAAGTTATGAGGGCAAAAGGGTCGGCGAGGTTAGAGTGAAACTACATTAGAAAAATGAAAAGTATAAATAGATTATTTTTAGAAAATTAATCGTTTTTTTTGGCTTCAATTTTGAGTTTTGCAGTTAGGTCAATCGATACATCATCTTTTCTCAATTAACGTTTTGTGCTTTTAATAGCTTTTTGTTTTTTTTCAATGCTTTTCAAAGTGATTTTCAAAAAGTTTTTGAGTAAAACTCCCAATATAGTTATGGTTTAATTTTAATTTTTATCTTCATTTATCGTTCAAAAATATACAAAGCAGAAAAAACAAAAAACAAAAAAATAAAGACTGGATAAAATTCGAAAAAAAACAAAGTAAAGACAAAAAAAGAACAAGAAGAGAAAAAAAAGAAGAACAAAAGGAAGACGGCAAACATACCAAAATTAATCTGCGCATACTCCTGAAGGCCAGCTTGTTGGGTCTGTGAAGTTGTGGGCAATCGTTTTTGAATAATAATATTTTTTTACCTCCATTGTTCTTAAATTCGAAAATGGGTTACATTATACGTTTGAGAACTTAATCCAGAAATAAGTAAACCTTTATTGCTAACTGGGTTAACTAATAAAAAAAATAAATACACAACTTATCAATTAATTTTGTTGTGCATTAACGTACAACCTCAACTTCAAAATTTGAATTCTATAAACCATAAAAAAAAGAAAACTAACTCAAAAAGACAAACATGGAACTCAAAGAGTTAGACATACCTCAACGATGAAAAGGAAGAATGCACAGGGGCAAACAAAGGGAACTGGAATGTCTTATAATAATCGTCAAGGAAATTTCGATTGTTCCATTTAATCTTTATAGTGGGTTTTCACGTGTGTGTCACGTGGTCTTGCGTGTGAGTGTGTGTTTTAGTGTGTTTGTTTTTTTGTGTCTTTTTGTGCGTGTGTATGTGTGGTTTTTAGTTTGTATTGCTGTATGTTTTTGTGCGCCTTTGTATTTGTTTTTATGTGTATATAATTTTAAGATAACTTTTTTCAGTTTGTACTTTAATACTATTATGTGTACATGCATTTCAAATTTGTTATAAAGTAAATGAAGCCAGATAAAGTCCTTTTCTATTTTGTGATTTTCATTTCTTTTACCAGCATTATATTATATTTATATTTTTATTAACTTTATTATCATGAAATTAATTCAGAAACAACTTTTAATCATCAGCAAACACTTTTAAAACTGGGTCAAAGCATAGGTCAATGACAGCCTTAACATCTAAATTTAATCAGCATTCATGACCCGACCTTCATAACACAAATCACCGAAAAAATCTCGAGAACCCATTGAATGACCTACAAAAGAAAAAGGTCAAGTCAAACCTCCCTAGGTCCCCTTTTTAGGTCATTCAGAGGTCAATCTACACATTCTGAGACTAGATATTTGTCCGATATACTTCATAATTTATTTTGAGAATTCAGAAATTATTTTGCTAGACTAAAATTTTCAAAAAAAATTTGTTGATTAATAGTTCAATAGTAATTTGTTTTAAATTCTAAATATTCTGTGGGAGTAAAAATAATATTCACAAAGCCATGCAAAAACGTATCAATAATCTTTCACGTCAATATTATATTGTTCAAATTTTGTCTAAAACTAACATTTTATTGCTCAAAATATTTTATTTGAAGTTCCATCTATATTTTTTTTAGTTTATTATCACAGATTTAATTATTTTTATACATTCATAAAATCAATTCAGTTTTCTAAATTTCATTTATATAAGTATTATTATGGTTGCTTTTGTTTCAAACAGACCTTTTTTTTCATATAATCTTAACTGTTTTGTTTATTTAGTTATACTTGCATAATTTTTTTTAAATTCTCATATCTAAGAAAACTTACATTACATTAAATTGCATTCAGAGTTCATAATACTTAGTGGTCTAGAAACTCCTGAAGTTGATGCCACTATAATCATACTCGTCATTGATTTGATTTGATTTATGACAAAAATTAATTAAATTTATTAACAAAAGAATAGCTAGAATTCTTGGTAAGTAACCCTAATACTTTGGCAACCCCACATAATGCTGCAGAGACACAAGACTTGCCAAGCTACCCCACCACAAAACCTCACTGCATCAAATCATATGAAACCACTATGGAAGCTCAACAAACAAGACCACCCTAAGCAGCCAAGCATTCAGCAAGAAACAATTATAAAGGAGATTAGCAAATTTTTATGCATGGGAATCCAAGTCATGTGACCTCTTCATTCATTTTCCTGCATTCTTTATATTTTTTGCTCATTGTTTTAGTTATTTCGAATTTTAAAAAAATGTTATTAACTATTTCATTTTTTGCTTTTTTTAAATTTACATCATCATCATCATCATCATCTTCTTCTTCTTCTTCTTCTTCTTCTTCTTCTTCTTCTTCTTCTTCTTCTTCTTCTTCTTCTTCTTCTTCTTCTTCTTCTTCTTCTTCTTCTTCTTCTTCTCCTCCTCCTCCTCCTCCTCCTCCTCCTCCTCCTCCTCCTCCTCCTCCTCCTCCTCCTCCTCCTCCTCCTCCTCCTCCTCCTCCTCCTCCTCCTCCTCCTCCTCCTCCTCCTCCTCCTCCTCCTCCTCCTCCTCCTCCTCCTCCTCCTCCTCCTCCTCCTCCTCCTCCTCCAGTTTTCTAATCATGCTTTAATAATTAATAGTGATAAATAAAGATTAGCAATGAGTGATATTCATTGAAATACTTTCTAGTGATGAAAATTCCTCTTATAAACCTTTCATAAAAATCGATTATTGATTAATTTGTTTAATTCGTTCCACCATCTTGTTTATTGATGATTTTTGAATATTTATTTTAATAGTACTCGTGCATTTTATCATTAGAAAACACTAATGTTTCAACTTCACTTTTCTTTCAGTTACAATCAACTCAATTGAAACACATCCAAATTATTTTCATATATTTTTAAAAAGCCCACCCACTAAGAAACTCATCATACAAGCTGGAGTGGGGAAAGAAGAAGAATATTGGAGTCGTTTTAGGATTCCCAAAAGTCAGAATTTTCATAAAAATTTGAAAAACTCACTCCAGCAAAACAATGCTGCAACACCATCAAATTGTCACCGTACTGCTGCACACTTGGTAATGCACTCGTCACGCTTGAGTGCACCAAGTCATGCTTGAGTGGTTCAATGATGAAGATATGATGAAGATTGAGAAAAATGAAATAGCTTGCAAGTAATTTAGTTGCATACTTTGTGGTCTGATTGGTGTGGAAGAACTCACATGCTAGTGCGTTAATGCTAATGTTTAAGTTTTTGCTAGTGTGGTCTTTCAGAAGGTTTCTAGAAGTGTAATCCATGCATAAAGGCATTTTGACCGGTTTTTTTTGGATTGAAAATAATTTTGGATGAAAAAGACAATTATCAAGCACAAATGATGAGTGAGAAAAACACTAAGTATAAATATCTGTTACACTTTTTTGAGTGAAAAGTGTATAGGATTCAGTTGATTGTTTTATCTCAAAATAAGGAGGATTTAACGATCAGGAAGGTTAAAAGAAATAAGAGGGGAGAGGGAGATGGGTGAATGGAGGATGGGTACACCAGCAAATAAGTAAGTGAATTCTTCAAAAAGTGAAACGATTGTCTGGGATACGTATATATACATAGAAGCTTACTTAATTAATGTTTTTCTCCATTTTTTAACTTGTAAGCATTGTTTTTTTCTTCATTAAACATGACTGCATCATCATTTTTTCATAAAGACCCATCGTAAAAAAGTTGAAAATCGATCCAAAACTTCTGTTATTTTCGTTTTTCAATCTCATAAAAATAACAAAAAATAAATCAGCTCATTATTAAATTGAAAAATATATAGATGATACAAAAGTTTTGATGAAATATTTTGAAGATACTGTTAGGAGTATATGAATAGACGACACCAAAAAAAGTTGCTCAACAAATTATGAATCATCAAATTTGCTCATTTGAAAAAAAATAATTGAAAATTTTAACAAGCAATCAGAATAAAAACAACATTATTTTTGATCAAAATAATATATGAAACAGTAAATAAAAATAAGAAAAACAGTAACATATTGAGAAAAAAAAAACAAAATGATAATGAAAAGAATGCAAAGTAAACACTCATTAAGATGACAATCAAGGTAATAGGAACGCAAAAAAGTAATCTATCAAAAATATTATCCCAAATATTACTCCAATCTAATAAGGCTCAATAAATTATGAGCTGTTTAGAGCACACACACGAGCACATCTTCAATTATTCATGACCAATCAGCGATCAGATCTGAATGACACTTGTTGTCAGCTACCTGCTTACAGATAGATGGATGGATGGATGAATGGATGGACGGATGGATGAATGGATGGACGGATGGATGAATGAATTAACAATGGATGGATGGGTAGATAGATGAATGGGTGGGTAGGTAGATGGATGGGTAGATAGATGGATAAACCAAAAATAAAGACATACCTAGTTGAGTAGATAGATGGATGTATATATGCTTCGTGAATTAAGAAGAAAAAGATTAATAAAGTGGAATAATGGGTGAAAGGAGGAATAGATTGATGGAAGAGTGTATTGATGTATGGAAAAATGGATTGAAGAAAAATTGATTGAAAAGTGATGGATGAGAAACGAGAATGAGAATTGATATGACTTGAAAAGTGAATATTTGATAAAAATGACTCAATATAAGTTGTTCAAACATTCAAAATTATACAAAAATGATGGAAAACTAAACAAAATAATCTTAAACTTTTCTTTTAAAAACAAAAATTTGAAATCACGTTTGGGAGACCTTCCTCCTTGGCATTCAAAATCAAAGATGTAATTTCAGGCCTCAATATTGCCTCGGAGCTTCACTCATGTTGTCTCCATGTATCCTTGTGGTTTTAAATACTTTTGTTCCGATGTTTCCTATTTTAGTTTCATTTTTAGTTATGTTAATGTGTATAGGAATATTTATGTATGTTTCTGTTGATCTTGTGTTGTTTTGCATCTAAATATTTTGTTATATTCACAGATAGTAAAGAATAAATGATTTTTTAAATGTTTTTTGCTTCTCTTACTGATGTTTGTGTGAAAATACCAAAACAATTACTCTTCAGACAGACTGCTACTGATTTATGCAACAAAAACTTTTCCACAACTGCACCTTATGTCTGTCTTTGCGATTAATTTCCATCATTTAACATGTGAACTGCCTCAAATGATTCTCCATTAAACACATTTAAAAGTAATTAATCACTACATCTACCCAAAAAAATCTATCGCGTAAAATCCATACAATTTTTTTGTGTTTGTTTGTTTGTTTAGAGGCTTAAGAAAAACCTAGATGCTCTTAATTCATTATCAATTCTCTCCCTGTCCACCTTTCACCTCGGTGTCGTTTGTTTTCATTTGGCACGCTGGTTCTAGTTGTGATGCATGAGAATAATAAAAATCAAAATAAAAACTATAGAAATAATAAAAATAAACATAGCAATAACAGTTATGTTAATAATACTAAGAATTATAACTTAAAAGATGATCTTCGCAATAAAGAGAACAGAAAAAGAAGTTGTTGAAATGCTAACTATTGTAAAAATATCATAATAATGTCAATAAAAAAAAACAATAAGAGCTTAAATTTATTGCTGTTTATGAACAAATGACGTCAATAATTTAGAATTAAGTGGGATAACAAGGGTTGGTTGATAACTATTCGAATAAATGCATTTTTAATTATTTATTGTGAATATAAAAGCTTAATCATTTTTAATTGTGTTTTTTATGTTGAAATCAGATTTTATAAATTAGTTTAAAACTAATTTTATGCATTTTATAAAGCATAACTTGAAAGAGTTTAAATGAGTTTTAGTGGTATAAAAATTAAATAAAATGATGAGATACTAATGAATTATGACAAAGATAAATTTTTTGAAAATTATAGTTTTTTGAAAGAATATATGTATCTAAATTTTCCTTATTTTACGATAAAAACCAACAAAGTTGTAAAAATCTTCATGTGAGAATTATGATGTTTAAATATTAATATAAAAGCTAATGAGCTAAAAGTGCAATTAAATTAGTATTTTTAAAAATATACAAAAGTATTAAAATTGATATAAGACTAAAATTTTATTCTGAGCAGAAATAAGAAATGCGAAGAATTAAATATAGTAAAAACAAACAAAAAATAACAAAAATGATAATAACAAAAACAATAATAATTACAATAGTTGCGTATTGATTAGCTTCAATATAATTGTCTCAGGTTTCGATATAAGTGTTAGTCTTATTGAGAAAAGTGTGGAAGCCTGTTAATGGGAATAAAGCCTTTGGTGGGTGAAGTGTAACTTCTTGTGAAAAGTTGCCTATCGTTTTTCTTGATAATTCTTTGTGTTGTTGATATCAGTAATAATAAAATTAGCAATAAAAATCAATAATAATAATATTTATTCTTATTGTTACATATGATAAATAAAAAATTAGTATAATAATAAAAATTTTAGTATAATATTTATACAACAGCTTTTTAAATATTACATGATTGAATAAACAGCTAAATAATTAAGCTGAAGGTCCTAATAAGTACTGAGTAGAAAACAGATTCATAACGGAAATGTAAACAGGAAAAGGAAGTATAAATCGGATCCATAACTACATCTCTGGTAGATTTTCATCAGGCTTTGCTCTTCTCTCATTGGTGGCTGCATGACTTTTCTTTATTTATTAGTTATTATTTTTATTATTATTGTTGTTACTATTATTTATAAGTTGTTATCTTATTTATTACCATTTGTTTAATAGTTTGATTTTGAGTTGTGTTAAGTTTTCAAATAACACAGTAAGAAATTTAAATCGTGTTTATTATCAAAAATATTGTGGTTCTAAAGTGATGATGACGAGTCCGGTTGTTTGAATTTTTCAACATTAGTTTGAAAATTTTGTAAAATAATTTGGTTTGCTCATTTTGTTGCCAATTTAATGCATATTTTTGTAACATTATTTACATTTTTACAGAATAATTACATGTAAAAGACGTTAAATTTGAAGAATAAAAACAACATAATCATAAAAGGAGGCAAGCAAACCACAAAAAATTATTTTGAAATAAATTAATTCAATAAAAATCGATAAATGTTTCATTGGAATTAATTCATCAATTTTATTATTTGTTGATATGCTTCGTTGGAAATGATGCTTAAGATCAATAAATAACGATAAAACCAAATATAAATTATGTTTTAAATGTATATTTGAGAATAAAAAAATAACAGTGAGAAAATAAGAAAGTCTGAATAAACATAATAATACCAGAACCACAAAAAGTTATTGCCAAAGTTGATACATTTTTGTGCAAACCAAAAACACTAAAACCCTTCAAACAAAACCTAAAAAGAGAATACTATAAATAACTCTCAAATATTATTGGATAGCCATATAAGGCCAAGAAAACGATCCACCATTCAGAAGCATGTCTCTAATTAACGTTTCAATTGGCGTTTTGCCAACAAGCCTCACGAAGAAAAGCTGTTCGATAACTTGGGCGGAAACAGTTCGTAAAGATGGCAATCGGAGGAGGAGTTTGCCGAAGCGGGTGGGCTGGTTGGGGTACTGTGTGCGAACATATTCTTCGAGGGCACATTGAGATTTCTCTTGGATGCTTTCTATGTGTGCCACGTCTGATATGCCCCCCGCGTCTGTGTGGTGAGTGTGATGAGGTTGATTGAAGTGTGGTAAGATGTGGTGTGGTGAAGTTTGGTGAAGAAAAGTGTGGTGTGGTGGGTGAGATGTATTAAAGTAGGATGGGTTGTGGTGAGATGAGATGTGGTGGAGTGTGGTGAGATGAGATGTGGTGGAGTGTGGTGAGATGAGATGTGGTGGAGTGTGATGGAGGTTGAAATGAAATGTGGTGGGTTGTGGTGAGATGAAATGTGGGTAGATAGGATGCTTTGAGTTTTGATGGTAGCTGGTTTGAGGATATCTTACAAAGCATGTGAAAGTTAGCGTGAGGTGGATGATTGTTGTGGGTGATTATTACTGTTCTATTATAACTTTATGTTGGTATTATGTTAAAAACCTGAGTTACATTTCCTGTCTCATTTACATGATAATAAAGAAGCTAGTTCTTATATCTTTCGTTTACCCTCAAAAAACTGTTGCAAATAAGAAGAATGAAATGGTAGGAATGGCGTTGATATGGAAACAATATTGAAAATGAAATAATAATTATAATAACGTTAAAAATAAAAATAATATGTTTTGAAATAAGGAAAAAAGATATTAAATATAATTAGTTATGACGCAAACAATCCACATTCTATTCACTAGCACTGATTTTGCACATCTGTCTCATAGGGTCTCTACCATTGGTCTTTTGATTGTGTTGAGCTGGTTGCCATGAGTTTCATGTAGGTTTCAATTTTTTGGTTTTTTTATTTTTGTTGACATTTATTTTATTTTATATTTTATTTATTATTTGTGATTGATTTTATTAATTTTTGTCTTCAAAATCTCATGGAAATTTGTTTTTATTTTCAAAGGTTAATTGTATTTCAATGTTTCGTTGTAATTATCAACTTATCATGTAAACTTTTCTAAAAATATATATTAATTTATATTATATTTCAAACTTTTCAAAAGTGTAATTCTTCAAGCTTTGTATTGTGGTTTTAACACTTAAATTTTTTTTTCAAAGATTTGCAACCACCATATTCCTCATCTTCAAAGTATTCAGTGACTTGAATGTCTAAGCTTTTGAATTCACAGCGTCTTTGAAGTTACTTTCTCATTTCATATCAATTTTATAGAACTTTCATACCAATCTTCATAATCATCCTATAAAACGATTAAAACTAGGTGAGACTTATGCAACATGAGATGTTAACGAGTAACACTGTTTCATACACAACTGTTCAGCTCGGATGCAAGGATGCATTCCAAAGTTGAAATATATATACAAAATAATATTTCATATATTTGGCTACAAATATTCAACAACTAGTTTTCCAGGTTTTAATCAATCAAAAGGTTATAAATACGTTTGTAGAGACAATATTGAAATTTTCCACAAGTTTTATCATAGAACTTTATAGCAGATTGAAGTTTTGTGATAAGGCTTACGAAAGTTTTTGAAAAATGTTAAGCAAGTTGGTTTTAGAGTATTATTTTCAATATGTATTTCCAGCATGGGGGAGAGTTTAACATGGAAATATTGTTGAAATGAGAAAAATGTGTCAACAAATTGTAGGATGAGTTGAGACACAAAGATGGCAATATGTTTCCGAATGAGGTTGTGTGTGGATTATGTGTTTTTGTAGTAAAAAAATTGGGAAAAAACTTTTTGATAAATATCCATTAAAAAAACATAAATGAAAAACTAGTATTTTTTTTGTTGTTTTCAAAATATTTCCCTTTTTTATTATTCTATTTTTATAACAAAAAAATTGAAAATTTTACTAAACTTAAAATCCTTTTCAATATTGATTTAATTCTCCGAAAAAATGAATTCATTATAATCATAATCTATAGAAATCTGAAAACACATGTGTTTATGTGTGTGTCTTCATGTGCTGAAGGGGATACGCAAATTTATGTGTGTGTTTATAAGCTGTGATTGTGTTCATTGTGTGTTTATGTGGTTGTTACTATGTGTCGATATGTGTTCACGCCCATTTAATTATGTGTTTATCTGTCTTTGTGGTTTTGTGTGTTGTTGGTAATTTGTATGTATGTGTGTCTTTGTGAATGTTGTTGTTTTTCAGTAGTTTTTTATTCGTTTCGTCTGTTTAAATCTCTTGTGTTTCATAATAATATTTTTCTATATATTGAGCTTAGTTTTTCACACAATTTTTTTCTAATTTTTTAGATTTAGCTTCAGCAAACATATGATTTGAATATCATTTATGTTATTATGTATCTAGGTGTGGGGTGGGTGGGTGTGGATGTAAAGATTTGTGCTGTGTGTGTGAAGATAAGTGGATGAGATTATGTGTGTATGTGTGTGAAGATAAGTGGATGTGTGTATGTGGAATTGTGTGGACTTGCGGATTTAGATGTGTAGTGATGTGCATGTGTTTATGTGTGTGGCTTGAACCAATCTTAGTCATAACAGCTTAGGCCATTCAATCTTGCTACCCTTTGCGGTCTGCCTATTTTATTATTATTTTATTTTTCTTTGATGAGAATTTTTATTTTTATTTTTATTATTATTTATTTTATTTTTTTGTTCATATCTTTATGTGTTAATTTCATCAATTCCATCTCATTTTCATAACTTCCTTTAAAACTCATATCTTTTTTGTCAATAAACATTTTTGACGTCATGAACCATCGATAATTTTGTATGCGATATGCATAAATTTTATTCATGGTAGCTTGGAAGGTAATTTATTTTGCTGTGAAGTTGTGCAAAATGAAATCTGATCTGGTGTTGAGACCAACAAGTTCACATAGTAACTCGATAAGCTTTTAAACCCGTTTAGTCTTTTTTACAAAAGTTTTTCTAAAAATTTTCAAGTATTGCCAAATATTCTTTTCAAAATTTTGAAATTAATTCTTTTTTAGTGGAAAAGTTCCAAAAGATTACCCACCTGAGCTGAAAATGACGATGGCTTTGAGGCAAGAGTACTCTGCTGAGTCGACGTGGAGGTTTTTAAGTTTTTCCACTTGTTCTTGGAAGATTCTGATGTTGTCCATGAAGGCAACTACTCTGTCTGCAGCCATGGGAGAGGCATGCAGGCCTGCAGCTGCAAGTAAAGGTGCCACGTGCAGAGGCATGGAGCACTGCGCTGCATTCAACACGAACAACTCACTCCAACCCAGTCTTAACAACGCTACTTGGTCTGTTACCTAAGGGGGTTTAGGGGGATTGTGGGTGTATGTCATATGATCTTTATGGATGATGGTCGATGAGAACGAGTTAGAAGAGTGTACGAGACCTGGAGGTCAGGGAAGAAGGGGATGTTTCTGGCCCACTCGACAGCGCTGAAAAGGAGTCTGGCAGCAAGTTCACAGATGTTCTCAATGCCCATCAGATTGTTCGTCTGCATGCAGTGACTGCCATACCTGCCGTTTAATATCAAATCTTTTGGTACTCTGCATGTTTTTTATGCGCTGGAATTATGAATATTAAAAAACATATTTATAAAAACAAAATTAATTCTCAAATTCAGCGTTTTAACTTCAACGCTCCATGACTGAATATAACAACACTAATGCAACCTTGCGGTGCCAGGATAGGGCTCAGCTCGGAGAAGCATGGAAACGAAACCTGAGAGGTAGGAGTGGTGGTGGTGGCCGTTCATCGGGTGCATAGACGACTGGAAAGGCACCAACTGGCCTGTGTATGCTGGATGCTGGTTCGGAGGCACTCTGCCCCGTTGCACCGCTGGAGTTGGACAGTGGATTTGATGAAATGAATTGATTATAATCATTTCTCATTTTATTGAATCATTTAAGAGTATACATCAAAGCATAATTCATAAGACATAATGAGAAAACAAAGACCACCCACCTTCCCTTCTCATTCCCACTTTGAGACACTTTCTGAACCTGCAGTATTGGCACTGGTTGCGATGGTGTTGGTCGATGGGACAAGAGCGGTTGCTCCGACAGGTGTAAGTGAGGTTTCTTCTGACTGACCTCTTGAAGAAACTTTTGCATCCTTCACATGTGAACTGGCCGTAATGCTTGCCTGAACTTTTGTCGCCACACACAACACATTCAACATTTGATTGTTGTTGTTGTTGTGAAGTTTTGACGTCTGTGTTTGTATGTGAATTCGTCTGGTTGTTTGTCTGGTTATTTGAACTGTTGTTGTTGCTGTTGTTAATAAGATGTTGAGAAGTGCTATTGTTGTTGTTGTTCTGGTGGTGATGCCGGTGGATAGGTTGGTGTTGCAGAGGCTGTTGAGAGTGGTGAAGAGGTTGTTGGTTGAGATGGGGAGGCAGAGGCTGGTTGAGGGGCAGCAAGGAGCTAGGGTCCTTCAAATCGATCCCTCCCGTCCACGCTGACGTCACACCGGGTACATGACTCATCACTTGCATTTTCAAAAGAGTCAGAGAATGGTGGGGGCTGAGAACGTTTCGACTTGGTCGGTAACTGGGTTGATAATTTATCTGGTTCAATGCCATGATTATAAAATGGGTAAAATTATGAAATGAAAAGTTTGAGCCATTTTTGTGAATCTGATAAAATAATAAAATAATTTTTTTGAAAAACTTGAGATAAAAAATCAGAAGAGACAAATGAAGAAATGACTGGATAAAATATGTGCACGGAACATACGAAGGATAAATTATGGTAATGAGCCTCTGTCAAAATCCTGTGGTTTGCAAATGTAATGAAGCAAGTTTTGAAAAGGTTCCGCGAATTTTGTTGAAAAGTTTTTTTGATACAAATGAAGCAATTCTGGATTGAATTTCGATTTTTGAAATTTTTAAGTTTTTTATATGAAGATGTAAGCTTAACGTGTGAAACATGGATTCTCTTCCAAGTTAGTGTCTGCAAATGAAAAAGACATGAAATTTTCTAAAAACGTTTTTGTTGTGATTTATTTGGTTTTTTGAGCTTGAAACTAGTTTTATTTATCTCAAGAATATCCGGCAAAAACAGAAAAAATTTCAAAAAAACACGAAAGAAGTCTTAGACGAAACTTGAAAATAACAAAAAATGGAACTGATAAAAAGTGGAAAGAAGAATTTGAATTTTTGTAGAAGCACAAGAGGCTTGCATAAATTTGCTTTCCTTGGAGGAGAGTACAATTTGACCTTTTTGACCCAGCTGTGTGTGTGTGTTTGTGTGTGTGTGTGTGTGTGTGTGTGTGTGTGTGTGTTTTTTTTTTTTTTATTGTATTCAAGTTGAAATTTTCTTTTATACCCATATATATATAATTATATTTAGTTTTGTGACTCGTTTCCTAGAAACCTAAACTTTTGGTATTTTTCATTTAATAACATTGCCTATGGAAGTTTTGTATATACTATAAATTTTCTCTAAAACTTTCGTATTTTAATATCGGATATTTTGTTTATAATCAAGTTCAATGGTGGTGAAAAAAAATGGATTCAAACTTTGCTTAAATTACCTCATTTTATCGTTACTTTTATTCGCAAATTGCATAAAAAATAACCATAAAAACAGCTATAAAAGAATATAAAAAGTAATCATATAATATTTATATATATATATATATATATTCTTTCAACTGATGGGTCTTGAACAGGTTATAATAATTCCAGTAATAACCAAATTATGATGAACAAATGTGTTTTGCAAAACTGGAAGCAAAAAAATATTTAATCAACACAAAACTAAACCAATAGGAAATATTGATCAAGCTGATATCATCTTTGGGTTAACTAGGTTGAAGAAAAAATTATTGAAAAATAGATAGGAATATGTGAGAAAAATTAAAAAAATCATTTAAAATTTTTTTTTAAATTAATTTATAAAAAAATAAAAAAAACTAATAAAAGAAATCTTTTTTTAATGATAAGCGAACAAATGAAGAAAAAGACAGAAATTAAAGAAAAATGAAAAATGTTAACAAAAAGTATGAAATAATAAATTAAATTTCAAATTAAATGATAAAAACTATGAATTAACAATAAACATAACAAAAAAATAAAAATAACAATTAAGAATAAAAATTGATAATAAAAGTAATAAACTAATAATAAAAATAACAAATAAACATAAACTTGTAGTAATAAACAGTTCAAAGATAATAAATTAAAACATGCATTAGTGGGAAATAAATCAAAAAAATAAGAAAAATAATAAATAAGTAAAAACGACAACAAAATCAACAAAAAAATGGAAAAACTAATAATAAAAATAAAAATAAAAACAAAAACTAAAGAATTTCAATCGAAAATCATTTAAATCACATTTAAATTCCAATTTAATAATAATACTTCATTTCAAATAATAAATTTTTTATAAATTCTCATTATATTTCCTATAGTATTGTTAAAAAATTACTGATAATTTCTTCTTTAATACTCAATATTTTTTAGCTCATATTTTTTGTTTGTTCTTACTCACACTCAATAAACAAAAATAGTAACACTGATACCACACTCAATAGTAAGAATAATAAAGACAAAAAAAAGAAAAAAAACTAAAATAACAATAATGAAATAAATGTTAATAATAAAAATAGTATTAACACTAGTATTTTTAACGTTATAACACTTTTCCCCAACACAACCCTCATCAGGCACACACAACATAGTCCGTATCCTCCCAAACATCACCTTTGGATCAGCAGCAGTCCCTTCAATGCTATTCATAGATTAGAAATAAATCACTTATGACAAAACCTTTAGCTAAGTTTTGTCAAAAAACATATGGTAAAATACACTTGAACAGGAAACAAATCTTTTATAGGTGTCACAAAAATCTAGTTGGTTATAATTGCCCGACATTACTTAAGCTATCACGTTTTAACTATTTTTTACTTTGAACCCCTTTATGTTATATAGTTGAACGTTTAGTATATATTGCTAGGTTAGTTACAATTATCTTTCGCTTTTATATCATTAAGTTTGTTATAATTGCTTTCCGGTAATTAAAATGTTCTAGAATTTCCGAAATTAGTAGTATATAAGGGATGTAAGTTTATGAGGTTTCATTCATGTGGATCGTTTTAGTATTGATATTGTTGGATCAGTTGTGGTTATTGTTGTAAATAAATTGCTTGCTTTTGAAGAGTTTGTTTAACAGAAGAACCTGTGGTGAAAATAGGATACATCCATATATATGAATATATGCTTTAACTTTGTAGCTTTTGAAATATAAAGAGATCTTAATTGATAATTATAGTACAGCTAGCAAGCAATAATTTAATCAAGAGATTAACAAAGCAGTTAAGAGGGTAATGTTGATATGGTACGAAAGATTCCCAATTTGGGTATTTGTTGGATAACGGTGTTTTGTGCTGTTTGACTTTGTTCTTGTATTGTGTTATGTTCAAGTTTTTCCATGTGAGGAAGATTATAACCGAAAAAAACAGTGAATAACTAAATAAATAATTAACTATAAAAGTGAATAACTAAATATAACAGTAACACTAAAACTAGTATTGATTGGTGTAAAACATTGATTCCAGTGATTTATCTTTATAATTAGTGTTTACGCCCCACACTTATATATATAAAAAACCCACAACGGTTATAGAAACCCTCATTAAATATATAAAATAATATAATATAAACTAAAAATTTATAAAACTTTTAAAAAGAAAATTATTTGCACAGTTGAAGGCATGGTTGAGAGGTCTGATGTTCGGGTGGTGAAAAAATAGGCTTAAAACTAAAAACATCTTTTTAGAGCTTGTTAGTTTAGAAGGTTTAAGGATGGTGGATGAGTGGGTAGAGGGATGAATGGGTGGATGGATCAGTGGGTGGTTGGGTGGATGGATGGGTGGATGAATGAGTTTATCAAATATATGAAAAAAATACGTACAAGTATTTGAATTAATAGATGCATAAGTTGACGCTATAAATTCACATAAATAGAGCTTTGATAATAAGTAATTGTTGTTAAAGATAATGCAAGAACTTGGATTAGATGTGTTGAAAGAAGCTGTAGATAATGAATCAAGATAATGTGAAGCAGCCTTTATCACTGTGTGATGAAGTGGCAATGTGGTCTCAAGTTTTAGAAGTCTACGCCACTCTAGTGATGTAGAGTTTTTTTATCGTTGAAAATATCTCTTTGAGTTTTTATATGAAAAAATAATAAGTGAGCAGCTTAAATATTTTTCATACGAGTGTTCGGTTATGACTATCATGAATACTAAGTGAACTCAAATAAAATATATGAGCAAGTTTGAAGGTAAAGACTGGAAAAGTGAAGTTGATTATGTTGGTGAACGAAAATGATGGATGTGTGTGTGCGTGTGTGTAGAGAGTGCGCGTATGTGTTTTTGTGAGTATTTTTGTGCGTGTGTGTAGAATGCGTTCACAAAACACTTAGTTTTTTTGGTTTCACAAATTTGTCTATCGAATTTTTCTAATGATGAAAAAATCGAAGAATTCAATTGGAAAGAATAAAGAGCGGAAGAAGAGGAAGTATCTGGAAGAGTGAGATAGGAGGTTGGCAGTGATATAAGGGAGGCTTCGAGCAAATGGTCGTCTTAAACCTCTTGTGTACACAAAGGAGACGTTTTAAACCTTGTTTGCATTCAATTTGAAAATGTTCATAAAAAATAAAAAAGTATGCATTGTATTTGTGTGAAATATCACAAAATTGGAAAACTCATATGCGGTACAAGCATAACGAATGATTGGTCTGCATTCGTAGGAGGATGTTGAATAAATGATATGAGAGTGTGTGGAGGTTGTGCCTTAATTGCTCGCGTCGTTTCCATTGTCTCTTCTCGCAAACTTTTTCATTAAAATGCTTGTTTTTCGTCCAAATATTGATCATTCTCTGTTTCCATCGTAAATTGACACCCAAAGTGTTGAAAAAGTGTTGATCAAATAAGTTTGAAATAATAAAAAATAGTTGGAGCTTGAATGACGAACGTACATTGACAACGTTCTATGGACTGTCAGAGGTTAAAGGGCGTGACCTTATTGCACAAAAACTTCTTATTGGTCCGGATTATGTTAATGACGCCAAAAACGCACCAATCATCGACTGGCAGTTGTTGTCTTCCATTGTTTTTTAGGTGATTTTCAAAGATTTGTTATAATTCAGTTTATTTATAATTATGAGTTTAACTTTGAAATATAAAATTGATATTGAAGATTTCGGTGAAATATTTTTTTTTTTTAAATATATAATTTTATACGAGTGAATGATTGGAATGTTTGGAAACTTTAATTATTCATGGCTCCAATTTATTCACAAAAAATTCTGTCGAGAGTGCCGCGTGAATTCTTACAGCTTTACAATTTCCAAGATGAGTGTTATCTATATTATAAATTAACAATTACTATGAATTGAATGAAAAATAATGAATTTTGTTTAAGAAAAAAATTAAAAGAAAGAATATTTATGGGGATGATTAATTAGAAAAGTTAAATAATGGAAAAAAAAGTAGATAAGTAGAAAAAAACAAAAAAAAGTGTTTAAAGATATGAATAGAAAAAAAAAACAGAAGAAATAACGAAACACAAAGAATAATACGAATAGAACAAAAAAATAGTTTAAAAAAATAAAAATAACAATAAATAAAAGAAATACAAGAATAAAAATAAAAAGAATTGGAATAATAAAAACAATAGTAATGATCAGAGCGTTGAGTCTAGTCGAGTCCACTTTAGACAAGTTGCCTCCATTTTATTATTGTTATTATTTTTTCTATTATTATTGCTTTTAATACTATTATTGTTATTATTATTATTCATATTTATATTTTCATTTGTGTTTTTTTTTCACACTATGTTTTTATTGATTTTATTGAGATATTATTTTTACAGCATGTAAAACTTACAATTCATTTTATATATTTTATTTTTTCGTCTTTTAACTATTTAATTTTTGCTAAATAAATTTTTTTTGAACAGATTAAAGATAAAATCAATGAAAGAAGTTAATAATAAGCTTGCAAACATGAAATCAACTGAATTTAATGTTGATCTGTGCATGAAGTTCAAAAAAACTGTGATTTATAAATAAGCAAAACTTAAATTTTGTAAAAGTTTATTATGAAGTTTAAGGTTTGGAATTGAATATGAAAAGTGTGAATATACTTGTTATAATATTGAACTTGGATGTCATTTGAAAAATTTACCTGTATTTGAAAATATGTCTTCTAGGATTTAGACTGTTAACAAAATAAATTTTTTCAAAGTTTTGCTGATATAGAAGTTTTTTTTTATATTAAATAGAAGTGAAAAAGTATTTTAAAAAATGAGAGCAAAAAAAAGAGAGAGTTTGAAAGTTCAAAAATAGTGCTCAGAACAATAAATCAAAAAAACTGAATAAATCAAGGAGTTAAGCGTGGTCATACCTGTCAACATTGTGTCAACCTGCTAGTATCAACCAGTCTTTCTACCTACCTACCTACCTACCTACCTACCTACCTACCTACCTACCCACCTACCTACCTACCTACCTACCTACCTACCTACCTACCTACCTACCTACCTACCTACCTACCTATCTATCTATCTATCTATCTATCTATCTATCTATCTATCTATCTATCTATCTTTTCAAACACACACAAATATGTCAAAGAATAAACTTGGAATATATGTTGAATTGTCAAACAAGAGAAAGGGCTAGAACAATATGAAAATCACGTTTTGTTCAAGTTAAACAAACTTTTTCATAACTTCTTTTTAACTCCATGCATATATATTTCGTCTTAAACGTCTCTTTGATAAAAGCTTTCAAATAATATTTCTTCAAATCAATTGTCAAAATTTTTTTCTTTCAACAACTGGCGACATGTTGAGCTTTCATATTTTTATTCTATCATGTGAATTATGGCGAGCAAACACGGGCCTCTCTTCAAAACGTCAAAATTTTTAAATTTTCTTTCGAATTTTCATGCAAAAAGACGTAAATCAAACTTACATTAAGTCCTTTCCACGCCATGGTGTTTCTTGGTACCTCTCAATCCTTCCACATATATATAACTTCAACACACAACATGCAAAGTCTCCATCGCCAAGCTATTTCGTCGATACATTTCGAAAATATATCTCATTCAAACTTCGTAATATACTGCATTAATATAACTTGTTTAAACTTCTCAACGAAATACTTATAAATTCTTCGAACCTCATTATACTAACGTTTTGATGCCAAATTTGAAATATTCTTTATATCATCTTACTGTTTTTGAACACATTTAAAGAAAACAGTTATAGCAAAAATATATTTTGATATCATTTTAAAATATAATCATCAACTCTCCAATAAAACACACAACAAACAGAAGATTCAAGTGGTATATGACGCAACACTCACTTCTCGTGACGTATCCTATACTAGAGAATTGGACCGCTATATGGCCAACAATAAAAACCACTTTGATTTTATTACTCTTTTATATTTTTATTATTAATGTGAAATTATTTTGTTTGATTCTTTTTAATAATTTCGTGCTTTTTTGATTTTGAGTGTTGTTTTCGAACTGTTTTGGAAGTCAAATGTTGAACTAATGGGAAAGAATCAAACATAGTCCATTATAGCCTAATATTGCTTAGTAACGGTTCGTCTCTCTATTGCTTTTGAAGACTTTTCAGACAGTAATTAAACGAACTTTGAGCAAAACAATTTTAACATTTTTAAAAAATTCATTTGTGGTCTAAACAAAATCCAAAATATCCAATACAAAAGTGGCCAATAACACGCCACAAGCAACTTTTCAATCAAATCCAAATAAATCTTTTTTATTATTCTTATTATTATTCTTTTTTTTATATTAAATTAATTTTATTTTTTTGACTTGAACTACCGACCGCTACTCATACACCTAACCCCAAGGTCCGTATATTTATATCTTTTCCTCGTACGTACGTATGCCTGTATGAAGAAATAGGTTTGTATCATTAATATAGATGGTAACATACACATATCTATGTAAATATATACATACATATCTGTATGTACATAAAATCAAGTGAAGATATATACGTTAAATATAGTATATATAACTTATACTATGTATTTTAAAATATGTGTTATTGTATGGCTAAATACGTTTCAATTTTTTTGTTGAAGTATAATTTAAACACAACATCAACTTATTAAAATGAAAAAGTATACGAAAAATATGAAAATAATTATAAATACTCAAACAAATAAACACATGTACACACAAGCAATTAGCACTATAGAGAGACATACAAACAAAGATATACAAGGGTAGGCACAGAGACAATGAGGACAAGGTTGGGAGGTGGTGTGAAAAAGGGGGAGTGAGGGGAAGGGGGCTAGAGAGTGGTGTGAAAGGTGTACTTTGGAGATTGTTTAGGATGTTGGAAAACACTATGATAATATATGAATTAAGTTCAAGCGGTGATGAGGGGATGTTGCGTTTCAGGTGTTTTTATTGGGTGTAATGAAAAATGATATTAATGAAATCGACAAGTACAATTAGTGAGTGATAAGAATAATATTGAAAAGAGATAAGAGGACAAAAGGAAGAATAAATAGATTGCAAGAGATTTGAGAGGTTTTTTTTATACGGCAGGGAGACAAATTTGAAAGCGAAACTGGTGTAAAGAAGTGATAAATGGGGAGTCTGAAAAGAGAAGGAAAATGAGGGTTATAGGGAAGTGTGTATTTATGCTGTGTTGATGAGTTTGTGCAGAAAAAAAAAGTTAGGACTAAGAACAAAAACACACAAGCAAACGCAAATACACACACAAACACAAACACACACACAAACGCACACACACACACACACACACACACACACACACACACACACACACACACACACACACACACACACACACACAAACTCACACACAAAGAAAGGTTGCAAATGTCAGAGGCGACTAAAAGGTGCTTTTATTGGATGATGACCTCATGAACCTGGGCGGAGTGAAGCTCTTCCTCTTTTGTTTCAGCCAATCACAGCTTCGTATTAAATGACATACATTCAGTACGATGTGTACACACACAATGAAACATCCGATAGGCTTTTAATTAGATTCCTATATGCCTTTGAGTGTGTGTGTTTGTGTGTGTGTGTGTGTGTGTGTGTGTGTGTGTGGTTGTGTATTTTTGTGTGCTTTTGTCTTTTTTTTATTTTCAATCCTATGCTTCTAAATTTTTTATACTCTTTTTTTTGAAAATGATTTTATATATGTGTTTTTGTCTATGACCACATATGTGTCTTCCTAAGTCTTGTTATGTTCGTATGTGGTCACGTGAATGTGATTGCGTGTCTGGACACCTTATGCACACTTTTGACTTTAAAAATACTTTTACATGCATTTTTTTGTTTTTGTGCTCATTTTTATGTGTGTTTTTATATTTTATGTTTTTTCCTAATTTTTCTCTTTCATTTTCATGTGTGGTTACGCATATTTATCGTCACATGTGTTATTCAAATTAAATGTTTGTCCGACAACATAAAAATCAAAATAGCCCTACTTGAAACAGCCACATATCTCTCGTTTCTTGTTTGTGTGTGTGTGTGTGTTCATGTGTATGTTTGTGTGTGTGTGCGTTCATTTGTATGTTTTTTTGTGTTAGTTTGTTTTTTTTTGTAAGTGTCTGGCTACTTAGATATGTGAGTGAGAATTTTTTTGTATGTTTGTCTTCCTCTGATCAGATGTATGTGTGGTTATATGCTTGAATTTTATCACTTATATATTCATGTATATGTTTATGATAGATTTTTGATTGTATCTTGATGAAGGCACCTCGGTGCTTCAGAGATAAAACTTGCCAGACAACACTCCAAATAATATCAAAAGATTTGAAAAAGTAGAACGAAGATTTAAATAATCAAAGTTAACTTTGATTATTTAAAAATTTTTAAACAATTTAAAGCGCTTAATTCGAGTTTTGTTTATTTTCTTTTACTTTGTAACGTCAACTTGAGCACGTTTGCTGTGTATTTGGGTTTGTGTGTGTGTGTGTGTGTGTGTGTGTTTGTGGGTGTTTGTGGGCGTGATTGTGCCTCCGTGAGAATGTGTTTAATTTTTTGTGTATTTGCCTGTAAGTATGTTTAGGTGTAGCTCGCCTGTGATTGTCTTTATGCATGTGTTTTGAATTTTAGTTATTTAAAAAAAATTTTTATTTTTCCACACTTTAAATAAGATGAATTAATGTGTTATTATATTTGTATGTTTTTGGGAAAATGCTTGCGTGTGTGTGTGCGTGAATGTGTGTTTAAGCGTATGTATAAGCTACATGTGTGTGTTTGTGTGTTTTCGTGTATGTGTTTTTTAGGTATTTATGTGTTCTTATGATTTTATGGGATTTATGTCTGAGATGTGCTATTTATAATCATTTTTATTTCTAAGTTTTTTGTGAAAAAAACGTCATTCACATGTGAACTTTTCATGAATGTATGTTGTGTATATTTTCACGTGTGTATTTGTGTGCATACAAATGTGTTTTGATGGAGTGTGTTTCAAATGCACCCACATGTTGGATCAAAGTCTCTAATACTGACAATGTTGGAAAACACATGATGGAATGTTTGTGTGGCAAACATTTTCATATGTGTGTTTTGCATGTCTGTGATTAGGTTTGTATGTCCATTTGTTTGTGTGTCTGTGTGATTAGGTTTGTATGTCCATTTGTTTTTGTGTTTGTGTGATTAGGTGTCTGTGTGTTCTATGTATTTTCATGTCTTCTAGTGTGTCTATCTTTTTTTAGTTTTTTAATGCTATCACAAGCTTGTGAATCTATTGTTGTTTTTGGTTCATTTTATAATTTCGTCTGTGACGTGATCAAAAAAGCTTGAATGAATTGAATTAAAGTAAAAAAAATTAATATTATTTCAAATATTATAAAATCTGATAAAAAAAATGGAAAATATTTCAATTAATGTAAAAAATAAAAACAATTGAAGATAAATTAATAATAACAACAATAAAAGAACAAGTGACGTCATAGTGGTTATAAGTTGCAATAAGAGAGGGATTAAGCGCAACAAAAATAAGATGGAGGAAAGATTCTAATTGAATACGAGGGCGGTCTGGTTGGTTTTGTGGAGTTTTGGTTGTGAGAAAGTTGTCTCACATGGGGTCCATGATCCGGAAGAAGGTTGTTTTTGTTGAATTTTGTTTTTTTAATGAGGTATTAATGGGTTTTTTTAAAATTATTCAAAGTTGAAGTTAGAAAAATAAACCTTGAAGTTCAGTTATGGCGTTGTTGTAAACTTTTCCCCATACACCTTGGGTGATAATGTGTCATTTTTGAAAAAATTGAAATGAAAAACCAATGTTAAGAGTAAAAGTATAAATTGTTGAACATTGTTTCAAATTTCAAAAAAGAAGAAATTAAGCTTTATCTCGTTTCTTGCTTCATTGCGCTTAGTCTGTGTGACTGTGTTTGTTTGTCTGTGTTTTCGTTTGTCTGTGTGTTCATTTGTCTGAGTTATTTTTGTGTGCGTGTTTTTTTGTCTTTGTATGTTTGTTTATCTTTTTGTTTGTTTTGTTATGTATCTGAGTTTGTCTGTTAGTCTGTGTTTGTTTGAATTTCTTACTAATTATGTTTATTTTTGTTTGTTTGTAAATTTTATCAAGTTTGTTTGTTCATGATGTTGTTTTCCTTCTTATGTTTGTTTGTGTCCATGGAGTCCTTTTATTCCTTCAACATTCACAACACAATAATGCTTCAAATATTTTGAAGTTTTTAATTCCAACTTTATCAACAACCAAAACATCAGAATTTCTCAACCAATATATTTCATTTCAACTTGAAAAAATATTTTAAAAAATTCTTCATGAACGAAATTCTTTTTAACAAAATTGAAACCTCAAAGGTGAATAAATATTTTTGAAATCTACTTAACACATTCATCTTTGAGAGGAAAAAAACCATTTAAACAGCCATGCAGATATTAAAGGCAAACAAAAGAACAAGATACCGTGCCATATCCGCCATTTTGACTTTTTGACATCTTCAAAAGTGGATTTATATTTGATTAAAAGTTAAGTGATATTTCAATCAATTCATTTTTTTGAAATTTTAAAAATATACACAAAAAAATTAAAAACAAGAAAAAATAGCAGAAAATAATGTGCAAGCTGGTGAGGTTACTGGTGGACTGACCGTAGCTTTATCAGATCAAGCTTTGTTTTTTATTATTTTTATTATTTTTTTATTTTTTTTTATTATTTGTATTGTTTCCATTCATTTTTATTATTAACTTTTAAAAAGCTTTTTTTAAATAATTTTTTTATTCTTCTAAAAATTGATTTTTATTATTCTTCTGATGCACTGTTTTTGTTTTATTTCAACTAATCATTCTATTATGAAGCCTAATATAACTATTCTTGTATTTAACAGTTTTATAATACTTCAAATGACGATTTCAATGGGCTGAAGATAAGACACGCAGAAGATTTTTTTTCAAAGAAGACACAAAATAAAGCTATACTTTCCATTCTCAACATTGTGTTGCAAATCAATCAGTACATAATGTATTGGGATTCTGTTTTTGTTGATAAGCAAAATTTAAAGAAAAATGTAGCTGATGGAGAAAGATATGTGAACAAAATTTTTCAATGATGGAAATATTTTTAATTCTTCTCAAAGTTTTTCATTAATTTTATTCTTTTTTCTTGAATATCAAAGCTATCAACATAGTTATCATAATTTTCATCAAGTCAATTAATACTATTGCGATTACAAAAGTTTTCAATGTTTTCTCATTTTGATAGATGTTTCAGTTATCACCATCATCATTCCTACCCCCACCATCATCATCGTCATCATCATCCATACCACCACCATTATCATCATCATCATCTTCATTACCATTATCATCACGTGACATAGTAGGCACCGATTTAAGGATGGTGTTGGAAAGCAAACAAAGATGGGTAATGGCACTCTTGTAAACAAAACAAAGCCTTCCTAAATTTCTTATGGGTTTATTTGTTTTATTTTATTTATCATTCATATTTATCTTTTTTAGTGAAGAATTTTGAATTTCATTTTTTTCTGAAAATTTCCAATATTTTTAAACCCCCAAGTTTCAAACTGCAACACTCAGAATTTCCAATCATCAAAAACCCGCCTCCAAGCATAGTTCGGCTGCACTCAGCTTAAAATTCCCAGAAAAAACTTCAACCTCTGACCTATTTTTTTGACCTTTTTGCTTGACCTACTAACCCACTTAGGTGCCACAGAATGTAGTAATTATGACTGCCATAAATGTTTTTTGTTATCATTTTCTTCAATTTTTGACATTTTTTGTGCGTTGTGGTCTTGTGATTGAGAAGTAAGATTGAGTATTATTTTTTATGGTCATTAATAATTTATCAATTGTCAACCATTAATTTGATATTATTAAGTTAATTTGAATAAGTTGATATGATCAAAAAGCTATAGAATTAAAATGGAGTCCCGGGAATAAGTAAATTTAAAGAAAAAAAAACATTCGAAATTTTGAAACAATAAACTAATTTAATAATTTAAAAAAAACGAAAAAAAGAAGATAATAAGAACGAATAAAACGACAGATGAAGAGAAGTGCAAAAAAAAAGACATAGAAAAGGACATAGAGATAGACATCGAGAAGGATGTAACAAGAGAAGCAGACAATATATGAGAACACTTGAAAATAGGGGATTATATTTGAGTTATTATTGCTTTTATGACTGTCTTTGTTTTTATTATTTTTATTCTTGCTTATTTTTATTATTATTGTTGTTATTATTATTTTTATTCTTGCTTATTTTTATTATTATTGTTGTTATTATTATTCCTTTTTCATTAATTTATTGTAATTATTATTGTTCCAACCACATCAGCACCCTCATGATTGTTTCACTATTTTTGTTCTTATAATAATCATCTTTTTTCATTTTTTTAAACATTAAATTCATTATTATTATTATTATTATTATTGTTGTTATTATTATTATTATTATTATTATTATTTCATATTATTATCTGCTATTTATTTCATCTTTTCTTGTTTCTTCATACTCGCTGTGTTTGTTATTATTATTGTTAATGTTGGTGTTATTAATTTTATTTTTATTATTGTTATTATTATCCTTATTCATATTGTTATTGTTATTATTATCCTTATTTATATTGTTATTGTTATTATTGTTAATACTAGTATTGTTATTGTTACACTGACTTGAGTAGGTGTAGCAGGAAGTGGAAGCCACAAGAACGTTGCAATTTAACATAGCTGTCTTCATTTTTATCGTTTTTATTTTTGTTGTTAGAAGTATTTTATTTTTTGAAATAAAAAAAAAATTATTATTATTTTATTATCATATTTTTGTTTCCGTTTTTAATATTATACCACGATGAACGTATGATATTGAAACATCCTGATGTTGATCTTAATTGAAAAAGTGTTGTGTTGTGGTGTTGAAGCTGTGATGGCTCTTAAAGTTATCATGATTTTTTGTTTAGTAATAAAGAATTGAAGTGATATTAATATTAATTTTAAAAAAATTCTATTTCAATTATATTTAAAACAAGCAAGTAAAACAATAATATTAGTAAAAAATTAAAATGCAAAAATAAATTAGTAAAAAACATAATAAATAATAACAATAATAATAAAAATAATAAGGTTAGGTATGTAACTTGAATAGGAAGTCTGGTCGGTTGTTTGACTAGGTGTGAATTGAAAATACAAATATTGGCGCGTGTGTGTTTTGTGTGTGTGTGTGTGTGTGTGTGTGTGTGTGTGTGTGTGTGTGTGTGCGTGTGTGTGTGTGTGTGTGTGTGTGTGTGTGTGTGTGTGTGTGTGTGTGTGTGTGTGTGAGTGTGCCTGTTTTTGTGCGTGTGTGGTCATTTTTGTGTTTATAAGTATTATTGTTTTATGCTTTTTCTAGTATTTCATTTATTCATTTTTAAAATTATTCAAAATATGCTGATTCATATGAAAACTTCAAAAGTATGTCAACAAATCTAATATGAGAAGTTGACTTGACTCCGGAAAGTAACCTGAAAAACAAATAGTAGAACAAATTTGATTTTTCAAAATTTTGACAAAGTTTTGGTTTCTGAGTATAATTTATCCATACTACTTTGAACAGTTACAAACACCTGAACCAATCAATCTTCATTCCATCGCTATCTCTGTCTCTTGGATATTTATTTCCGAAGAATTTTTTTCATCAAGCCTCTTGATGCAAATCTGTGTGAAATTTTAAAAAATAAAATTGCCACGTTTTGTTTTTCAATCTCAGCAAATGATACGTATGACACTTTTCAAAACAGTGCTTGCTCCAATTATCACTCTCCACATTACCTCCGCACTCATCAGGAATGTTGCACCCCGGATGTGTTGAAGGTGTGTATGTTTAATTGTGCCTATGTCTCCATTAATGCTGCCTTGTGGGTGTGTCCATATTGTGTCTTCATTGTTGCTGTCATATTATCGATAAGTTTGCTGTGGGAGAATGTAGCAGCACAAGTGTTGATGAAGGTAAAGATTGTTATCAATGTTTGCGAATGTGGAAATCAATGGGTTTATTAATAATGAAAAAAACTCGGATCAAAGTAGAAATGAAAAGAATAGATATAATCATGAGAGTTTGCAGGTTTGTCTCAATATTTCAGGCATGGCTGAGCAGCTCGTACGCAGCAAATAATGACAACTTGGGTGGTGAGGTAAGGTGTCTTGAAACTAAAGAATTACGAGGGAATTCAACATAAACCTCATCAAACTCTTCGAAAAGATATCTTTCTCTATTTTTAGATCTGTTTTTTTTTGTGTTTCTATATTTTTTTAACTAAAAAATTAATTTCCTAGAAAAATATTTTTAGGTCACATTCTAATGTGTTTAAATTTTAGTAAGTTATCTAAACTGTATTGGTATGAACCTCAACGTACGTGTCTATGCTTAGGGATGTGTAACCAACTCACGTGCCATACCTTGTTTTAACTGATCTTTTGGATGGAATGGTGGACATTAGATGCCTAAACAACATGCACATGATTATAAACTTGTACCACGTGACTAGGGATAGATATGAAACATTGTGAACTAAATGAATGAATAAATGAATGGCAAAAATGAATTGGGAAACAAATATAAAAAGTCATTATGTAGGCGGATCATAAGGTGAGGTAGTAGTGTTCAGAGCTGTCCTAGGTAACCTGGTAGCTCTAGGTATGCAGGACTATCCAGGTCCTTCAAGTGATATCCTCATCTTATTTGGAACAACCATCTGGAGCCCCAATTTATGAGTCATACACAGACCACCTAATGACAATCAAAAAACCGTACCCACACAAGTTTGTGATGATGTTGGTGTGGGGATCTTGTAGGGGTATTCTTTATTGCTATGATGATGAATATTATGACGTGACAATGATAATGATGGTGAATATTATGAGGTGGTGATGATAATGATGATGGTAAAGAGGGGATGATGACGATAATTATGGTGATGGTAATGAGGTGGTGATGATAATGATGATGATGGTAATGAGGTGGTGATGATAATGATACGTCTGCGGGGCATCAGGAATAAATGTAAGAGGTACTTGAGAATCAATTTAAAAAGACAATTAACAACGCACCTTGCAAAATATCATAAAAATAATAATAATACTAAGCTATTATTATTTTTTTTTTATTGTGACTGTTATGTCAAAAGTTAGTTTTTTAATTTTATTTTGGCCCAAAAATCATAAAAAATTTTTGAATTTTTGAAAAAACTTTAAACAAAAATATTTGAAAAAATTTTTTGTGCAAAATTAAGAAACTTCGAACAGGAAAAAAGAAAAAAATACAATTTAAAACGTGTTTAAAATCCTTCAATAAGAATTTCTCTGCATCCACTCATATTCACCGTCGTTGTACAATATCATCCACCCATCCAAGTCATCCATCATTTCATCTTACTCCACCTTACCACCATTTCTTTTTTTTCAACCCCACTAAACCACTCACAGTCCACCATTACCCACCTACCTAGTTTCCCACAATTCACAAACACCGTTTCACCACCTCTACCACCCACCACCACCAGCACCCACCATTACAACCACCACAAAACCACCCCATTAAAGCTCAATAAAATATTGAGAAGGTGCCATACGAGATGTGTCGATTTAAGTGTGCGTAATGGAGCGATAACAACAACCAAAAAATAAGAATAAAAGAAAATTAGAAAAAAAGTTGAGTTATCTCAAAAATGAATGATAAAAAAGTATTCATTTATTGTTTCGAGTGGATAACTTCCAAATATAGATTTGAGGTTTCAATCAAACCTGGTATCTAAAATGAAATTAAAAAAAAAAATTAAATACAAAAAAATATTGAATCAAGCACAAAAACATACAGAAAAACAAGAAGCACAAGCACACACACACACACACACACACACACACACACACACACACACACACACACACACACACACACACACACACACACACACACACACACACACACACACACACACACACACACACACACACACACACACAAAAACACACACACACAAACACACACACAAAAACACACACACACACCCATAAACTTCCATCACCACTACCATTAATGTGGACCCTTTAATATTGTACATTCCGTTTGATCACACACACAACAACACATAAACACACGTGCACAATCCTTTACCTTGTCACGAATATTGTCACACTTCCATGTAGACACACATGAGCACACATACATGCATTAAATTAATAATAAAAATAATAAAATTAAAAATATCATAATAAAAAGTGATGGTTGTGAACTTTAAAATGCAGGATGCTAATGGCAGTAAGAATTTTTTTTTCATAAAACAATGTAAAAAAATTAATAATAATAATAATAATAATAATAATAATATTATTATTATTATTATTATTATTATTATTATTATTATTATTATTTTTATTGTTATTATTATAAAAATAATAAGAGCAAT